>CM035171.1:96282851-96886141 GCA_020205615.1 Panax quinquefolius | reverse complement strand
CGATCCCGGTGGCGTAGAATGTAACCAACTCTTCGCCTTGTCCCATAAAGTGAACGGAACAAGAGAAGTCTCATCGCCTCATTCGACACCCCGTTATACTTGAAAGTGTCGCACATTTCCAAAAACTCGATTAAATGCTCGTTCGGATCGTCATTTGCCATTCCCCAAACCGAATTGAATTACGCATCATCCGAATGGTCTCAGGCTTGATTTCAAAAGTATTCGCAGCTATTGCAGGCCTAGTGATGCTCGACTGCAGATCAGTCACCTTAGGTGTTGCAAAATTCTTCAACGCTTTCTGGTCCTCGGCAGCCATTATTTCTTCCTTATCAGAATTTTCGAATTCGTTCCTCGTTTCCTTGATCCACTTACTTAACCTCTGAAATCTTCTTTCAATGTCGTCCTCAAAAGGAAGCAAGTCCGGATGTTTGGATCGTGTTTGCATAAACCAATGTCAAAAACCTAAAATAGGAAGAACAAAAACAAAAACAAAAATGTTTAAGTAAAACTGGACTAATTAAACTGATATCGTAAAAATATTAAAATCTAGGCTAAATTGTCCCCGGCAACGGTGCCAAAAACTTGTTGGGTAAAATCTATATACGCAAAACACGTAAGTGTACGTGGTCAACAAGTAATATAGTAATGAATAAAGTATCGTTCCCACGAAGACAAATTAGCAAGAAATTAACCTTCACAATTATCAATTTTTTATTAATCCTAATTCTATTAAAATACTTAATTCAATGGTTTTTAATTATTGAAACTAAATTAATAATTAAATTAAATTATCACAAAACTATCACAAATAACAAAATCCAGAATTTCAAACAATTGATGGAGAATTAAACTTATGATTTCACCTTAAGCTTCACTCTGATTATCAAACCTTTATTCCAATTCAACTCAATATCTTAGTTTATTAATCAAGAACACGAATGTAGTACTAGCCACCTCTCGATGCGCTAATACCATATTAACTTAAATCCACAATTAAGATAGAAACAAGTTAAACACCTAAATCAACCAACTCACTATATCTCTATGTGAACTGAAATTAAAGAAGATTTAAGCTTAAGTTCTCTATCCGATTACATGGGATGTCAAGCATATCTCTACCTTAACAATAATCAAGATTCTTCTATTCATAAAATTCATGACACATGTTATATTAACTAAGTCTAGATTTGAATATCCTCTCTCGATTCCATACAAATCCACAAAGAATTGTTGATCAAGCAATTCATAAATTCACGCTCAAATTAATATAGATAAACTGAAAATATTTTATTGAACTGGAAATCAAAGTTAAGAAATCATTGTTTCACCCAAGGATCCATCACAAGCCTAATAAGAAAATTAGTTCATAACGAATGAAGTAAAAACTGAATAATCTAACGAAAACATCCTTGTAATTACAAATAAAAGACTAAAGAGAAGAATAATGATGAACACCCTTCACGTAGCCTAGAATTGCAACTGTCACGAAAATCTCTTCAAATTACTCCTCCAAAGATTGCACTCAAATCCGAATTAATCTCTCTACATGCTTCAAGTCAGTCCATGATTTGTTGTTTGTAACGTAATAATATATCTCTCTTTGTTCGGGCCAAGTCACCCTTCTTAGAGTCCATGCGCCTAACAAAAGGTCTAAACACCAAGTCCCAACAGAGTTCAACAAGCGTGGGAGATCATAGACTTGAACCCAGCCCGTACGGGTACAAGGCAAATATAGCCCTCCTGGCGGGCATGTCCACTGCTAAAGAAATTTTGCCACCTCATGCATTTTTCCAACTTTGCTCCAAAAGACCGTCTTTCATCACCACTTGCCTCCATGACCACCCTACACATAAAAAAACATGAAACGAGTGAAAACGAACACAAAACAAGAAGATAACTACGAATTTAAACTTGAAATGAACATCGATTCATGTATATTAAATCCACTTATCAGTTGGGATGTTATCTTTTTCTTAGCGTTATGCCTTTTATTTTCCATGCATGTAAATATCAAAAAATCAAAAAATCAAAAAATTAAAAAAATCAAAAGAATCAAAAAATCAAACCAGTCAAGGCTTTTTCAAGTATGAACTACGTAGACTTGATCTCCCCCATACCTGGGAGTACGTAGGCAGCCAACTATGGTGCAGTCTAACCCTTCAAAAAATCACAAAACCTCTTCAACACACCTTTCATGCAAAGCATGAACTACGAAAGACCTGATCTCCCCTCATCAATGGGAGTACGTAGGCAGCCATTAGTGGTGTGGTCTGACCCTCAAAAGAAACATCCAAACCCAAATAGAAATCCCAAGATAACCAGCAACAGGAATGAAATGGCCATCATCACAAGATGTAAGTCGTCAGCAACTCATTGCTCCTGAAGTGTGAGAAGATTTGATCTCTTTTGACCTCCAGCAGTACATGGGCAATCGTCGTGGCAAAGCCTATCTCATACCTGACAACCTGTTCCCCTTGATTAAGATAACAAATTAAACCTTTCAAATCAAATCAAACTCGAGTGAAGTCATCACCAACCAAGCTGAGATCTTGGGGCTAATTTAGTGGAGTCTGAAGGCCTCTTGATATCAATCATCAAATTTGAAACAACAACACATTGATATATCAAGCATGATCATCAGCAAGGACCTTCAAAGAGCTGACACCCTCAATCACAAGTCTTCATCAAATCAGAAGAAAATCATCAAGGTCGATTGCTCAAATAAGTCAGGAACAATTGTGACGTCCCCAAATTCAGACCGCCACTTGGTCACTCGAATTCGGTTCATCACGTGCTCATGGTAATATAATAAAAACTAGAATTACACATCCACGGCAGAAAATCTAATTTAGAATAATATACAATAATTTATTATAATTATTCCTCCAGATCTCGTAACCTACAGTACTTAATAGATTACATAATAATATCAAATAAAGACTTATCACATAATCCTACTTAAGCTTAAACATAGTCTAAAAATAATCTTAATACAACATAACAATTTTAAACATAAAGGAACAAGCTAGTCGGTAGCCTTGCCCTTGCCCTTGCTCTTGTCTTTCCAAGAGACAATTTCCTATTCCGCCTTAACTGAAAGGTTTTAAATAAGCAAGAATGAGCACAAATTTCCCATCAAGTAATGTACAACAAGGGTAAAGAGTTCTATAACACAAGTTTGAAATATCGAAGTATCATCTCTAAGATAGTTCGTGGTTTCGAATAATATCATGAATAACGAATATCAACAATTCTTAAATCAATCCTTTGGAATATGAAACGATAATTCAATATAAATCAACAGATATATATGAATTCAAAGGCTATCAATGTATCCAATTCGATAAACAATTTATACTGAGCAGTCATTATGGACTATTGAACATCTACTAGAATTACCAATATTAAACTGATAACCCAAAAGAATCAAGTATGATAGATGATCACCTACAATACTCTATGTTATGCATAACTACACAAAGAATAATATTCACGAGTGTGTTGGGGCTTCCAACAATAAACACTCCCCTTACCATAAGGGTTGTTCAACTCAGTTTTCAAGATTTCCGCACCACTCAATTGGTTTGGACTGATTTATAAACATGCTTATAGTTTAGCCAAATCAAATGGCATGAACACTTTCACAATATTCAAGAACAATACCAAAGTTCAACCTAAATAATAGTTTTCTCAAGGGTTTAACATACTAGCTCAATTAAACGAGAAAGTAAGATAACTTGCATTCAAAGAGATAAGGTTTGCTTACTTACATTTGTCGAATAAAGAAATGCAAGGGTTTAGGATACTTGCCTTAGCGTAGTTTACCAAACTAAAGCTTAATACCTCTTTCAAATCCTAACATAATATAGTTACACGATAGGATATTCATTAGTTTCATAAACTCACATAGATAAGTTCAAACGTATACATTAACGCTCAACTTAGTTGTAACATCATCAACATCACATATCCTATATTTTCATAGCACAAATCAGATTGTAAGACACCACAAATTCAAACAACGTATCATTGCTTTATATCTTGTAAACATTCTTTTGAACTTAACATTTAAAAATCATAATTAACATTCATCTCTATCACATAGCATGCTTCTTAACACATTACCTAGCATATTGGTCATATATTACAAGTTAAAGTAATTATATAAGCATGCCTTGAACTTCAGATCAAAAATCTAAACTATTCTTGACTGTAGGATGGCGCAGCTGCGCCCTGTCTAGGCTTAGGGACGACACAGATGCGTTGTCCCCTGGACAAACCAAGGTTGAGCTTTGCAATTCCTATTTCTGTCCAATTCTTACACACCTATGCACTAATACTCTATCATATATACATGTTAGAGGTGCTCACATAAGCATATGACCATTCTTGAGTTTATTTATACAAGTTTTAGCTTACAACTAACATGTTATTAAAGCATAACAAGATCAAGTGGTTACCATATCTTATAACTTGGATATATGTCCAAATAGAGATATTACACAATCTGTTAGTACTCATGCTTATAGTATTCATATTGTTTATTCACAATTATCATTGTTTAACACTTTGAATCATGTTTTAAACTCATGTTTGGTTTAGTTATCATCATGTTCAATACATATGGATCATTTCTAGGGATATTATAGACATAACATGACATATTAACCCTTTAGAATCTAGATATCCATGTGATGCAACTAGATTTTTAAAATATGTTCAAGTTTGCTTTTAAAACCATTTTAAACTTGAACTATGCAATTTAACACATACAAGAAAACTTTAAAGCTCTTATCATGTGTAGTCAAGTCATGTTATCATCTTTTCAAGATAAGAATGTATATCAAGTAGCATTCATGCACCTTAGTTCTATTATACCAAGTTTTCTCAAAAACTTCTCTCACAGAAGGTCTAACAAGTTTGTTTATGAACAAAGTAACTATGTACACTATAGCATGCTCATTTATGTGTAAAATCAGTCATGTGTATAGACTACTAAGCTCAAAATTTGCAGAACATGAATTTTAACAAAGTTTATTTTCAAGATTTAAATCCCTTATTAAAGATCTTCTACTAATTCGTGTTGGACACTTCATACTACATAAGAAAATCTTATACCTCATGATATGCCCATTTTTAGGTATTTATATAAGTTATAATACCAAGTTCACAACATGTAGCATAATAGAAATCAAAAACTAATTATGAGGTACGGCGCAGTTACGTTGCACCCTAGTATAAACAGGGCGCAGCTGCGCCACGTCAAAGTTAGAAGCAGTAAGCAGACTCTATTTTGTAGAGTAACTACCAACTCAATTTCCAACTATTTAAGCTAGTTCCAAACCATCATTAAAGTGTTCATACATGTAAGTAAACTTCCTAAACACATTATAACATGTTAATTTATATCAATTGCCATAGAAATTTAAGAAATTTCGGGAACTTCATACGACCCATTTCAAGAACATAACTAGGGTTTATACCTTCTCAAGCTTGAATTGGACTCCCTACCCTCTGAGTATGCTTCATAATATGCTCAACAACTTAGAATTATAAGACAATTACAAGCACCTAAAACCTAAATTAAAGCTTCTATTTATAAAGGAAACTTGACCTGAATTTAGGGTTTACATGAAAGGTAGTATCCATTGTGTTCTCTTTGGGAGATTATTAATAAATGAAATTTATTTTCCTCTTTATTTATTATTTTGAAATAGTAAGGGTTGATTTGATTAATGTGGATAGTTATGGGTAAAATACGCAAATATTTCAATAAGCAAGTGGTTATAAAATATTCATTATCATTTGGGAATATTCGTTTGGTCGTGGAATATTCAGATCGTCTTGGGAATATTCGCATTTACGACTGCATGCGCATTTTTGTGGGCCCCATAACTAAAAGCGATTGATGAAGAAAACGACAAATATAAGTTGTTTATAAATAACTACAGAGTAGTCATACCAAGTATCATCATGGAATACCCGGTGGTTAAAACACACTAATACGCTGTTGTTTAACAAGAAGACACTAGATTGCACCAATTATCGATTCTTACGTAAGAAGGCACTACTCAATAATTGTTACATGAATTACTATTCAAAGATTTTATTTTATCGATTCAATAATTGTCGATTGATATTTTATATTACCGTTGTTTCAATAAATTGTCATTACACAAGATTTTCCATTATCGAAGCAATAATTCATATTATCCTAATAATATTATTGATAACATTATCGGCAATGTCTAGAAAGTTCTCGCTCAAGGAGAGGTTTGGTCACCTAATCATGCTAAAGAAGAGAGAGATCCTTATCGAAAGCCCCTCTTCCTCGAACTACCGTCACAAGATCGCGATTCTCAGAATATTATTTGTGAATAATTAATTATTGATTTATATGATGAGGAAAATATTGATTTTATGTGGATATAGATGGAGAAAATTTTTAAATGACAATTGTTGAAAATTAATATTTTATCTTTTTCCGATAAAATAATTCATTTAAATATATTATTTTAATAATATATTAACTGGTGATATTTTTATAATGAATGTGGGATATATGAGTATATGAGGAGGAAGAGAGTATTTTTGTGGCATTAAATGTTTAACACATATTTTGTGTGTCAGGACACAATTATCGACCGAAATTTGATTATATAATTTGTAAAATCGCCTTTTTATGGATTTCTTTTGACCAATTTTTGCTTTGAATTTGGAAAACTTTCTTCCGTAAAGTTGTAGAGAATTGAATTTCCTATAAAAAAACGAGATTCAATTTTCCGATAAAAGGGCTATTTATTATGAATTATCAAGTTCAAGTTCAAATAATTGATTTTTGAAAGTTTTAATTATTTTTAATTACAAAAACGTTTTTTCATTTTTTTTTTGTTTCATTTAACATGTGATAGGGGTTTTGAATTCAGTTTTAAAAGTGTGTATGTGAAGTTTTGGAAAAATATAATAATATTATATTAAATTTTCTACTTTGTGTTTCTAAGATTTTCCTATAAATAGGTGCTTAGGTTAGAATTGAAAATCACACCGTAAACTCAAGTTTTCTCTCTATATTATCGAGTTTCTTGTGAGTATTTTGAGTATACTTTGAGTATTGCTATACGGCAAGTTCAAGTCATAGCCTATATCCTGTTTTCAACTAAAGTACTCGATCTTTCGAGGTAAGGGATGTTATTTTATTCAAAATGATATTATTTCTTCAATATCATTATGCCAAAATATTGGTTGGAAATTTTATCAAATTTGAAACTTTTTCATGCTCTGGGTTACTATTCATGAGTTACTATTCACGAGTTACTATTCATGAGTTACTATTCACGAAGTTACTATTCATTTAGTACTATTCACGGTAAGCGAAGATGTGTTTTTTGTGAAATTTCTATCTTTTGGTGTCTGAGTTACTATTCACGATACTTAAGACTATTCACGATACTTGTACTATTCACTTAATACTTTAAGACTATTCACCTAAAAATGAAATTTCTTCTTTTCGTCTAAAATATCTATTATGGATACTAGCTTTGATCAGATCCATGTTTTGATCATTCTTGAATTTTACTCCACTCGATTACTTATGAAGTATTTTTGAACTCGATTGTTTAAAATACTTAATCCTTAATATTTGTTCTTTTGTTTCAATCGATTCGCTTCTTTTAAAATATTTTTCATCATCCTCACCCCTAAATGATGATATTATCAAATATCTTCGGCCCAGTAGTGCAAAGATGAATGATTTTTTTGATGAATATCTTTGGCCCAGAGTGCAAAGATGAATGTGTGTCGAGATTTAATACGACCGATCGATTAATATCTTTGGCCCAGAGTAAAAAAGATGAACAGTGTTTAGATGAACATACGACTAATCGATGAATATCTTTTGCCTCAGAGTAAAGATGAATATTTGATTCCGTATATATATCGATTGATGTTACAGGATAAAATATCGACGATGAACTTTTAAATTCATATATATAAGATAGTAGTTTGCATTCTCTACTTAACTCTTCTAATGAATTATTATTTCACCGCAGAGATTGATTTAAAACCGGTCATTTATCAGATTCTATTAGATTTTTCCTCGTCAAGACTAACGATAATTTGTTGTATATTATCTTAGTCATAATATTCTTTATCGGGCTAGTTGAGCTCACCCTTTTCCTTTTTGTTCCATTTTTCTTCTCGTGAGAGGCGAGAATGTAAATGAAAGTACTAGCTGGGTATGGAATGATGGTTCTAGAGAGAGTTGTTTAGTAGTCCTCACCATTTTTGTAAAATAATGTATAAATAATTGTGATGAGGATTTATTTGGGTATGTATATTGTCTAGAAGACAATAATTGTATTTAAACTCACAAGATATATATGTTGTCGTATTTCGCACGACAAATGTATTAATAAAGTCAGTAGTTATTTCGCACTCATGTATTTGGCGCACTCGTAATGGGTCGATGGAATGGACCTATTTTGGGGGCCACAGCTGGTATCGTAGCTAGGATATGATCTCCAAGAGATCGGGAAATAGAACTAGAGGGAGAGACGAGTAAATCCTTCGCTAAAGGTGTCCTACCTAAGCTTATTTGTTAGTCAAGTTAAGATATAGGATATTATGTGATATATCGATTTCTTAATTAACCCTTGTTTTTACGACAAGATTTGAGAATGTCGAATCGAGAATATTAATAAAGGAGTAAAATGAGACCGTGGAGATGCCTCAGATACTTACCAACGAGGAGAACGCGCAACAGTCGGCAATGTACCTCCCGTGAACAACACCACCGAAAGCGTATGATGAACGAGGGATGTTTAGAAGCTTTTGCGCTCATGCAAAATCGCATTTAGGAGACTCGTGTTCAAAATACAGAGAGAAATGATAGCAATTCACTTGTGGTCACAACAAGCAGCTCAAAGAGTCGGGACCACCGCACTTCTGGGAAAGTTTGATCCGATTAAGCGAGACGGGTCAAACAAATTACCAAGATATTCGATGTCTCGGGATGCACGGAGGAACAGAAAGTTCCATTCGCTACTTTTATGTTCCGAACGAGGCAGACATCGGTGGGAATCAGTGAAGCGCACTCCATCCAAATTGCACTCAAAGATGTCATGGGAGACGCTTTCAGAAATAGTTCAATGACAAGTACTTCCCGAAAAGTATTCGGCTATACGAAGGAAGTGGAGTTTATTAGACCGAGCAGTAATAACATGACGATGTGTCCCAAAGACGAGGC
Organism: Panax quinquefolius; assembly: GCA_020205615.1. Classification (NCBI taxonomy): domain Eukaryota; kingdom Viridiplantae; phylum Streptophyta; class Magnoliopsida; order Apiales; family Araliaceae; genus Panax; species Panax quinquefolius. The sequence continues at coordinate 96,876,897 of CM035171.1, read as the reverse complement.
GAAGTTCATGAGTTATCCAGTTTCAGACCTCATTTGGTGGAGAATGAGGAACGATGACGCGGATGTTTCGAGAGGTTTGAAACCCCAAGATACGCCAAGATCTCATTTCTCATAAATTTTCTCTATTCGAGATGTTGTCAATGTGGCTCAATTGTTAGAGCGAGATAACGAGTACGCTCAACCGAGGGACCATAACCAGATCATATCAAGATATAAGCAACATCGTAATAACGATAACCAAATGAGAAAGAAGAATACGGACAAAAGCAGGTAACCACTCGTGGTAATCGTACCATGAAAATAGAAGAAGCGAAGCCTGAGAGAGATTTTAAAAGAGGAGATTCAACAACGACTATGTGAAGACGCCAACACCAAGAGAGAATCGGTTCCAAGGGAGGAGAAAGACCACCTATCAGATGTTACAAATGCGGAAAGAGGGATATATCACCCAAACCGCCCACAACAGCTTTAAGGTATGCTATAATTGTGGAAAAGAAGGACATATCGCCGAGATCAGACGATATCGAAACCCACCCAAATGAATGGTGACTCAAAAGGATGTCCCAAAAAAGTCAAAGTCAACGATTCTCGAAGAGCGCTTTGTCGTGACCTATCAAAATGCGAGGAACCCGAACGGTTAGCACGCAAGTTAGTTAATTATAAATTCTCATGCGAAGTTTATACCTTACTAGATACCTGCTCTACCCATTCTTTTATCTCTTTGCTTATACCAACGCTTGAACTCTGACTACGAGAAATTAGACTTTGACCTATTTATGGAGACTCCGCTAGAGAAACTTTCATTACATCCGTTGTTTAGAAATCTTGCTTGATTCAGTCAGCACTATCACATTACCGTTAACCTTATTTCTATAGAGATATTTGCTTTTGATGTGATTTTAAGGTTAACTACTCATCACGCCGAAATTGATTACTTTCGTAAGGTCATAGTTTTCATATTCCTAAGCAACCTCCGTTATTCAATTCAAGCAATCAAACCATCAGAAGTCAAACATTTTCATATCAAGCCATGAAGTCATTCGCTTATTACGGATGTCAAGTTTTCTTAGTCCATGTTATGGATTTGAATAAAGACACGCCGATTTGAATAATATTCCTCGTTGTTATTGATTTTTCCCGACGATTTCAAGAATTTCTCGCTTACTCCCAAAGCCGATATTAAATTTTGTATCGACTTTGAACCCAGACAAAACTCATTTCTAAAATCTCATATCGAATGGCTCCTATTGAACTTCGTGAGTTAAAAATTCAACTATAGAATTTGGTACCGAGCCTTTATCCGGTGACTTCCTTTGTGGAATGCACCGCCGCATTCTCCGTAGGGGACACCATATTCGCAAGCGATAAGTAAACCGATAGGTGTCATTGTAACGCATATCCAAGGTCGATATATGAGTCACAGCTTGAGAACAACCTAAGCTCAGAATCGAAATACGTAGCTTTCAGGCTTAGTTGGTTATTATCGAGATTCGTCAAGGATATTCTCAATCGCTATTCCATTAACGCAAATTGACTCAGAGAGATACAAAATTCAATGGAGCAAGGAATGTGGAAGAGCTTCAAGAACTCAAGAGAGACTCATTTCAAAGACATGTTCACCATGCCATCCTCGAAAAAGCGAACGTGGTAGCCGACGTGTTGAGTAGAAAGATCGATACAAGTACGAAAATACGATATCACAAAGACTCATTTCAGATAATTTACAAATAATAGAGATGGAGATGAAAACTCTAGGTACCCACGTGATGATATATTTAGTATAATCGACTTTTAATCGATAAAGTTAAAGTCGTTCAAGCTACACACCGAGTCGATGAATTTGAAGAAGGAGGTGCAAGAAGTCATTATTTCAAAAGCGAGAATCGGAGGTGAGGAAAGCTCAAACCTTCGATTTATTAATCCATTTGAAATTCTCGATCGAATAGGAACCGTGGCCTATAGACTCGCTTTTACCGCCAAGTAGTACGACGCGTTCATAACGCTTTTCACGATCGATGTTACGTAAATATGTGGACGAATTCAACCACGCTATCGAAGTTAGAACCGACGAGATAGTCAAGACTTAACGCACGAGGAGGTACCACAAGATCTTGGATAGAAAGAATATGTCCTATGTACCGAGGTTATACCACAAGTTAAAGTTTTGTGGAGAAACCATGCTATCGAGGAAATGACCGGGAGTTGGAAATGGAAATGAAAGCGAGGTATTCTCATCTTTTCAAACACTGTGTACGTACGCCAATTTCGAGGACTAAATTTCATAAGGAGGGAGGTCAGAAGACCTCAAATTATTAATAAATGAAATTTATTTTCCTCTATTTATTATTTTGAAATAGTAAGGGTTGATTTGATTAATGTGGATAGTTATGGGTAAAATACGCAAATATTTCAATAAGCAAGTGGTTATAAAATATTCATTATCGTTTGGGAATATTCGCTTCGTCGTGGAATATTCAGATCGCTTGGGAATATTCGTATTTACTTACCGCTAAGCCTTTTGTGGGCCCCATAACTAAAAGCGATTGATGAAGAAAACGACAAATATAAGTTGTTTATAAATAACTACAGAAGTTGTTACCAAGTATCATCGCTGGAATAATCTATGGTTAAAACACACTAATACGCCATTGTTGAACAAGAAGACACTGTGATTGCACCAATTATTGATTCTTACGTAAGAAGGCACTACTCAATAATTGTTACAAATTATTATCGCTCAAAGATTTTATTTTATCGATTCAATAATCACGATCGATATTTTATATTACCGTTGTTTCAATAAATTGTCATTACACAAGATTTTCCATTATCGGATAATAATTCATATTATCCTAATAATATTATTGATAACATTATTGGCAATGTCTAGAAAGTTCTGCCAAGGAGAGGTTTGGTCACCTAATCATGCTACCAAGAGAGAGAGATCCTTATCGAAAGCCCCTCTTCCCTCGAAACTACCGTCACAAGATCGTGATTCTCAATATTATTTGTGAATAATTAATTATTGATTTATATGATGAGGAAAATATTGATTTTATGTGGATATAGATGGAGAAAATTTTTAATGTGACAATTGTTGAAAATTAATATTTTATCTTTTTCTCGATAAAATAATTCATTTAAATATATTATTTTAATAATATATTAACTATGATATTTTTATAATGAATGTGGGATATATGAGTATATGAGGAGGAAGAGTATTTTTGTGGCATTAAATGTTTAACACATATTTTGTGTGTCAGGACACAATTATCGATCGAAATTTGATTATAAATTTAGAAAATCGCCTGCTGCTTATGGATTTCATACCAATTTCTGCTTGGAATTTGGAAAACTTTCTTCCTCGCAAAGTTGTAGAGAATTGAATTTCCTATAAAAATTTGCGAGATTCGAATTTTTCCGATAAAAGGGCTATTTATTATGAATTATTGAAGTTCAAGTTCAAATAATTGATTTTTGAAGTTTTAAATATTTTAAATTAGAAAACGTTTTTTTTTTTTTTTTTGGTTTCATTTAACATGTGATAGATGCTGAGTTCAATTCAGATTGTAAAAGCATGCGATGAGAATTTTTGGAAAAATATAATATTATTTTATTAAATTTTCTACTTTTGTGTTCTAAGCATTTTCCTATAAATAGGTGCTTAGGTTAGAATTGAAAATCACACCGTAAACCAAGTTTTCTCTCTATATTATCGAGCATATTCTCTTGTGAGTATTTTGAGTATACTTTGAGTATTGCTATACTATGCAAGTTCAAGTCATAGCCTATATCCTGTTTCAACTAAGTACTGCCTTCGAGGTAAGGGATGTTATTTTATTCAAAAATGATATTATTTCTTCAATATCATTATGCCAAATATTGGTTGGAAATTTTATCAAATTTGAAACTTTTTCATGCTTTCATGGTTACTATTCATGAGTTACTATTCATGAGTTACTATTCACGAGTTACTATTCACGAAGTTACTTATTCATTTCACGTACTATTCACGAAGCGTGAAGATGTTTTTTTTGTGAAATTTCTATCTTTTGCGTCTGAGTTACTATTCACGATACTATTACTATTCACGATAATCACTAATTATTCACGAATACTAAGACTATTCACCTAAAAATGAAATTTCTTCTTTTCGTCTAAAATATCTATTATGGATACTAGCTTTGATCAGATCCATGTTTTGATCATTCTCAATTTTACTCCACTGATTACTTATGAAGTATTTTTGAACTTGATTGTTTAAAATACTTAATCCTTAATATTTGTTCTTTGTTTCACCGATTCGCTTTCTTTTAAAATATTTTTCATCATCCTCACCCTAAATGATGATATTATCAATATCTTTGGCCCGTAGTAAGCAAAGATGAATGATTTCGATTTTGAATATCTTTGGCCCGTAGTGCAAAGATGATGAACAGTGTCGAGATGAATACGACCGATCGATTAATATCTTTCGCCCGTAGTGCAAAAAGATGAACAGTGTTTAGATGAACACGACTAATCGATGAATATCTTCGCCTCAGAAGTGCAAAGATGAATATTTGATTCCGTATATATATCGATTGATGTTACAGGATAAAATATCGACGATGAACTTTTAAATTCATATATAGAAGATAGTAGTTTGCATTCTCTACTTAACTCTTCTAATGAATTATTATTTCACGCCGCAGAAGATTGATTTAAAACTGGTCATCTATCAGATTCTATTAGATTTTTCCTCGTCAAGACTAACGATAATTTGTTGTATATTATCTTAGTCATAATATTCTTTATCGGGCTAGTTGAGCTCACCCTTTTCCTTTTTTTGTTCCATTTTTCTTCTCGTGAGGCGAGAATGTAAATGAGTACTAGCTCGGGTAATGGGAATGATGGTTATAGAGAGTTGTTTAGTAGTCCTCACCATTTTTGTAAAATAATGTATAAATAATTGTGATGAGGATTTATTTGGTATGTATATTGTCTAAGAAATTGTATAAAACTCACATAATTTGTATTAAACTCACAATTGATATATGTTGTCGATTTTTTGCAAAGCGTCGCACAAATGTATTAATAAAGTACTAGTTTTACAGTTATTTCCAATACTCGCATGGTAACTATTATTATATGCAAATTCGACTAAGGGTAGTTGGTTGTCCCAATTTCCCTTAAAGTCCATCACGCAAGTCCTAAGCATGTCCTCTAGCGTTTGTATTGTTTGCTCACTGTGTCCGTCTGTCTGAGGATGATAAGCGGTACTCAACCTCAACTGTGTTCCCATCTTCTCTTGCAAGCTTTTCCAAAAATTTAACGCGAAGCGCTAGTCTCGATCAGAGACAATTGACACTGGCACTCCATGTCGTTAAACAATATCCTTTACGTACAGACTCACTAATTAATTTAAACTATAGCGGATCTTGATCGGTAGAAAATGTGCGGTCTTTGTAAGTCGATCCACGATAACCCAAATGCCATCATAACATTTCTGCGTAACTGGAAGTCCTACCACAAAATTCATCGTAATGTGCTCCCATTTCCACTCCGGTATTTCCAATGGTTGTAGTAAACCACTCAGCCGATGATGCTCTGCTTTTACGCGTTGGCAATTCAAACATCTACTAACGCACTCTGTGACTTCCCGTTTCAAATTGGGACACCAAAAATGTTGCCTCAAGTCTCGGTACATCTTAGTGCCTCCCGGATGAACAGAATACATCATATTATGTGCCTCGTGCAAAATCTCTTCTCTTAACTCGGTTACCGCTAGTACCCACACTCTCCCTTTGAATCTTAAGATACCGTCTTTATCTATTCAAAATTTCTCTTCCTCATTTTCTATAATCCTTTTTCCTGATCTTCTCACATTCTTCATCTTTCTCATGTGCTTCTTTTACTCTATCCAACAATGTCGGAAAAGCTTCCATTACAAATAACTTCTCTTCAGACCTCTCGGGTCCCTTTACCTCTATTTCTAATTTCTCCATTTCTCTTATTAACTCTTCCTGAGTCGTCAATTGAAATAATTTTTCCCTTCCTTTCCTGCTCAGAGTGTCGGCAACTACGTTTGCCTTTCCCCGGGTGATAAAGAATATCCCAGTCATAATCTTTGATCAATTCTAACCACCTTCTCTGACGCATATTCAACTCCTTTTGTGTTAAGATATATTTCAGACTTTTGTGGTCCGTGAATATCTCACACTTTTCTCCGTACAAATAATGCCTCCATATCTTTAATGCAAAAAATACTACCGCGTCGTGAGTAGGGTATCATTTTTTGTAATCCTTTAGTTGTCATGATGCATACACAATGAATTTTTTGTGTTGCATAAGCACACAACCAAGTCCCTTGTGCAATGCGTCACTATACACCATAAAATTTCCCACATCATCTGGTAGTGATAACACAGTCTCTTCTTCAACTCTTGAAAGCTTTCTTCGCATTTGTCAGTCCATACAAATTTCACCGTCTTTCTTGTCTGGTTAGTCAATGGGGTTGCTATCTTAGAAAAATCTTGGATGAATCTTCGATAGTAGCCAGCTAACCCTAAGAAACTTCTCACCTCCGTCGGTGTTCTCGGTTGTTCCCAATTACTTACCGCTTCGACCTTTACGGGGTCTACTAAGATTGTATTCTCATCCACCACGTGGCCTAAGAATTAAACCTCCTTCATCCAAAATTCACACTTTGAAAATTTCGCATACATCTTCTCCTTTCGTAGTGCCTCCAAAACAAGCTTTAGATGCTCGGCATGTTCTTCCTCTGTCTTCGAGTAGATCAAAATATCGTCGATGAAAACTACTACGAATTTATCTAAGAATGGCTTGAAAACATGATTCATCAAATCCATAAATGTTGTTGGAGCATTAGTTAAACAGAATGATATTACCAAAAACTTGTAATGTCCATAACGGGTTCGAAACGCAGTCTTTGGTATGTCCTCATCCCTCACTTTCAGTTGGTGATATCCCGTTCGTAAGTTAATCTTTGAGAAACATTTCGCTCCCTTCAATTAATCAAATAAGTCGTCTATCCTCGGTAGCGGATATCTGTTCTTGATCGTTACTATGTTCAATTCTCGATAATCGATACAGAGCCTCATCGATCCGTCTTTTTTCTTAACGAATAACATTGGTGCCCCCCAAGGAGACACACTCGGTTAAATGTAACCCTTATCCAATAACTCTTGAAGTTGTACCATCAATTCCTTCATTTCTACCGGCGCCATACGATATGGAGCTTTCAAAATCAGTGTCGTTCCCAGTGCTAAGTCTATTACGAATTCGATTTCTTTGTCCGACGATAAACCAGACGGATCATCCGGAAACACATCTTGAAATTCATTTACTACGGATATATCTTTAATTTCTACTCCCTTTTTTCGAGTACCTACAATGTAAGCTAAATAACCTACACATCCTTTCCTTAGCAATTTCTTGGCATGCATCATCGTAACGCAACATGATTACTTAAGCGATGAGCTACCATAAAATACTACCTTAGACTTACTCGGAGTCTGAAGGTTCACACACTTGTTCTGACAGTCAATTATCGCCATATGGTTATATAGCCAATCCATTCCCAATATTACGTCAAATTCTCCCAGTCTAAATGGAATCAAGTCTACGCTCAGTTCATGTTCTCTAATTTTTGCGCAACAATTTTGATAAACGTATTCTACAGGGATTATTTCTTTATCCACAACTTCTATGTTCAAAGGATCTTCTAAACGTTCTCCGGGTGTACTAATTTTACTAGAAAATTCTTCAGATATAAAAGAACAGGTGGCACCCAAATCAAATAATACATAAGCATTTATATTATTGATTGGGATTATACCTGACACCACGTCCTTCGTAGCTACTGCGTCCTGGACGGTCATGTTAAAGTTTTGGTCAGTCGATCAGTTGGGTTGCGCGGGTCCACCAATCATTAACTTGCTTCCTCCTCCCTGGCCTTCGCCAGTTCCACCACTTCCTTTCTTTGGGCAATCATTTATCTGGTGCTCTGTTGATCCATAAGCAAAACATCCCCTGATTTTCTTTGGTTTTGGGCAATTTGGCGATATGTGCCCCTCTTGTAAGAAATTATAACACATGCTCTTTCCTTTCCAGCACTCCCCCGGATGACTTCTCCCATACTTGTTACAAGCGTCACTCCTTTTCTTAAAGTTTCCTTGGTGACTCCCACCTTGATTATTGTTTTTGTTGTTTTCCCATTTTCTTTTTCCGGAGTTACTCCCTCCGCTGTTACTTCCTCGACGATACTCACTCCCAGTGTTCTTGTTTTTCTTCTCCTTATGATATAGACTTAAGGCCTCACTGCCACCTTCCGCAATGATTGCCTTTTCTAACAACCTCGTAAAGGAATTAATTTGGGGAACTGATACCTTATTATACAGCCACGGCTTCAGCCCTTGCTTGAAGCGTCTCGCCTTCCTTTCCTCATCTCCTACCTGGTGCTCTGTAAACCGCGCTAGTTCATTAAACTTAGCTGCATATTGCGCCACTGTCATATCACCTTATTTTAATTCTAGAAATTTCACCTCCATTCGATTCTTCATGCTCTTCGGGAAGTAATTCTCAAAGAACAACGTCTTAAACCTATCCCACATTATCCTTCCTTTGCCAGCTCTCTACTGATTAGCCTCCCACCAATAGTTCGCTTCTCCCCTCATCATATACGTAGTAAACACCATCTTTTGATCTTTTCCCACACGAGCTATAGTGAAAGCCTTCTCGATCTCCTTGATCCAGGTTTGCGCAACTATTGGGTCAGTCATTCCTACAAATTTCGGTGGTCCTACACTATTAAAATCTTTAAAGTTTGTGACGGTAGTTGTTTGAGGAATGGGTGGTACTGGTTCATTCCTTCTCCTAAGAGCCTCTCCTAACAAATCTACAAGCCTCTACATCGGATCTATTGGTCCTCTCTCATCATTAACCGATTCTTTCGGTACATTTATTCTACGCCTTGGTGTCATGATCTGCATCACAAATTTTCAATTTATTATTATTCAGTTATATCACTTAAGTATTTCTCTTAACATCAAGAAGAATAACTTTATAACACGTTTCTAAATTAAGCTCATTTATATTCATATGCCAAATTGTTACAATTACATGACTCCCTCTAGCATACTGCTATAAATGATAACACATATCCCCTAATATCATAAAAGACGGGGACAACACTAGCTTACTACCCCTTTAACATTTTTCAAAAGTTTGGGGTTTACAACTATCTCACATCTTACAAAAAAGACTGAGATTTCAACAACAGATTATACAACACATAAATAAAACACTATAACTGCTAAACATCTTCCTCTAGACTCAATCTAACATTCCACGCTCCACGGCGCTCTGGTATTTATTCTGAGTAATGTGCACCACCATGTCTCGGCTTATGGTATGTCGGGTCTGTCCCTGCTCTGTCGGGTAGTGATTTACCTCATCAATCAACCTCTTTATGGTCGTGCATAGAGCATAGCCCATCTTGTTCATCTTCCTTCTCTTATACCTCACTTCATCCTCTAGATCATTAGCCCGATCATCAGCTCCTTCCCACTTCTCCTCAAAGTGAATCCTATCCATCACCTCCATCTCTAGCTGAGTACGAAGTGCTTCCTTCTCAGCCTTCTCACTAAGTTCTCTCTGCTCCATTTCTTTAAATTTTCCTGACAACTCTACATTCCTAGTCACCAATCGGTGAAACAAAGTTCCCATCTGGATCCCTGCCTCCTTACGGTGAGCAATTTCCACCTCCATCTCCTGCATCACTAATTTCCTCTGATGGTCCTCGTCCCTCAGTTTCTGCAACTCGGACTCCCTTTCCCTATCCTCAGTCTCTAATTCCTCCACCCTATATCCCAACTCCAAAATCTATTCCTCATATTCTCCCAATATTCGATCCTCAAAAGTAGCCTCGTCGGAGTCCTCCATGGGCTCAGGCTCCTCCTCCATAGGCTCCTCCTCCAGATCAGACTCCTCGGGTAAAGGCTTCATCTCCTCTTCCTCATCGTCCTCATCAATAGGGGCCACTACTGATATGAGCTCCACTATCAATGGTGCCTCATATACCACGCGGCTCCTCCTCTACTACTCGGCTAGGTCCTCCCATGTCAGTCATCCTACAATCACCAACACAAGACAACACAAACAACAACTCCATTAGAATGTTAAATAACATAAGTTCATTATATAGAATGAAGTTATATTCTATAACACATTAAGTCACTCTCTAGGAAAACTCTACATGAGTATCATCCCCCTCTATCTTCTAAGTTCTTCTAAGATATAATCTAAGGATTCTCGTTCCTAAGTTTTATAACTATAGCTCTGATACCAACCTGTGATGCCCCCAAATTTGGACCGCCACTTGGTCACTCGAATTTGGTTCATCATGTGGTCATGGTAATACAATAATAACTAGAATTACACATCCACAGCGGAAAATCCAATTTAGAATAATATACAATGATTTATTATAATTATTCCTCCAGATCTCGCAACCTACAGTACTTAATAGATTACATAATAATAACGAATAAAGACTTATTACATAATCCTACTTAAGCTTAAACATAGTCTGAAAATAGTCTTAATACAACATAACAATTTTAAACATAAAAGAACAAGCTAGTCAGTAGCCTTGCCCTTGCCCTTGTCTTTCCCAAAGACACTTTCCTGTTCCGCCTTAACTGAAAGGTTTTAAATAAGCAAGAACGAGCACAAATTGCCCAACAAGTAATGTACAACAAGGGTAAAGAGTTCTATAACACGAGTTTGAAATATCGAAGTATCATCTCTAAGATAGTTTATGGTTTCAGAATAATATCATGAATAACGAATATCAACAATTCTTGAATCAATCCTTTGGAATATGAAACGATAATTCAATATAAATCAACAGATATATATGAATTCAAAGGCAATCAACGTATCCAATTGGATAAACAATTTATAGTGAGCAGTCACTAAGGACTATTGAACATCTACTAGAATTACCAATATTAAACTGATAACCCAAAAGAATCAAGTTTGATAGATGATCAGTCTATAATACTCTATGTTATGCATAACTACACAGTAATATTCACGCGTGTGTTGGGGCTTCCAACAATAAACACTCCCCTTACCATAAGGGTTGTTCAACTCAGTTTTCAAGATTTTCGCACCAGTCAATTGGTTTGGTCAGTTTTATAAACATGCATATAGTCTAGCCGAATCAAATGGCATAGACACTTTCACAATATTCAAGAACAATACCAAGTTCAACCTAAATAATAGTTTTCTCAAGAGTTTAACATACTAGCTCAATTAAATGAGAAAGTAAGATAACTTGCATTCAAAGAGATAAGGTTTGGTTACAACATTTGTCGAATAAAGAAATGCAAGGGTTTAGGATACTTGCCTTAAGCGTAGTTTACCAAAGTAAAGCTTAATAGCCTCTTTCGAATCCTAACATAATATAGTTACACGTATAGGATATTCATTAGTTTCATAAACTCACATAGATAAGTTTAAACATACACATAAACGTCTAACTTAGTTGTGACCTCATACAACATCACCTATCCTATATTTTCATAGCACAAATCAGATTGTAAGACATCACAAATTCAAACAACGTATCATTGCTTTATATCTTGTAAACATTCTTTTGGACTTAACATTTAAAAGTCATAATTAACATTCATCTCTATCACATAGCATGCTTCTTAACACATTACCTAGCATATTGGTCATATATTACAAATCAAAGTAATCATATAAGCATGCCTTGAACTTCATATCAAAAATAGAAACTATTCTTGACTGTAGGATGGCGCAATTGCACTACTGCCTCCAGGCTTAGGGGATGGCACAACTGCTACCGTCCCCCGCCAAACCAAGGTTGAGCTTTGCACTTCCTGTTTATGTCTAATTCTTACACATATATGCACTAATACTCTATCATATATACATGTTAGAGGTGCTCACATAAGCATATGACCATTCTTGAGTTTATTTGTACAAGTTTTAGCTTACAACTTACATGGTATTAAAGCATAACAAGATCAAGTGGTTACCATATCTTATAACTTGGCTATATGTCCACATAGAGATATTACACAATCTGTTAATACTCATGCTTATAGTATTCATATTGTTTATTCATAATTATCATTGTTTAACACTTTGAATCATGCTTTAAACTCATGTTTGGTTTAGTTATCATCATGTTCAATACATATGGATCATGTCTAGGGATATTATAGACATAAAATGTGAGAGCCCCAAATCCGGGTCCCAAATCACCACGAATCTGGTACAATCATTCTATAACTATTGCGAAAGATATAAAAATAAATTGTTTATACAATAAACTTTACACACTATTCCCCAAGGTCGAGTAACCTTAACTTAATACACAATTCATAACTTATTTAACTTACAATAACATTAATATACAATACTTATACAAATTTAGCTGCACACATATACTAAAGATGGAACTGTCTTTGACCTTTCCTTGTATCCGACGTATTCATCTTAATCTGTAATGCTTTATCATGATATAGCAAGGGTGAGCATAAGATTGCCCAACATGTTTAAGTTCAATAATTTAGCAATATATCATGATTGAAAGAGTCTGAATAATAAGCTGGTTATAATTCAACAATATAATTGTGAACTAGCAGGAACAAACTTTTGACTGAACAAGTATTGAACATGAACAAATATATCTGAACCGGATGGTAATGAAGGTGATCAGCCTTTCATACCTGACTTATACATGCAATATGTACAGAGTACAATTCTACATGGCAATCAGCAATGATTAACCATAAGCATGTCCGAATGAAACAACTCTTAGTAGAGTTAAGTAAAACTTGTTTGTTTCGTTGATTATCGCTACGCATTATAATAGGCTTTGTCTGATCGAAGACCTAATATATAAATAATATCGATTGCTAAGTTAGAATAATATCATCACAATATAATACTATTATATATATATATATATATATATATATATAGAATAACCTAAACACATAACACATAACCCTATCAGTCTATAACACACATAAAACTTAACATCAAGTCAGACTATTTAAGTCTGAGTTGAATCCGACAAAATTCTAACATCCCGACGGTCTAGTCGGACAATATTTCGAGTTTAAGTTCAATTAAACTCCGCCCAACACTTAAAAGTCATCTTAGATAATTTATTTATTAGTCAAAACATTTTTCAATATCTCATAAAAAAAATTCAAATAATTTAATAGTATTTATTTCATTATCTAATATTATTAATCATTTAATAATATTTTAATCATTCTTAATAATATTCAAATCACTTATTAATATAAATAATAAAGATCTCATACATTTTAAGATGTAAATATTTTATGTCATGGAGCTTAAACTATTTATATTCCATTTCAGAAATATCTTTTACCTTTACTCGCAATTTCGAAGTTAAAACAGGTACCGCATAGCTTTTATACTAAAACTCAATTAACTATAATATTTCTTTAATTTAAATATTTTTTATATTTTTTTGTCCATTCATGAGTCAACACAGACCGTTCTCTCATATATATATATTTTATTCTGCTAGCACATTCGCTTTATTTTTTGTTTTATAATTATTCGCGTTTTTGCTATATATATATATATATATATATATATATATATATATATATATATATATTTTCGTTACTTAAATCTCGGTTTGATCAAAACCTCTTTTTTGAGCCCCGAAAATCTCAAAATATCATTTTTATGATTAATACAATTTTTCAAAGGTTTCACGTTCTTTGTTGCACCACAAAATAATTTCATAAGCAACTATAGATTTTATTTCGCTTAAGTATGTAATTTATATTTATTACATATTTTTATTGATTTATTTATACCTGAAAAGAAGCTTCTCGGCGTAAAATATTATTTATAGTCAAATCTCGCCCCGTATGACTTTATTAGATTTATTAATACTTTTTATTTTGCCAGAACGCGATTCAGAACGTCGAACGTCAAAATCGCTCAACGCGCCGACGCTTGGCGTTTGCTCAAATTTTAGTTCTGACATGCTCCTTTGCAGATTTTTAATTCTTAAATCGTGAATCAGATAAGAGTGAAATTTTGGGCATATTATAGACCTCGTGGCATAATATTTTAGAAAAATTTCACACCGCGAAAATGGATCATGGAAGCTCATAAAAAGCGGTCTCGTGAAAGCAGACGTCAAGCGTTAGTCAAGATATTTCACCCATGAGCGTCTACGGCGGCGCTCGACAAGCGTTCTTCTTCTTCCTGCTGTTCGCATCTTGAGGCGTACCACTTTGCGATTTTCTCACGCATTACTTGTAACTTCACGATTAATCTAATTTTGGATATGTTATACATGAAATACCAAAGTATTGTTAGAAAATATCACCCAAGAATTTCGGACCTCTTAGGCAAATTTCTAAAATGACCCCAAAAATGTTCACTGCATAGCTTTTCATCTTTTTCCTAGATTTACCCTCTTTCGCTAAAACAGTCATAAGGTTTTCGTTTTAAAACATTTTTTGGCGATTCTTGAGCCCACGCGAAGCTAACTTCTGGGACTACAACTCTTCCCTACTGATGTTTTTTCAGATGCCGAACATATCAGTCCAGAAATTCCGTTCAAGTGGACTGCACCGCACTTGTTGGACAGTTTTGACACTACTACTTTGAAATGTCATAACTCTCTCCTCCGATGTCGAATTTAGTCCGTTCCAGAGTCTATGGAAAGCTTATTGAGTGCACTATAACATATCAAAAGCCTAGAATTTTTAGAGTACTTTAGCTAACTCCGAATTTTCTGTTTAGAAACAGCAGTCACTAGCTTTTCTAAGCTTTATAAAAATTGTTTTACTTTCTTTCTTTGGATCAAACTTTTAACACCTAAAATAGTTAGATCTACACATAACACCCTCTAAAACATGTAGATCAAGAGTTTTAAAGTTCAAAACATAAGTTCTTTATTTCATCCAAATCAATAAAATAAAAATACATAAACTAATTGTTTAGGGTTTATACCTTTTCCCTTTTGAGTTCTTCTTCTTCTTCTTCTTCTTCTTCTTCTTGTTCTTGTTCTTGTTCTTGTTAGGTGGAGCTATGAACCAAAGCTACTCTTCTACTTCTCTCTAAGCCCCATGGCAGCCCCCCATGGATTTTCTCTCTATTATTTTTTTTTCTTTCCTTATCTATTTAGAATGAGATGAAAAAATTTATTTGCAAAATAGATGAGGGATATTTATAGTAGGAGAAATGCATATATATAACATATGTATGTATATATAAAATCTCCCAACATCTCTTCCATATCTCTTTCATATTTTTTCATATCTCTACTAAATCTATCCAATATCTTTTCTCTTTCTCTCTCCTATATCTACAAAATCTTACAAATCTCTCCAAATATCTTAGCAAATCTATAAAAATAATGTGCTTATTTTCTCACCCCTTGGGCTAAATGTTGGGCCACTCCTTTACTTGTTTCGGCTCTCTAATAATTAATCTTTTGGACTTTAAATTTAATTTCTTGGGCCATAAAATTTACATAGTCCAATACTTTTAATATTATTATTCCCTAATTATTTAATTAGAGTTTTCATGTACACAATTATAATTTAAATCCTTACTTACATACACTTAATTTCTTAACCCAATTAGACTTGCTATAATTAGATTATAAAATTAATTAATTGCGATGTATAAAATAAATCTCGTAGAAGTAGTATATATTATAAATAATAATATTCTCCCATACCATAACCTTTAAGTTATTTAATTTTTTATTCCTAATATATAATTAGATTATCCTAGTTTCTTTTATTTGTTTATATAATAAACAAATAAACAAATACATAATATTAATATTCATTACACACATAACTTTTAATCCCTTAGGGTTTATACAAAACATTAGGCTTTCTAATTTAGCAATTAGGGTTATCCCTAATATATACACAAAAATACTTAAGCCATTATCTTTAACCTTTGATTTCCCAAATTAAGGTTTCGAATTCCCAGAACTGAAATTAGGGTTTCAGAACCGGTTTCTAGGGTTTCTTATCCATTGCTAGGGTTTTCTAACTGAACGTTAACATTCGTCAATAATATTAGGGGTTTGACATCGATAAAATTTATCCGTCAACCTCGACCCTTAACCACATATTCTGAACACATATAATACCATATCCACAGAACATATACACATATATACTTAATCCTGAATAATTCTCCAAAATCCTACATAGAATTTTGAAATCCTTAAAATTTTATTTCAGAACTGCCAATTTCATACACTTATTTTCTGTTTAGGTTCTAACAGTGAACCTTAAATCAATCAATAATGATTTTAAAATTTTTCTAAATTCTCGGGTTGTCACACATAACATGACATATTAACCCTTTAGAATCTAGATATCCATGTGATGCAACTAGATTTTGAAAATATGTTCAAGTTTGCTTTTGAAACCATTTTAAACTTGAACTATGCAATTTAACACATACAAGACAACTTTAAAGCTCTTATCATATGTAGTCAAGTCATGTTATCATCTTTTCAAGATCAGAATGTATATCAAGTAGCATTCATGCACCTTAGTTCTATTATACCAAGTTTTCTCAAAAACTTCTCTCACACAAAGTCTAACAAGTTTGTTTATGAGCAAAGTAACTATGTACACTATAGCATGCTCATTTATGTGTAAAATCAATCATGTGTATAGACTACTAAGCTCAAAATTTGCAGAACATGAATTTCAACAAAATTTGTTTTCAATATTTAAAGCCCTTGTTAAAGATCTTTTACTAATTCATGTTGGACACTTCATACTACATAAGAAAACCTTATACCTCATGATATACCCCTTTTTAGGTATTTATATAAGTCATATATAATACCAAGTTCACAACATGTAGCATAATAGAAATCAAAAATCGATTACGAGTAGATGATGAATCACACTACTGCACCCTAGATAAATGGTATGCGCAATTGCTTACGTCAAAGTTAGAAGCAATAAGCAAACTCTTTTTTGCAGAGTAACTACCAACTCGATTTCCAACTATTTAAGCTAGTTCCAAACCATCATTATAGTGTTCATAAATGTAAATAAACTTCTTAAACACATTATAACATGTTAATTCGTATCAATTGACATAGAAATTCAAGAAATTTCAGGAACTTCACAAGATCCATTTCAAAAACATAACTAGGGTTTATACCTTCTCAAGCTTGAATTGGACTCCCTACCCTCTGAGTATGCTTCTATAATAGGCTCAGCAACTTAGAACTACTCAAACTTAGAATTATAAGACAATTATAAGCACCCAAAAACTGAAATTGAAGATTCTATTTATAAAGAAAACTTGGACTGAATTTAGGGTTTACATGAAAGAGTTGGCTAACCACCCAAATGCCTAGCCATCATGACCTACACTTAGCCATTTGGAAGCTAAGTATTTTAGCTTCAAGTCACTATTCATGTACCTTTGTGCCACTTAATTTGGGGCAAGAGAAAATATCTCAGCAACTTGATCAACTAAGGCTTGGTTTGGTCCTTTTAATTCCCATAATGTAATATTAAGGTACAATTGTTACCATATTAGGAATTTAAAGATAAATTTTATACTCACATCATACAATCTATGTACATTAAATACACGCAATAAAATAACACAGTTAGGTATTATTGTTCGGGTGTCCCCCATAATTATTTTTACTACTCACATAACCACACTATAACATTATTTAATATTAGTGTTTATTTAAACATTTAATTTCTTTCCCAGTTTCTAGAATACACGGATATTTTAATTATCTCTGTATTACAACTACATGGGATTTCATTGTACTACTAGGTACCTCATGTCATTAAAATATACTCCTACCATATGGTTTTATTAATGTCACACATATTACATAAGTGTTCCATTCCATTGTTACAGAAAAAAAAACTAATTTTCTCCAATTGATCATTTGGCGCAATTGAGCCAGGTTTATCTTCTTGAGGGACAACACAGCATACCTGGCGAAGGCTAAACTAGTTTAGCTTCAAGCCAGTTTCAACCTCTATCGCCATACTAGTTTTACACGACATGAATTAACGTCCACATGAGTGATATTACTAATCAAAGAGTGTATTTACTCCTCATATGGAATCACGTAATCATACACAATTAATCTTCCTCTTAATGACTATTCCTCTTTTAATTTACTTAGTGAAATTCCTCATTCCAAACTATGCCACACAAGGCATTTCACAATTCTCATCACAATCCACATTCACATAAATTCAATTTAACTTAGTTGAATTATTCATTTCATAGTACATCAATATTTATATTCAAATAAATATTCATTTCCAATAGTATATTCATTTAATAAGATGTGGAAATTATCGGGTATTACAATAATGATTGAGGGCATCAAAGCCCAAATCCACTACATGTTCACCATATGGTCCAGAGGTAAAAGCCTCTTACGATCTCGGCATCTTATTAGCCCATCTGTCAAAGCAACCACTCCAGACAACAAGCAAGGCTGGGGCAATTTCAAAATTGGCAACAACCCGATATTGGGACCCTTACAACAAGACTGGGGCAATCTTGGAAGTAGCGACAACTCAACACTGGGGCATTTATCAACCATCCTAAAGAGGAAAATACACCAGTCAACACCATCAGCATGGTCCATCATCATCTGAGGGACCTTTATATCATTTCACTGGCGATCTGGTATGATCATTTGGTCTTTTCCCAATCATACTGTTCTCAGAATGAATAATCCACATGTGAGGTATGGCTCTTTCATCTCTTTATGAGCTTTCAATCTCCATTTACATGCATTAGCAATAATATACAAGTTAAGAAAGCGGTTTTTTCTTAACTTGTTGTGCATTGGATTAATTTTGATAATCGTCCGTGGAGCAAGAATCACGGGAACGATTAGAGAATTAATAATATTCAACCTTTTTGATTGGGCATGACATCCTAGTTTAGAGCGCTTTTTGGAACAGACTTGACCTCGTATATATGTCTGCACTTTGAGATTGCCCTGACTCTTAGTTGTGGGGTATGAAAACTATAGCAAAAATAATGGTAATTAATGAAAAGATAAAAAATAAGTCGCCAGCCTAATGTCTTGAATCGTGGCCTAGGTTGCTTGAGTTATTAAGCCTGAGGGGTGAGGGGTGTCTTTACACCTGGTGATCTAAAGCCACCTGGAGCCCTAAAGCCATTTGGTTTGGGAGTCATCGACCCAACGCTCATTACATTGGGTAACTTAGCACCTAAGAAAATGAGCATTGAAAAAGAAAATGCAAAACCTGAGTAGATCCGAATCGTGGCCTAGGTTATTCCAGTAATTAAGCCCGAGGGGTGTCTTTACACCTGGTGCCCTAAATCCATCTGGTTTGGGAGTCACCGGCCCAACGCTCCCTACATGGGTGACGTAGAGCCTAAGAAAACGGACCTATCAAGCTTAGGCAAAGAAGCAAATAGAGTGATCGCCTGACTCGTCTCGAAGTGTGGCATTTGTTACTCGAGCTAGTAAACCCAAATGGGTGTCTTAACACCTAGTGCCTTAAAGCCCTCCGGTTTGGGAGTCATTGGTCCAAAACTCGTTACATGGGTAATTCTGAATAGCCTAAGAAAACGAGACAAGTAAGGCGAGAGAAAAGAAAAATTAGAATCAAGAAAATTTGTAAAGGCATAGAAATGAAACCCTTGCTAAGAGTTACATTACTCATAGTGTGTGTGTCATATAAAGTCAATTATGCGAAGAATAACGTCTAGAGCGAAGATGAAGTATCTCTGATATATAGGGATATAAGTCTTTTAAATCTAATCCTACTCATGAATAATTACCATGGATGCTTCAAAATTTCCTTGTGATTTCATAACTCATTCAATTTCATAAACTTTTTCTTAAAATGCCTTATTCACAATAGTGTACTAATCCTAAACGGCCGAGCCGTCAAGCTTTTGGTGCATTTTGTTCTTTTGATATGCAGGATATTGCTCACTCGCAACTTGGTCAACAAAGAGAGTTTCTCATGTGAATCCTTGACATCAACATGCGAAAGGACTGGGGCATTTTCTGATTTCAAGGAATTGAAAGAGTCTAAAGGTGGGATCAAGCTTATCATCAAAAGAAAGAGGAGAACTCCTGAAAGAAATCATGGTGACATAAGCTTGCCCCTACAAAAGAAGGGGAAAATTCTCAAGAAATTCCTTAACTCAAAAGCAGAAGCCCAACGACAAAATGTCTAGTGAATGAAATCTACACCATCAAATATTTCAACATGCGCCAAGTCCTCACAAGTTGAGGCCTCTACACCGAAGTTCAAATTTGGGCAATGAAAGAACAGACTGCACTCTCCAGGGATGTCAACAGCACTCAGGTCATTAGTCCAACCGGGTTGCGAATCAAAAGCACAAGGAAATGGGGCACAAGCACCCTCCAGCATAACATCAGGCGGAGTCTGGTGAAGTAAGCCGTTGAATATTACTTCAGCAAAGGTATCGGAAGATCTGGTATTATAAACCATTGGCATCAAACCAGCGTGACATTAAGACAACTTAGTGATGAAAGCTTTGTATACCATCGTTCGAGTGGGAATCGAAATAGTTTAGTGATGTCAGCGTAGTTAACTACCAGTAGGGTAGGATCTATTGTCAAACTACCAGCAGGGTACGCACTATTGTAAACTACCAGCGTATACATCGGGAAGGTCCGGTGATTTTCAGAACATCATCCCCAACAGAGATGTAGAAAATATCTCAATTTCTCTTCATCAAACAAGCGCCAGCAACACCGACAAATAACCAAACTATTGGAGTCAACACCAGCATGGGCATCAACAATAACTGGAAATGGTAAAGCAATTTAGGAAGTACGATTTGCGATTTGTGATAAAATTGGCCAAAATGTGAAGTGCGAAATGTGATGTGCAATTTGCAAACCGCAATTTGCGAAAGCATTTTAACATTCATCATAAAATTCATGGCATTGCGATTTGCATCATTAAATATACCTTATCATATTTCAAGTGTCTAGTAATCTTTATCATGTTCATTCCATTACATTACATAAACATGATAAAGATAGGCATTTGTAGACACTCAAAATTTTGTTTTCCCGTTACTAACTATGCAGGAGGGCAAAAGCATCTTTTTCACACTCTAGAGATAACCCTGGAGGACCACAACATCAGTTCCATCCCCGGAGGTAACCCAATGAGATCTAGTTCAGCCTCGGAGATAACCCCGGGAGGGGAAAAATGGTTATGTTCCAACTTAAGCTCAAATCAACTCATTTCAACCCACATTGTTTCAAAAGAAGTTCCATAAGAACCATAACTTAACTTCTGAGCGCAAACTACGCAAAACAACTCAACGGACTGCTTGTGGAGACCCAAAAATGCCATTTTGATCATGGACCCATCTTTCCAGACTTGAAAAAGGGAAAACTCTATGTCCTTGCATAGCTCTCAGAAAGAGCTTTCCGAAATGGTATGGCACGCTTCCATCGGACTCCCAAATTAAAAGTTAAGAAGGTTCGAGCGGACAGTGCATTGTTCGGGTGCACGTAATTTGAGACAACAGGAATCGCGAGGTCTGGGGCAACCCGGGCAGCCGCGGGTAGACTCGCAGATTCAACGGGTTGACCCGCGGCCATTTTGGTCTATAAATAGACCCCCAATCAGCCATAAAATGTAAGAAAAAAAAAAGAAAATAGAGAAAAGTCTTCCCATTTTAGCTCTTAACCCCAGCTAGAATGCTTCAAATTGAGTGATTCTTCTTTCTAAACACTTGTAATCTCGTATTCTACAACATGCTAAAATCTTGTATTCTACTACAATAATCTCGTACGCCCGGATCGTCGATCCGTGGCTTTTTCTTTCTTTTATATATATATATATAACTATATATACCGACTCAAACTCGAACAGTCGAGCCTGGATCGAATATCCGTATGCGTTCAGCCTTTATATATATATATATATATATATATATATATATATATATATATATATATATATATATCAATTCATGTCCGCCCGGAGTTTACTTCGTGATCTTTTACTACTTATATATATATATATATATATATATACATTTCAAAGTCTTGCCTGGATTCCAAATTTGTGGCAGGCAGTTAATCGTCCATATATATATATATATATAACTATCTATATATTTACTGCTTTTATATATACCTGCTTTAACTATTTTCGCAATGTAGATATGTAATATTTCAGCCATTGGACTAGACTTGTCTAAATCTAGTTATCTCTAACTTTGACCGGTTCAAAAGTGACTAAACTAGAACTGTTGAAGCTAGAATGGTTTAGATTTATTTAAATTTGGTTCTCTTTCTAGCTTTTGTACATATTAATCTATCTTGTGAGCCTAGGAATTATGTGATCGAAGATTCAGCCTATGAATCTAGATTCGGTTCCCATGATGGACATTTTCAGCTGCACCCAACTTGTAAATTATCTACGGTGTCTGGATATCCTTGGATGGCTCTCATGCCCATAAGGAGTTCGACAATGCTTTGTATCTTATTTTTTTGAAGATGCTACGCATCTTGAAAATAAAATCAATCAAGCCGAATACAGAATAAAATGGAAGTATCAAAGGACTCAATTAATATTGAGCATAAAGGTTTGAAAACCTGTTTTCCAAAACCTCACTGCTATGTCTTGCTAAAACTGAACTTTTATATACAAGTCAAACCATTTGTATATAGGTGCAAATGAGGTATAACACTTCTTCCAGATAATTGCACATAGGCCCAACAAACACACACACACACATGCAGATAATTAAGGTAGTTGAAAAAGTTACGATAACCGTGTTTTCACAGAAGTCGGGGGGTGCCTAACACCTTCCCTCCGCTTAATCAAGACCCCGAACTCAACGAATCTAAGACCTGTTAAAAAAATTCCAACCATTGGGCCTTTGTGTAAACCTTTTCCTAGTCGGTTAAGTTGGTACAATCATTTCTAAATTACCAACTGGCGACTCTATTTTCAAATCGTACACATTCATATATCGCACCTTTTCAAACTCACCTTTTTAGACAAAACTCAACCAATTAAGAACACCAAAGGGCAAGAATAGAAAGGGACACAACTTTCCCGCTGTCGACATTATGCTTTCATAGCGTTAAGCATTTTACATTACCTTATTCATATCTTATAACGTCCGGTTCATTCGACTCAGAATATTATCTAAGTTATAATCATTAACTCATTTTCTTAACGTTATATGTCATTGTCATTAATTCAGTTTCTTCACCATTCACAGGTTTAATCATTAGTCTTCATTACCTTACGGCCAAACCATACACTGTGTATAAGTTCTTCCCGTTTAGTATTCACATACACTCAAAACCCTAACATCGATTAAAATGTTTAACGTTCTTCGTTCGTTCGTCCGTAATTCGGTCATCCGAACTCGGAATTCATTCTTTCTTGAGTTCACGACTCACGTTTTCTATGTATTCTTACATTCTTATGAAACCCTACACATTCGGGTTCATTTACATACTTTCTACATTTCGCTCGTCTTTTACAAATTTTGCCATAACTTAATTATAGCTAAGTTCAATCCGTTCTTCATGAACATTTCTCTCATTCCTAACCAAGCAATAAGCATCTAACTTATACGTGATGGTTTTAAACTTCTCCATCAACAACAAATGCTAATTACAATGGTTTTAAATTTGTCCATCAACAACGTTCTTCGTGTTCTTCGCGTTCTTCATTCTTTCTTCATTTTTAATCGATATTATGATTACAACTTTACATTTTCATACATTTTAACTTTATAAGTTTGATAATTCATCCTTATAACATCGGATAGTTCATATAACGCATCCAAATAGTCCATTAACATCAAGCAATTTATAGTTCCTTTGAAAGCTTTTTAAGAAATTTATAAACTAAACTTCTAATTCTTATTTCTTCGTTTCCTCATGATTTCAACCATATGAAAATCATTCTTAACATCTTCTACTTTTATTTTCACTAAGCTATATATTAAAACATAGAAAACTTAAAGAAAATTTTGATTAAAGCTAGGTTTCGGATTAGCTTTCCTCTTTAATCTTTTTTCATTGGACAAAACTGACAAATCGCTAGCTTTTCCTTTTCCTTTCCCCATCTAAAACTATTCTCTCTCTCTCTAGATGTTGGTTGATTTTTCAAATAATAAACAAATGAGCTTAAGGCTTGTTTATATAGAAAATCAAGGTTAGGGGAAAAAAAGTCATTTTGCCCCCAAAATCACTATTCCTACCTCCTTTCTTAACCTCCTTACTATTCACAAAGCTTCAATTAGAAGCTTCGTGGTTCTGCCTTGCAGAATTCGTCCGATAGTTCGAAAAACTGCGATTCTCAAAATCCAAATATTTTTGGATATTTCGTCTTTCCTCTATAAATTTACTTTTTACGCATTCTTCAGAAATTCCAAAAACTGAAGAACACTTTTTAATGATAAGTTTTTTTCTTCACGTTTTCCCAAAACGTAGTTAAACGAATGAAAAATACATAACAATACTTTTCGTCGTTTTTATTTCGTTCGATTTATGTACGTTTTTCGAGAAAAATTTTATCGGTTAACTTAACTTTTCACCACAATTATCATCAAATCTTTTGACGGAATGTCATTTCGACATACCGATCTCTCGAAAAGGTTTAGGTTATTCATACCCTAAGCCTTAGGTTTCGTTGGGTGAATAGTGCATATTTCATTTTTTTCCTCGAAAATATTTTTGTTCCCGAAAAATTTTTATTTTTGTCTTGAAAATTTTTACTCGTTCAGTCTAGCTCGTAGCCAGAATTCTTCCTCCCGGTTCATAATCATCCTACGTCCTAGAACAATTAATAAACACATAGCACAGAATATTATTAATAACTAATTCTTTGAACTTAAATTCTGGACAATCCGATTTTCCGAGTTATCACAGTAAACTATAGGCAATGTAGGCATCAGTATCAACTTGATGAGGTAAACCATTGTAAACTACCGATAGGGTAGGCATTGACATCAACCCGATGAGGTAAACTATTGTAAACAACCGGCAAGGTAGGCATCAGGAAGGTCCAGTGATGTAAGCCGTTGAAAACTACTTTAGCGAGGATATCAAAATATCTGGTATTGTAAATCGTTGGTGACAACCCTATCGTAAGCATCGATATCAACCCGATGGAAATGTAAGTCGTTGGTCTCAGCCCCAATGATGTATCAAAAATTGGTCAATGATATAACTTGTTAAAAGGATATCGCCAATAGAGATATTTAAAATGTCTGGTGGAAATGAAACCATTGGTGACAATCCCAGCGTAAGCATCAGCATCAACCCGATGGAAATCCAAACCATTGGAATCATTCCAGTGTAACCATCGGCAGCAACCCCGATATAAGTCAAATTGTTAGTGTCAATCCCAACATAGGCATCGAGAAGGTCCAGTGATTTATCCCCAGTAGATATATTGCAAGTACATGGGTATATGATCAGTTCAGTTCTTCATCAAATTAGCATTGAGAAAGATCGGTAATACAAACTGTTGGTTTCAACCCCAACGAAAGCATTGGGGAAAGGTTTGATGGTGAAAGTCTTGGTAACTCAATTCCACGAAGGTTTCTAGCATCCATGACTTCATATCATGTTGCATAACATTGCATCATATTTTATCATATTTCAAGTGTCTAGTAATCTTTATCCTGTTCATTCCATTACATTGCATAAACATGATAAAGAGGGGCATCTGTAGACACTCAAAATTTTGTTTGATACTAACCATATAGGAGGGCAAAAATATCTTTTTACACCCCAAAGACAGCCCCAGAGGACTACAGTAAACCTCAAACCCCAAAGATTGTAAAGCCCCCAAATCTGGGTACTTGAAACCCGAACTCGGTGTTTCACGATACCATTTCTATTAGCGGAATAATACTAATAATAATAACAATAATATAAAGATCAACTTAATGCCTTACACCGACATACTAAGCACACATATTACATTAAACAAGCCTATACCACCGAACCTATACTACCTATTCGCTATGCCTTTTTCCTTGGACAACCTTTCGCCTGATGACCTTTTATCCCACAGATAAAATATGTTCCTGGTTTATAGTCGGGACAATACAGAGTAGTATGTCCTTCATAACCGCACAGATAACATATTCTTTTCCCTTTCTTCTTATCGGATTTTCCTAAGTCATGGTTTCCTATCTTTCTTTTCCCCTTCTTGCTCGGACCTGCACACGATGTGTTGCTTGTGGCTCCCATTTAATCAATTTATATTTTAAGCTTATCTTGTTCTTCCATTGTTTCTATTAACGCTTGACGCAACTGACTATTCAACAGCTTTTCTATCTCCCACAGCCTTTCCCGGAGAAGAAATCTTGTTCCTTAGATCTCTGCACCTCCGTTGATGCTTGTTCAGCTTCAACTTTAGTGTCTGAATCACTCTCTGTCAGTTCCACCATCTCCGGATCTGGTACTACGTTTTCTATAATAATCACCTCGTCCAAGTTGTTTTCATTATGAGCTTGTATTTCAGCTATTGGCTTCGATATCAGCTCGGGTGTATGGGTTTGATCATTCTTCATGCTATAAGCATATAACAAGCCTTTTCCACCAGACATCTACACACATAAATTATCTTGATTAGCATATAATATATACACATAACAAATAATAGTTTTATATAATTTATCTTTTATTTTTATTTTACGATGAATTTATCCAATTCATCTCTTTTTAAACTCTATATGAGTTATTTATATTTTCAACGTTTCCCTCTGTTCTAAGATTATAGCCTAAGGTCTAGCCCACATAAGGTTTTTAACCCTAAACTCTGATACCAACCTGTAAAGCCCCCAAATCCGGGTATTTGAAACCCGAACTCGGTGCTTCACGATACAATTTGTATGAGCGGAATAATACTAATAATAATAACAATAATATAAAGATCAACTTAATTTACATATCATCAGAGTCTGAATCCCAAGTACATAACCTTTAAACATTCATTATAACCCATGATAGATAATCTATATCATACTTATCTTAATAAAGTCTAAACTATTACATAATATATAGCATAACACTTATTCAGCAACTTTCCCTTTTCCTTTGTTCTTGGCAGAGCCCTCTGGTTGTTCACACTTAGCTGAAAACATTTAAATTAAGCAAGGATGAGCATTTGAGTGCCCAACAAGTAATATCAATTATATATATAAGCTGAAAGAAATTAAATGTTTTCTTCGTACTACCCTTCTACAACAAGTCAGTAGTTGTGAAGTAATCTGAACCGATAATAATAACATAACATCGCTCTTTCAAATTTTTGAAACTACATATTGACTATAACTGGGGTTATGGTGACATGCTATGAACATTATTTTCATTTTTGAAAAGGTTAAATGAAATTCAATCAGAAACCATCATAACTTACGGACACGAGGGTGATCATCAAATATGCCCCCCTGCATTGATCAATACTACATGCAAGAACGAGGGTATCGTTCACTCAGTCCACCTTGGGTGCATAAACAGTTTTTCCGTGTAGGGATGTTCATACTTGTCTGGGTTCCAAATCAAAGGTTTTATCTTGTTCAACAATAATCTATACTTCAACATATATATATATATATATATATATATATATATATATATATATATACGTAATTAACAAAGGTGTATCAACATGTGATTAACTCATAATGATTATCCAAGTGGGGACACTTGTATAACCATTTATAGAAATTAAAGAATGTAATATATATCCTAATTACCATATACTAACATGTTGATAATCAATGAGCGTATATAATATAATGTTAATAATCTGTACAGTAAATATTATTACTCATATTCATTGCATAAAGAAAATGCAAAGGTAAGATACTAGCCTGATACGCTCCTTACAATTCGCTACTTAGTTTTATCTTTTATATAACCACCTATCAGTAATAAGATCATTTTACTGATTAGAATAATATATCTCAACACATAATACTGCTTATTGCAGTTAGCACATAACCTAATCACATTGTCACTCATGTTTAACAACTATTGAATCACAAATCAACACATATCTAATCGAATTATCTAAGTCCAGATCAATTTCTAAAACATGTCGGTGTACCGACAACTTTATCGGGTAATTATCGAGTCTAAGACTCATCCCTCAGAACTTAGTATCGGTCATATTATTTTAAATGACTTAATCTAATTTTAAAACATTTATTATAATTTATCGCTGAATTTTCAAACATCTAATCATTATTAAATGATTTAAATATTAAACAATTCTATTATCATTAATATTTAATTAATATTAAACTATTAATGAAATCATTTCCAAAATATTAAAGTTATTTATAATAACTTAGAATATTTTTAAAGTATTTATATATTACCCTTAAATGATTTTTAAATATTTAAAATCATTTTAAATATTTACCATTAATAATTAATTATTAATGTACTATTTATCAAAATATTAAAAGTCTTTAATTATAACTTAAAATATTTTTAATTCATTTATATCCTTTTTAAATGATTTTAAATTAATAAAACCATTTTTAAACTATTTATTTAATATAATTATTAAATAAATTTAATATCAATAATAATAAATTAATAATCATTAATATTAAATTATTAACAAAATTACCCTTTAAATATTAAAAGTTATATTTATAACTCGAAAATATCTTTAAACACTTTATTTTCATTTAAAATGATTATTATAGTATTAAAATCATTTTTAAGCTAATTTATTTAATATAATTATTAAATAACCTTAATATCATTAATAATTAATTAATTAATGAAATTTACCTTTAAATATTAAAAGTTATATTTTATAATTTAAAAATATTTTTAAATACCTTATCATTATTTAAAATGATTTTAATATAATAAAATCATTTTTAATTAATTTATTTAATTCATTTAGTAAATAACTTAATTATCATTAATATTAAATAATTAATGAAATTTGCTTTAAAGTATTGAAAGTTATATTTTATAACTTGAAATATTATTAAATACCTTTTTATCATTTAAAATGATTTTTAATATATTAAGATCATTTATAATTAATTTATTTAATGCATTTATTAAATAAATAAAATATCCATAATATCCAAATAAATATTAATATTTATGAAAAATATGTCAAATTATTAAAAGTTAATTTTTATAACTTAAAATAATTATTAAAATAATTTTTGTAATTTTCGGAAATTAATTTCTATTTTTAAATAATTTTTAGAAATTAATTAATTAAAATCAATAAAACTGTAGCTATAGCCTTTAGTGACAAAATTTGTCGCCTTAGGTGTTCTTGAGCCCTCAAGAACATTCATAGCAGTTAACAAGTGAGCACGTTTGACCAAGCATTACTCTCTGATTATTGTGTTTCTGGGTAAGTAAATGATTAGAGGTTGTAGTACTAATGTTAAACTACACGATTCAACAACAAACATGGCCAAAAAGCATAAAACCAGAGAGATCTAGGCCCACAAAGTAAGTAGTTTGAGTCGTTCTTCATTTTCTGGGTTACCTGAAATGAAGAAACGATTCAATTTAATTTTGGGCTTCCACAACTTTCAAATCTGTTGATGTTTTAGTGATTGCAAACTTTCAGTATGTAGACCATATGTAAGACAATAGATCCATGTCATAAAAAGAGTTTAACAACATCACATCAAACAGATATGGACCGGTCAAAGTAGTGGTCAAAAACTGCTTATGAAGGTTTCTAGGTTACCCAGAAACTTCATCCGGCAGTTTCGTCCACACCACTTTGACCACTGATTACTTTGACTCAGAGAAGGATCTAATGATTCTAGAGGCATGGTCATGTAGCCTACACGTCAGAAAACAACATTATAACAATAACAGGGTCTAAAACGTAAACACGAGCAAGATCTAAACGCATAAACATGTTGTCGACTTTACGGGCACGCTTACGGGTTACCTAGAACGTTTCGATTAATGCCTTTTCTTGGCGTGGTTTGACCACTAATAACTTTCAACCGGCTTATGATCTGACCTTGATTTCAGTTTTAGATCAAAGATCTCATAGCATACTACCAGATCAAAGCTTAAACACACAAAACTACTAAACAGACAGACATCTACAAGGTCTGACATTCATTGTCAGACAACACAAAGTTATTTTTCCAGATTTTGAAGAACATCAAATCCGAGCCTATAGATGTTATGGATCTAACATCTATCAACCCAGATCATCATTACACACTATATTCAACATATTTAACACAAAAAAACTAACATCTAACATAGGATCAAAAGTCAGATTTTATTTTAGGGTTTATACCTCTTATGAACAATCCTTAATTCTGTGCTTCTGATTTGGTTATGGATTTCGTGGGGCTGGTACTTGGGACTGATATGCTACTAGAATTCGTGAGTGTTGAGAGAGAGACTTGGTTGGGTGCTAGATAGCAAATGAGCCACTTCTTTGGACTTCCACTTACTTTAATCTCTCACTTTTTACTCTTGTGGTTAAAATTGGTGTTATGTGGCTTATGTTGGCTGATGAAAGGTGTTTGGTAAGGGCTTAAGAGA
The DNA here is from genome assembly GCA_020205615.1 of Panax quinquefolius. Taxonomy (NCBI): domain Eukaryota; kingdom Viridiplantae; phylum Streptophyta; class Magnoliopsida; order Apiales; family Araliaceae; genus Panax; species Panax quinquefolius. Next base: position 96,846,233 of record CM035171.1, on the reverse strand, counting down.
TGTGGCACAATTTTTGGCCATAACTATATTTACTTTAAATTTTAAGAAAGCACTACTAAAAAAATGGCCATTTGTGATGGCAAAAATCCATCACCAAAACTAAAAAAACCATCACGAAAGGTTTACGTGATGGTTTTAAGCATAACGATGGTCGTCTTGTATTACGTGATGGTTTTGTAATATATTTTTATTTTACGATGAATTTATCCAATTCATCTCTTTTTAAACTCTATATGAGTTATTTATATTTTCAACGTTTCCCTCTGTTCTAAGATTATAGCCTAAGGTCTAGCCCACATAAGGTTTTTAACCCTAAACTCTGATACCAACCTGTAAAGCCCCCAAATCCGGGTATTTGAAACCCGAACTCGGTGCTTCACGATACAATTTGTATGAGCGGAATAATACTAATAATAATAACAATAATATAAAGATCAACTTAATTTACATATCATCAGAGTCTGAATCCTAAGTACGTAACTTTTAAACATTCATTAAAACCCATGATAGATAATCTATATCATACTTATCTAGCAACTTTCCCTTTTCCTTTGTTCTTGGCAGAGCCCTCTGGTTGTTCACACTTAGCTGAAAACATTTAAATTAAGCAAGGATGAGCATTTAAGTGCCCAACAAGTAATATCAATTATATATATAAGCTGAAAGAAGTTAAATGTTTTCTTTGTACTACCTTTTTACAACAAGTCAATAGTTGTGAAGTAATCTGAACCGATAATAATAACATAACAACGCTCTTTCAAATTTTTGAAACTATATATTGACTATAACTGGGGTTATGCTGACATGCTGTGACGCCCCCAAAATAGGTATACATCACCCATTCTGAGTTGTCAATACATGGTACAGAAACAACTACAACTTTATTATTACAACAGTAAAACTGTGAGTTTGAATACAAATATTATCTTCTAGACAATATCTATACTCAAATAAATCCTCATCACATTTATTGATACATTATTTTACAAAAATGGTGAGGACTACTAAACAACTCTCTCTAGAACCTTCATTCCATACCCCGACTCGTACTCGCTATATTCTCGCCTCCCGAGAAGAAAAATGGAACAAAAGGAAAAGGGTGAGCTCAATTAGCCCAAAAAGAATATTATGACTAAGATAATATACAACAAATTATCATTAGTCTTCAACAGGAAAAAATCTAATAGAATACAATAGACAACAAGTTTTTAAATCAATATTCGCAGAAGAAATAATAATTCATTAGAAGAGTTAAGTAGAGAATGCAAACTACTATCTTCTATGTATGAATTTAAAAGTTCATCGCTCATCTTTTATCCCCAGTAACATCAATCAATATACATCCGAATCAAATATTCATCTTTTACTACAGTGCCAAAGATATTCATCGATTAGTCATGTTCATCTAAACACTGCTCATCTTTGCACTACGGGCCAAAGATATTCATCAAAATCATTTATCTTTTGCACTACAAAGCCAAAGATATTCAATAATATCATCATTTAAGACCGAGGATGATGAAAATATTTTTAAAGAAACAAATCCAAAGGAAACAAAATGACAAGGATTAAGGATTAAGGATTCGTACTTTGTTTTATCCATGTCCAAAAATACCTCAAAAATAATCATAGTGGTGTAAAATTCAAGAATGATCAAAACATGGATACAATCAAAGCTAGTATCCACAATAGATATTTTAGATGAAAAGGAAAATTTTCATTTTTCGATGAATAAGTCTTCTCAGATTCGTGAATAAGATCAGATATCGTGAATAAAGGTCGTATACGTGAATAAGAACTCCAACACCAAAAGTTCCAAATTTGATAAAAACTTCAGATCAATATTTCAAAGATAATGATATTGAAGAAATAATATCATTACGAAAATAATAATATCCCTTACCTCAAGGATCAAGATTTAAATTTGAAACACCTGATATAAAGCTATGACTTGGACTTGCACCGTATATAGCAATACTCAAAGTATACTCAAAATACTCACAAGAATACGCCGATAATATAGAGAGAAAACTTCAGCTTACGGTGTGATTTTCAATTCTAACCTAAGCACCCTATTTATAGAAATTGCTTTAGAATTCAAAGCAGAAAATTTAATATAATATTAATATATAAATAAATTTTCTTACGCCCACTTTGAATCCTCTAGGTTCAGCACTTTGCACATGTTTCATGAGGCCCACAAGTGTAAAAAAACGTTTTTCCTATTTTAAATATTTTAAACTTCCAAAAATCAATTATTTCGAAGCTTCGAAACTTCAATAATTCATAATAAATAGCCATTTTATCAGAAAATTCGAATCTCGCGAGTTTTTATAGGAAATTCAATTCTCTACAACTTTGCAGAAGAGAGTTTTTCCGAATTCCAAATGAAATTGACGAAAATCCACAAACGGAGATTTTACAAAGTATAATCAAATTTCAGTCAATAAATGGGGTCCACCGACATGTTTAACATGTTTTAAACATTTATTGCAACAAAAATACTCTTCCTCCTCGTATACTCATATATCCCACATTCGTTGTAAAAATATCACCATTATTATATTATTAAAATATAATAATATATTTAAATAATTATTTTATCGTAAAAAGATAAAATTTCAATTTTCAACAATTGTCACATTAAAAATTTTCTCCATCTATATCCACATAAAATAAATATTTTCCTCATCATATGAATCAATAATTAATTATTCACAAATAATATTACGTAATCACAATATCGACAACCGTGCGCTTCCTGTGAAAGAGGGGTTTTCCAATAAGAATTTCTCCTTCTTGGCGCCGCAATTAGGTGACCAAATCTCCTTAGACGTAACTTTCTAGACATTGCCAATAATGTTATCTAATAATATTATTCGAGATAATAATATGAATTATTGCTTCGATAATGAAAAATACGTGTAATTACAATTATCAAACCAACAAAGAATATAAAATATCAACGCAAAGAATTATTAAATCAATAAAATAATCGAATAAGAATTACTATAACCATTATCGAGTAGTGCCTTCTTACATAAGAATCAATAATTGGTGCAATACCATGTACATGTGTTTTAACCAATTTAGTATTTTAACAAGATTAATTGGTAATAACTACGCCGCTATTTTTAAACAACTTATATTTGTCGCTTTTCTTCATCCAATCGCTTTTCCGCATGGGGCCCAATAAAGATCAAGGCCATTGCATTTAATATTCCCCGACGACAAAAGAATATTCCACGACCAAACAAATATTCCCAAACAATGAATATTTTATAACCACTTGCTTATTTTGAAATATCATGTATTTTACCCATAACTATCCACATTAATCAAATCAACCCTTACTATTTCAAAATAATAAATAGAAAATTAAATTTCATTAATAATAAGTTGGGGTCTTACACATGCTATGAACATTGTTTTCATTTTCAAAAGGTTAAATGAAATTCATCTCATAAACCGTCATAACTTACTCAAGACGGGTGATCGGCTACATGCCTCGCATTAATCAATAATACATGCAAGAACGAGGGTATCGCTCACTCTATCCACCTTGGGTGCATAAACAATTTTCCCCCGTAGGGATGTTCATACTTATCTCTGGTTCCAAATCAAAGGTTTTACCTTGTTCAACAATAATCTATAATTCGACATATATATATATATATATATACGGATAATTAACAAAGGTGTATCAACATGTGATTAAATACAATGATTATCCAAGTAGGACACTTCAGATAACCATTTATAGAAATTAACTAAACGTAATATATATCCTCGAATTACAATATACTAACATGTTGATAATCAATGAGCGTATATAATATAAGGTTAATAATCTATACAGTAATAATATAATTCATAAATATTCTTACTCATATTCATTGCATAAAAAAATGCAAATGTAAGATACTTGTCTGATGCGCTCCTTACAATTCGCTACTTAGTTTTATCTTTTATATAACTACCTATCAGTAATAAGATCATTTTACTGATTAGAATAATATATCTCAACACATAATACTGCTTATTGCAGTTAGCACATAACCTAATCACATTGTCACTCATGTTTAACAACCATTGAATCACAAATCAACACATATCCAATCAAATTATCTAAGTCCAGATTAATTTCTGAAATATATCGGTGTACCGACAGCTTTATCGGGTAATTATCGAGTATAAGACTCTATCCTGTAACTTAGTATCAGTCATATTATTTTTAAATGACTTAATATAATTTTAAAACATTTATTATAATTTATCATGAATTTTCAAACATTGGAATCATTATTAAATGATTTAAATATTAAACAATTCTATTATCATTAATATTTAATTAATATTAAACTATTAATGAAATCATTTCCAAAATATTAAAGTTATTTATAATAACTTAGAATATTTTTAAAGTATTTATATATTACCCTTAAATGATTTTTAAATATTTAAAATCATTTTAAATAATTACCATTAATATTTAATTATTAATGTACTATTTATCAAAATATTAAAAGTCATTAAGTGTAACTTAAAATATTTTTAATTCATTTATATCCTTTTTAAATGATTTTAAATTAATAAAACCATTTTAAATTACTTATTTAATATAATTATTAAATAAATTTAATATCATTAATAATAAATTAATATTCATTAATATTAAATTATTAACTTGAAATTACCCTTTAAATATTAAAAGTTATATTTTATAACTTAAAATATCTTTAAACACTTTATTTTCATTTAAAATGATTATTGTAGTATTAAAATCATTTTTAAGCTAATTTATTTAATATAATTATTAAATAACCTTAATATCATTAATAATTAATTAATTAATTAATTTTACCTTTATATATTAAAAGTTATAGTTTATAACTTAAAAATATTTTAAATACCTTATTATTATTTAAAATGATTTTGAATATAATAAAATCATTTTTAATTAATTTATTTAATTCATTTAGTAAATAACTTAATTGTCATTAATATTAAATAATTAATGAAATTTTCTTTAAAGTATTAAAAGTTATATTTTATAACTTCAAATATTATTAAATACCTTTTTATCATTTAAAATGATTTTTAATATATTAAGTGTCATTTTAATTAATTTATTTAATGCATTTATTAAATAAATAAAATATCCATAATATCCAAATAAATATTAATATTTATGAAAAATATTTTAAATTATTAAAAGTTAATTTTATAACTTAAAATAATTTTTAAAATATTTTTTGTAATTTTCAAAATTAATTTCTATTTTTAAATGATTTTAGAAATTAATTAATTAAAATAAATAAAATTGTAGTTATAGCCTTTAGCGACAAAAAATCATGTCATTTTAGTGCTCTCTTGAGCCCTCAAGAACATTCATAGCGATTAACAACAAGTGAGACGTTTGACGAAGCATTACTCTCGATTATCAGTGTTTCGGGTAAGTAAATGATTGTGAGGTTGTAGATTAATGTCGACTACACAATTCAACAACAAACATGGCCAAAAAGCATAAAACCGTAGAGATCTAGGCCCACAAAGTAGTCATTGAGTTGTTCTTCATTTTCGGGTTACCCTTAAATGAAGAAATGCGATTCATTTATCCATTTTGGGCTTCCACAACTTGCAATTATGTTGATGTTTTAGTGATTGCAAACTTTCAGTATGTAGACCATATGTAAGACAATAGATCCATGTCATAAAAACAGTTTAACAACATCACATCAAATGAGATATGTATGCGGTTGAAAGTAGTGGTCGAAATCGCTATGAAGGTTTCTGGGTTACCCAGAAACTTCATCCGGCAGTTTCGTCCACACCACTTTGACCACTGATTACTTTGATTCAAAGAAGGGTCTAATGATTCTAGAGGCATGGTCATATAGCCTACACGTCAGACAACGACATTACAATAATAACAGGGTCTAAAACGTAAACACAAGCAAGATCTAAACGCGTGAACATGCTGTCAGACTTTCTGGGCACGTTCAGGGTTACCTGAAAACGTTCGGTCAATGCCGGTCAACGTGGTTTGACCACTAATAACTTTCAACCGGCTTATGATCTGACCTTGATTCCAATTTCAGATCAAAGATCTCATAGCATACTACCAGATCAAAGTTTAAAAACACAAAACTACTAAACAGACAGACATCTACAAGGTCTGACATTCATTGTCAGACAACACAAAATTATTTTTCCAGATTTTCAAAAACATCAAATTCGAGCCTATAAATGTTATGGATCTAACATCTATCAACCCAGATCATCATTACACACTATATTTAACATATTTAACACAAAAAACTAACATCTAACATGTAATCAAAAGTCAGATTTTGTTTTAGGGTTTATACCTCTTATGAACAATCCTTGATTTTGTGCTTCTGATTTGGTTATGGATTTCGTGGGGTTAGTACTTGGGACGGATATGCTACTAGAATTCGTGAGTGTAGAGAGAGAGAGACTTGGTTGGGTGCTAGATAGCAAATGAGCCACTTCTCTGGACTTCCACTTACTTTAATCTCTCACTTTTTACTCTTGTGGTTAAAATTGTTGTTATGTGGCTTATGTTGGCTGATGAAAGGTGTTTGGTAAGGGCTTAAGAGATGTGGCACAATTTTTGGCCATAACTATATTTACTTTAAATTTTAAGAAAGGGTAATTTGGTCATTTGCATTGTTATTTTAAGGGTATACTCCATGGTGCTTGAATCTAGGTTTTAATCACTAGATTTTAAACCTTAAGGTTTCCCAAATAATTCTAGGGTTTGAAGAATTAAGATTAAAGTTCAATAAAATTTTAATTATAACTTACTAATTAAAATTAGGGTTTTAATTGAAAATTAGGGTTTAAAAAAATACATAGAGTTTATTGATATTATTATGGTTTTCCAAATTATGAATTAGGATTTCCTAATTAACCTAATTATTTACTAAATAATATTTAGAGTTACCATTTTAGCAATTAGGGTTTCAAATTGGAAATTAGGGTTTTTAATTTATAATTAGGGTTTCTAGATTTTAATTAGGGTTTACCTAATTAATTATTGTAATAATGGTCATAATTCACGTATTCACAATTTCCTACCAATCACAAACTCCTATTGAGTTTCAAGTTAGGGTTTAACGAATTAATGTTACCGTTTTGACATGCCACAACATAATTGACCAACCATTATCTATACGTACATACAATACATATTTATAGCATTGAAAAAAATATAATTAATATTATATTACTATTCTCATTCCTTTCTCAAAATCCAAAATTAGGGTTTGGATTCCATATCTGATTTATTCTTCATATATAACATCATTAATTAAGTTAAAATAATTAATTTAATTAATCTAGCATAATAATAAAATGAATAATTCTGCAAATCATTTCATATATTAGTTAAATAATATATACTTATGTTTTCATGGAAAATAATAAATAAAAACATTTCTACTTTAAAATTAATTATTATAAGAATATACTTTATAATAATCAATAATTCTAAAATAAAATTATTTGTAAACATTCATGTAATAAATATATTTTTATTTACCACATAAATACATATACACATTATCTTGTACAAATCCTCATCTTTAAAATAAATAAAAAATTATACGCAAAATTTTGTATTTATTTATATAGAAAATATCGGGTTTTTACAATATTCACCCTCCCTTATAAAGATTCCGTCCCCGGAATTACCGTTTTAAAAACCTATGCATACAAGGGTACATAGCATACATAATCATTGAAAGTAGATCTCGATCAACTTTGATCGAACTGATCTTTAACTATTCATATAAAGCTTGTCTTTCTGATTAAACGGAAATTTGATTTCTAAAAGAACTCAAATTCTTCCTTCAAAATTTCTTTATATAATAATTTACTATATATAGGAAAATCATGTATAATAAAATAAAAGTTGTATGAATAATACCTAGAGTTCCATCACAAATTGCCATCGTGTCCTCGGGCACCATGTTATAGACCCTTCATTGATTTTGTTGGCTTCTTGATGACGTAGTCCCGTGATTGTTAACGTCCCACGCCCTTGCCAAAGATTCACACTTCCCGCCTCATCCTCCTCCTCTTCTGACAATCCTTCACCGGTGTTCAACGATCCGCATGTAAAACACCCACTGCTCATCCTAGGATTGAGGCAAATGGGAGAGATATGGCCTCCCGCCTTAAGCACTTATAGCATACGAACTTTCCTTTCAGACACTCCCCTGAGTGGTTCTTTCTACAAGTCTTACACGGCACCATCTACTTCTTCGCACCTTCTTGTTTTACCTGCACACTTCCAAAATTGCTCCCCTTCCTCTTGCTACTACCACCCCTACTCCCACTATTAATTTCCACCTTCCCAGCTCCTTCGGTCCTACCCTTATTCTTCTTCTCCTTGTTGTAAAGGCTCATGGCCTCACTTCCCTCCTCAACTATAATCGATTTCTCCATGAGTGCTGCAAATGTAGGAATCTGCAACACCGCCACCTTGTTATAGAGCCAAGGTTTTAAGCCCAGCTCAAACCTTCTCGCTTTCCTAGCCTCCATATCAACTTGATGCGGAGCAAACCTAGCCAACTCATTAAACCTAGCGGCGTATTCTGACACCGTCATATTTTTCTGCTTCAATTCTAAAAATTTCACCTCCATCCCAGCTTGCCTACTAGATGAAAAATAGTTTTCGAAAAATAGTGTTTTGAACCTATCCCATGTAACTACACCTTCTCCTTCCCTCGCCTGATTCGCTTCCCACCAAAAGTTTGCCTCCCCCTTCATCATGTAAGTGGCAAAAGCAGTCTTTTGCCCCTCAGCTACCCTAGCTATCACGAATGCTTTTTCAATCTCTTTGACCCAAGTTTGGGCTTCAACAGGGTCAGTTGTACCTTTGAATTCTGGCGGTCCCACAGCTTTTAAATCTTTAAAGTTCGCCAAGCGATTATCCGGCTGATTCCCAGCGATTGGTATCCCTTACTGCATAGCTTGTGCTACCATGTTGGCAAAGTGCTGCATTGGGTCTACTTGTTGTTGTCCTTCAACGTTATCGATGATTTCTTCGCCCTTTGGTTTTGAGTTCATTGTCAAGGCGGCATTATCTGATTAAATAAAATCATAAATTTAACTTACATTCTAAACCTTATCGCATAAGTTTAATATATTAAACTTGTTTCATTTCTCAAACATAGATTCATATTCATTTAACGAATATTTTACATAGCATGGCACATAATGCTTTAAACATCAGCTATCCCTTTGTGACCACAAAAGTCGGGATTTACAGTCTTGATTAATACAAAAGTTGGGAACATTACATTACACAGACATACTAAGCACACATATTACATTAAACAAGCCTATACCACCGAACCTATACTACCTATTCGCTATGCCTTTTTCCTTGGACAACCTTTCGCCTGATGACCTTTTATCCCACAGATAAAATATGTTCCTGGTTTATAGTCGGGACAATACAGAGTAGTATGTCCTTCATAACCGCACAGATAACATATTCTTTTCCCTTTCTTCTTATCGGATTTTCCTAAGTCATGGTTTCCTATCTTTCTTTTCCCCTTCTTGCTCGGACCTGCACACGATGTGTTGCTTGTGGCTCCCATTTAATCAATTTATATTTTAAGCTTATCTTGTTCTTCCATTGTTTCTATTAACGCTTGACGCAACTGACTATTCAACAGCTTTTCTATCTCCCACAGCCTTTCCAGAGAAGAAATCTTGTTCCTTAGATCCTGCACCTCCGTTGATGCTTGTTCAGCTTCAACTTTAGTGTCTGAATCACTCTCTGTCAGTTCCACCATCTCCGGATCTGGTACTACGTTTTCTATAATAATCACCTCGTCCAAGTTGTTTTCATTATGAGCTTGTATTTCAGCTATTGGCTTCGATATCAGCTCGGGTGTATGGGTTTGATCATTCTTCATGCTATAAGCATATAACAAGCCTTTTCCACCAGACATCTACACACATAAATTATCTTGATTAGCATATAATATATACACATAACAAATAATAGTTTTATATAATTTATCTTTTATTTTTATTTTACGATGAATTTATCCAATTCATCTCTTTTTAAACTCTATATGAGTTATTTATATTTTCAACGCTTCCTCTCGTTTCTAAGATTATAGCCTAAGGTCTAGCCCACATAAGGTTTTTAACCCTAAACTCTGATACCAACCTGTAAAGCCCCCAAATCTGGGTATTTGAAACCCGAACTCGGTGCTTCACGATACAATTTGTATGAGCGGAATAATACTAATAATAATAACAATAATATAAAGATCAACTTAATTTACATATCATCAGAGTCTGAATCCCAAGTACGTAACTTTTAAACATTCATTAAAACCCATGATAGATAATCTATATCATACTTATCTTAATAAAGTCTAAACTATTACATAATATATAGCATAACACTTATTTAGCAACTTTCCCTTTTCCTTTGTTCTTGGCAGAGCCCTCTGGTTGTTCACACTTAGCTGAAAACATTTAAATTAAGCAAGGATGAGCATTTAAGTGCCCAACAAGTAATATCAATTATATATATAAGCTGAAAAAAGTTAAATGTTTTCTTTGTACTACCTTTTTACAACAAGTCAATAGTTGTGAAGTAATCTGAACCGATAATAATAACATAACAACGCTCTTTCAAATTTTTGAAACTATATATTGACTATAATCAAGTTATGGTGACATCTTTGTGGCGCCCCAAAATAGGTATACATCACCCATTCGAGTTGTCAATATACATGGTACGTAAACAACTACAACTTTATTATTACAACAAGAAACTGTGAGTTTGAATACAAATATTATCTTCTAGGCAATATCTATACTCAAATAAATCCTCATCACATTTATTGATACATTATTTTACAAAATGGTAAGGACTACTAAACAACTCTCTCTAGAACCTTCATTCCATACCCCGACTGCATACTCGCTATATTCTCGCCTCCGAGAAGAAAAATGGAACAAAAAGGAAAAGGGTGAGCTCAATTAGCCCAGTAAAGAATATTATGACTAAGATAATATACAACAAATTATTATTAGTCTTCAACAGGGAAAAATCTAATAGAATACAATAGACAACAAGTTTTTAAATCAATATTCGCAGAAGAAATAATAATTCATTAGAAGAGTTAAGTAGAGAATGCAAACTACTATCTTCTATGTATGAATTTAAAAGTTCATCGTCTATCTTTTATCCCTGTAACATCAATCAATATACATCTGGAATCAAATATTCATCTTTGCACTACAGGCCAAAGATATTCATCAGTTGGTCATGTTCATCTAAACACCTGTTCATCTTTGCACTACGGGCCAAAGATATTCATCAAAAATCATTTATCTTTGCACTACAGGCCAAAGATATTCAATAATATCATCATTTAAGACTGAGGATGATGAAAAATATTTTTAAAGAAACAAATCCAGTGAAACAAAAATGACAAGGATTAAGGATTAAGGATTCGTACTTTGTTTTATCCATGTCCAAAAATACCTCAAAAATAATCATAGTGGTGTAAAATTCAAGAATGATCAAAACATGGATACAATCAAAGCTAGTATCCATAATAGATATTTTAGATGAAAAGGAAAATTTTCATTTTTTCGATGAATAAGTCATCAGATTCGTAAGTGAATAAGATCAGATATCGTGAATAAAGGTCGTATATCGTGAATAAGTAACTCCAACACCAAAAGTTCCAAATTTGATAAAAACTTCAGATCAATATTTCAAAGATAATGATATTGAAGAAATAATATCATTACGAAAAATAATAATATCCTTACCTCAAGGATCAAGATTTCTAATTTTGAAACACCTGATATAAAGCTATGACTTGACTTGCACCAGATAAAGCAATACTCAAAGTATACTCAAAATACTCACAAGAATACGCCGATAATATAGAGAGAAAACTTCAGTTCGGTGTGATTTTCAATTCTAACCTAAGCACCTTATTTATAGAAATTGCTTAGAACACCAAAGCGTAAAATTTAATATAATATTAATATATAAATAAATTTTCTTACGCCCACTTTGAATCCTCTAGGTTCAGCACTTTGCACATGTTTCATGAGGCCCACAAGTGTAAAAAAACGTTTTTCCTATTTTAAATATTTTAAACTTCCAAAAATCAATTATTTCGAAGCTTCGAAACTTCAATAATTCATAATAAATAGCCATTTTATCAGAAAATTCGAATCTCGCGAGTTTTTATAGGAAATTCAATTCTCTACAACTTTGCAGAAGAGAGTTTTTCCGAATTCCAAACAGAAATTGACCGAAATCCACAAACGGGAGATTTTTAAAAGCTATAATCAAATTTCGACCAATAAATGGGGTCCACCGACATGTTTAACATGTTTTAAACATTTATTGCAACAAAAAATACTCTTCCTCCTCAGATACTCATATATCCCACATTCGTTGTAAAATATATCACCATTATTATATTATTAAAATATAATAATATATTTAAATGAATTATTTTATCGTAAAAGATAAAATTTCAATTTTCAACAATTGTCACATTAAAAATTTTCTCCATCTATATCCACATAAAATAAATATTTTCCTCATCATATGAATCAATAATTAATTATTCACAAATAATATTACGTAATCACAATATCGATGACCGTGCGCCTCCTGTGAAAGAGGGGTTTTCCAATAAGAATTTCTCCTTCATCACAAGCAATTAGGTGACCAAATCTCTCCTGTAGATGTAACTTTCTAGACATTGCCAATAATGTTATCTAATAATATTATTCAGATAATATGAATTATTGCTTCGATAATGAAAAATACCGTGTAATTACAATTATCGAACCAACAAAGAATATAAAATATCAACGCAAAGAATTATTAAATCAATAAAATACTTGACAAGAAATTACTATAACCATTATTGAGTAGTGCCTTCTTACATAAGAATCAATAATTGGTGCGATACCACGTTCTTTGTGTTTTAACCAATTTAGTATTTTAACAAGATTAATCGGTGAATAACTACGCCAAGTTATTTTTAAACAACTTATATTTGTCGCTTTCTTCATCCAATCGCCCGTTATATGGGCCCATAAAAGATCTACTGTCGTCATTTAATATTCCCCGACAAAGAAGAATATTCCACGACCAAACAAATATTCCCCGACAACAATGAATATTTTATAACCACTTGCTTATTTTGAAATATTGCGTATTTTACCCATAACTATCCACATTAATCAAATCAACCCTTACTATTTCAAAATAATAAATAGAGAAAATTAAATTTCATTAATAATAAGTTGGGGTCTTACACATGCTATGAACATTGTTTTCATTTTCGAAAAGGTTAAACAGAAATTCATCTGCAAACCGTCATAACTTACCGGCACGGGGGTGATCAGCCCGTTATGCCCTGCATTAATCAATAATACATGCAAGAACGAGGGTATCGTTCACTCTATCCACCTTGGGTGCATAAACAATTTTCCCGTGTAGGGATGTTCATACTTGTCTGGGTTCCAAATCAAAGGTTTTACCTTGTTCAACAATAATCTATAATTCGACATATATATATATATATATATATATACGGATAATTAACAAAGGTGTATCAACATGTGATTAAATACAATGATTATCCAAGTGGGACACTTGTATAACCATTTATAGAAATTAACGAACAGAATATATATCTGAATTACAATATACTAACATGTTGATAATCAATGAGCGTATATAATATAAGGTTAATAATCTATACAGTAATAATATAATTCATAAATATTCTTACTCATATTCATTGCATATAAAAAATGCAAATGTAAGATACTTGCGATCGCCCTTACAATTATTTACTTAGTTTTTATCTTTTATATAACTACCTATCGGTAATAAGATCATTTCTACCGATTAGAATAATATATCTCAACACATAATATTTGCTTATTACGGTTAGCACATAACCTAATCACATTGTCACTCATGTTTAACAACCATCAATCACAAATCAACATATATCCAATCAAATTATCTAAGTCCGTATCAATTTCTCGAAATATATCATGCATTAAATTAAACGCTTTATCGGGTAATTATCGAGTATAAGACTCTATCCACGTAACTTAGTATCATCCATATTATTTTTAAATGACTTAATATAATTTTAAAACATTTATTATAATTTATCAAACATTTAAACATATAATCATTATTAAATGATTTAAATATTAAACAATTCTATTATCATTAATATTTAATTAATATTAAACTATTAATTAAATTATTTCCAAAATATTAAAGTTATTTATAATAACTTAGAATATTTTTAAAGTATTTATATTACCCTTTAAATGATTTTTAAATATTTAAAATCATTTTTAAATAATTACCATTAATATTTAATTATTAATGTACTATTTATCAAAATATTAAAAGTCATTAAGTATAACTTAAAATATTTTTAATTCATTTATATCCTTTTTAAATGATTTTTAAATTAATAAAACCATTTTTAAATTATTTATTTAATATAATTATTAAATAAATTTAATATCATTAATAATAAATTAATAATAATTAATATTAAATTATTAACTTAAATTACCCTTTAAATATTAAAAGTTATATTTTATAAATTAAAATATCTTTAAACACTTTATTTTCATTTAAAATAATTATTATAGTATTAAAATCATTTTAAAGCTAATTTATTTAATATAATTATTAAATAACCTTAATATCATTAATAATTAATTAATTAATTAATTTTACCTTTATATATTAAAAGTTATATTTTATAACTTAAAAATATTTTTAAATACCTTATTATTATTTAAAATGATTTTAATATAATAAAATCATTTTTAATTAATTTATTTAATTCATTTAGTAAATAACTTAATTATCATTAATATTAAATAATTAATGAAATTTTCTTTAAAGTATTAAAAGTTATATTTTATAACTTCAAATATTATTAAATACCTTTTTATCATTTAAAATGATTTTTAATATATTAAGATTATTTTAATTAATTTATTTAATGCATTTATTAAATAAATAAAATATCCATAATATCCAAATAAATATTAATATTTATGAAAAATATTTTAAATTATTAAAAGTTAATTTTTATAACTTAAAATAATTTTTAAAATATTTTTTGTAATTTTCGAAAATTAATTTCTATTTTTAAATGATTTTTAGAAATTAATTAATTAAAATAAATAAAATTGTAGCTATAGCCTTTAGCGACAAAAATCATCATTTTAGGTGCTCTTGAGCCCTCAAGAACATTCATAGCAGTTAACAAGTGAGCACGTTTGACCAAGCATTACTCTCTGATTATTGTGTTTCTGGGTAAGTAAATGATTAGAGGTTGTAGTATTAATGTCAGACTACACAATTCAACAACAAACATGGCCAAAAAGCATAAAACCAGAGAGATCTAGGCCCACAAAGTAGCTGTCAGAGTTGTTCTTCATTTTCTGGGTTACCCGGAAATGAAGAACAGTTCGACCTGTCCATTTTGGGCTTCCACAACTTGCAATTATGTTGATGTTTTAGTGATTGCAAACTTTCAGTATGTAGACCATATGTAAGACAATAGATCCATGTCATAAAAACAGTTTAACAACATCACATCAAACAGATATGTACCGGTCAAAGTAGTGGTCAGAAACTGCTTATGAAGGTTTTGGGTTACCCAGAAACTTCATTCGGCAGTTTCGTCCACACCACTTTGACCACTGATTACTTTGATTCAGAGAAAGATCAAATGATTCTAGAGGCATTGTCATGTAGCCTACACGTTAACATTACAACAATAACATGGTCTAAAACGTAAACACAACCAAGATCTAAATGCATGAACATGCTATCAGACTTTCTGGGCACGTTCTGGGTTACCCAGAAACGTTCGGTCAATGCCGGTCAACGTGGTTTGACCACTAATAACTTTTAACCAGCTTATGATCTGACCTTGATTCCAGTTTTAGATCAAAGATCTCATAGCATACTACCAGATCAAAGCTTAAAAACACAAAACTACTAAACAGACAGACATCTACAAGGTCTGACATTCATTGTCAGACAACACAAAATTATTTTTCCAGATTTTCAAAAACATCAAATTCGAGCCTATAAATGTTATGGATCTAACATCTATCAACCCAGATCATCATTACACACTATATTTAACATATTTAACACAAAAAAACTAACATCTAACATAGAATCAAAAGTCAGATTTTGTTTTAGGGTTTATACCTCTTATGAACAATCCTTGATTTTGTGCTTCTGATTTGGTTATGGATTTCGTGGGGTTAGTACTTGGGACTGATATGCTACTAGAATTCGTGAGTGTAGAGAGAGAGAGACTTGGTTGGGTGCTAGATAGCAAATGAGCCACTTCTCTGGACTTCCACTTACTTTAATCTCTCACTTTTTACTCTTGTGGTTAAAATTGGTGTTATGTGGCTTATGTTGGCTGATGAAAGGTGTTTGGTAAAGGGCTTAAGAGATGTGGCACAATTTTTGGCCATAACTATATTTACTTTAAATTTTAAGAAAGGGTAATTTGGTCATTTGCATTGTTATTTTAAGGGTATACTTGTCCACGGTGCTTGAATCTAGGTTTTAGTCACTAGATTTTAAACCTTAAGGTTTCTCAAATAATTTCTAGGGTTTGAAGAATTAAGATTAAAGTTCAATAAAATTTTAATTATAACTTACTAATTAAAATTAGGGTTTTAAAAAAAATAAATAGAGTTTCTTGATATTATTAGGGTTTCCCAAATTATGAATTAGGATTTCCTAATTATTTACTAAAATAATATTTAGAGTTACCATTTTAGCAATTAGGGTTTCAAATTGGAAATTAGGGTTTCTAATTTATAATTAGGGTTTCTAGATTTTAATTAGGGTTTACCTAATTAATTATTGTAATAATGGTCATAATTCACGTACCACAATTTCCTACCAATCACAAACTCCGGTTTGAGTTTCAAGTTAGGGTTTAACGAATTAATGTTACCGTTTTGACATGCCACAACATAATTGACCAACCATTATCTATATGTACATACATTACATATTTATAGCATTGAAAAAATATAATTAATATTATATTATTATTCTCATATCCAAAATTAGGGTTTGATTCCATATTCTTTATTCTTCATATATAACATTATTAATTAAGTTAAAATAATTAATTTAATTAATCTAGCATAATAATAAAATGAATAATTCTACAAATCATTTCATATATTATTTAAATAATATATACTTATGTTTTCATGGAAAATAATAAATAAAAACATTTCTACTATAAAATTAATTATTATAAAATATACTTTATAATAATTAATAATTCTAAAATAAAATTATTTGTAAACATTCATGTAATAAATATATTTTATTTACCACATAAATACATATACACATTATCTTGTATAAATCCTCATCTTTAAAATAAATAAAAAATTATACGCAAAAATTTCATATTTATTTATTTAGAAAATATCGGGTTTTTACATATCACCACCCCTTTATAAAGATTCCGTCCCCAAAATCACCGCTTTTAAAAACCTATGCATACAAGGGTACATAGCATACATAATCATTGAAAGTAGATCTCGATCAACTTTGATCGAACTGATCTTTAACTATTCATATAAAGCTTGTCTTTCTGATTAAACGGAAATTTGATTTCTAAAAGAACTCAAATTCTTCCTTCAAAATTTCTTTATATAATAATTTACTATATATAGGAAAATCATGTATAATAAAATAAAAGTTGTATGAATAATACCTGGAGTTCCATTGCCAGCTGCCATCGTGTCCTGGACAGTCATGTTATAGACCCTTTCTGTTGATTTTGTTGGCTTGCTGGATGACGTAGGTCCTGTGATTGTTAACGTCCCGCTGCCCTTGCCAGCATTCACACTTCCTGCCTCTATCCTCCTCTTCGGACAATCCTTCACCTGGTGTTCAGTCGATCCGCACAGAAAACACCCACTGTTCATCCTAGGATTGAGGCAGTTGGGAGAGATATGGCCCTCCTGCCCGCACTTATAGCATACGAACTTTCCTTTCAGACACTCCCCTGAGTGGTTCTTTCTACAAGTCTTACACGGCACCATCTACTTCTTCGCACCTTCTTGTTTTATCAAGCACACTTCCAAAATTGCTCCCCTCTCTTCTTTACTACCACCCCTACTCCCACTATTAATTTCCACCTTCCCAACTCCTTCTTGGTCCTACCCTTATTCTTCTTCTCCTTGTTGTAAAGGCTCATGGCCTCACTTCCCTCTCAACTATAATCGCTTTCTCCATGAGTCTTTGCAAATGTAGAATCTACAACACCGCCACCTTGTTATAGAGCCGGGTTTTAATCCCAGCTCAAACCTTCTCGCTTTCCTAGCCTCCATATCAACTTGATGCGGAGCAAACCTAGCCAACTCATTAAACCTAGCGGCGTATTCTGACACCGTCATATTTTTCTGCTTCAATTCTAAAAATTTCACCTCCATCCCAGCTTGCATACTAGATGAAAAATAGTTTTTGAAAAATAGTGTTTTGAACCTATCCCATTTAACTACACCTTCTCCTTCCCTCGCCTGGATTCGCTTCCCACCAAAAGTTGCCCCCCCCTTCATCATGTAAGTGGCAAAAGCGGTCTTTTTTGCCCTCACCACCCTAGCTATCACGAATGCTTTTTCAATCTCTTTGACCCAAGTTTGGGCTTCAACAGGGTCAGTTGTACCTTTGAATTCTGGCGGTCCCACAGCTTTTAAATCTTTAAAGTTCGCCAAGCGATTATCCGGTTGATTCCCAGCGATTGGTATCCTCATCGCATAGCTTGTGCTACCATGTTGGCAAAGTGCTGCATTGGGTCTGCTTGTTGTTGTCCTTCAACGTTATTGACAGATTCTTCAACCTTTTGGTTTCGAGTTCGACGTCTTGGCGGCATTATCTGATTAAATAAAATCATAAATTTAACTTACATTCTAAACCTTATCGCATAAGTTTAATATATTAAACTTGTTTCATTTCTCAAACATACATTCATATTCATTTAACGAATATTTTACATAGTATGACACATAATGCTTTAAACATCAACTATCCCTTTGTGACCACAAAATTCGGGATTTACAGTCTTGATTAATACAAAAGTTGGGAACATTAGATTACACAGACATACTAAGCACACATATTACTTTAAACACGCCTACACCACCGAACCTATACTACATATTCGTTATGCCTTTTTCGTTGGACAACCTTTCGCCTGATGACCTTCTATCCCACAGATAAAATATGCTCCTGGTTTATAGTTGAGACAATACAGTAGTATGTATGTCCTTCATAACCGCATGATAACATATTATTTTCCTTTCTTCTTATCGGATTTTCCTAAGTCATGGTTTCCTATCTTTCTTTTCCCTTCTTGCTCGGACACGCATTACGATGTGTGTTTCTTGTGGCTCCCATTCGATCAATTTGGATTTTAAGCTTATCTTGTTCTTCTATTGTTTCTATTAATGCTTGACGCAACTGACTATTCAACAACTTTTCTATCTCCCACAGCCTTTCCATAGAAGAAATCTTGTTCCTCAGATCCTACACCTCCGTTGATGCTTGTTCAGCTTAACTTTAGTGTCCGAATCACTATCTGTCAGTTCCACCATCTCCGGATCTGGTACTACGTTTTCTATAATAATCACCTCGTCCAAGTTGTTTTCATTGTGAGCTTCTATTTCAGCTATTGGCTTCGATATCAGCTCGGGTGTATGGGTTTGATCATTCTTCATGTTATAAGCATATAACAAGCCTTTTCCACCAGACATCTACATACATAAATTATCTTGATTAGCATATAATATATACACATAACAAATAATAGTTTTATATAAGTTATCTTTTATTTTCATTTTACGATGAATTTATCCAATTTATCTCTTTTTAAACTCTATATGAGTTATTTATTTTTTCAACGCTTCCCTCTGTTCTAAAGATTATAGCCTAAGGTCTAGCCCACATAAGATTTTTAACCCTAAACTCGATACCAACTCAGTAAAGCCCCCAAATCCGTATATTTGAAACCCAAACTGGTGCTTCACAATACCATTTCTATGAAATTTAATAATACTAATAATAATAATAATATATAAAGATCAACTTAATTTACATATCATCGTAGTCCTAATCCCAAAGTACATAACCTTTAAACATTCATTATAACCCATGATAGATAATATATATCATACTTATCTTAATAAAGTCTAAACTATTACATAATATATAGCATAACACTTATTCAAAGAACTTTCCTTTTCCTTTGTTCTCGGGCGAGAGCCCTCTCGGTTGTTCACACTTAGTGAAAAAACATTTAAATTAAGCAAGGATGAGCATTTGAGTGCCCAACAAGTAATATCAATTATATATATAAGCTGAAAGAAATTAAATGTTTTCTTCGTACTACCCTTCTACAACAAGTCAGTAGTTGTGAAGTAATCTGAACCGATAATAATAACATAACATCGCTTCTTTCAAATTTTTGAAACTACATATTGACTATAATCAAGGTTATGGTGACATGCTATGAACATTATTTTCATTTTTGAAATGGTTAAATGAAATTCAACTCAGAACCATCATAACTTACTTACACACGGGGTGATCAAATTCGTATGCCTGCATTGATCAATACTACATGCAAGAACGAGGGTATCGTTCACTCTGTCCACCTTGGGTGCATAAACAGTTTTCCCGTGTAGGGATGTTCATACTTGTCTGGGTTCCAAATCAAAGGTTTTATCTTGTTCAACAATAATCTATACTTCAACATATATATATATATATATATATATATATATATATATACGGGTAATTAACAAAGGTGTATCAACATGTGATTAACTACAATGATTATCCAAGTGGGGACACTTGTATAACCATTTATAGAAATTAAAGAACAGAATATATATCTGAATTACCATATACTAACATGTTGATAATCAATGAGCGTATATAATATAATGTTAATAATCTGTACAGTAAATATTATTACTCATATTCATTGCATAAAGAAAATGCAAAGGTAAGATACTAGCCTGATACGCTCCTTACAATTCGCTACTTAGTTTTATCTTTTATATAACCACCTATCAGTAATAAGATCATTTTACTGATTAGAATAATATATCTCAACACATAATATCGCTATTGCGGTTAGCACATAACCTAATCACATTGTCACTCATGTTTAACAACTATCAATCACAAATCATCACATAT
Organism: Panax quinquefolius; assembly: GCA_020205615.1. Classification (NCBI taxonomy): domain Eukaryota; kingdom Viridiplantae; phylum Streptophyta; class Magnoliopsida; order Apiales; family Araliaceae; genus Panax; species Panax quinquefolius. The sequence continues at coordinate 96,824,884 of CM035171.1, read as the reverse complement.
CTAATCAAATTATCTATCTAGTCCGGATCAATTTCTAAAACATTTCAATTGTCATCGACAACTTTATCGAGTAATTATCGAGTCTAAGACTCTATCCTCGTAACTTAATATCCGTATGTATCGATCATATTATTTTTAAATGACTTAATCTAATTTTAAAACATTTATTATAATTTATCATGAATTTTCAAACATCTAATCATTATTAAATGATTTAAATATTAAAAATTCTATTATCATTAATATTTAATTAATATTAAACTATTAATGAAATCATTTCAAAATATTAAAGTTATTTATAATAACTTAGAATATTTTTAAAGTATTTATATATACCTTAAAATGATTTTTAAATATTTAAAATCATTTTTAAATATTTACCATTAATAATTAATTATTAATGTACTATTTATCAAAATATTAAAAGTCTTTAATTATAACTTAAAATATTTTTAATTCATTTATATCCTTTTTAAATGATTTTTAAATTAATAAAACCATTTTTAAACTATTTATTTAATATAATTATTAAATAAATTTAATATCAATAATAATAAATTAATAATCATTAATATTAAATTATTAACAAAATTACCCTTTAAATATTAAAAGTTATATTTATAACTTAAAATATCTTTAAACACTTTATTTTCATTTAAAATGATTATTATAGTATTAAAATCATTTTTAAGCTAATTTATTTAATATAATTATTAAATAACCTTAATATCATTAATAATTAATTAATTAATGAAATTTACCTTTAAATATTAAAAGTTATATTTTATAATTTAAAAATTTTTAAATACCTTATTATTATTTAAAATGATTTTTAATATAATAAAATCATTTTTAATTAATTTATTTAATTCATTTAGTAAATAACTTAATTATCATTAATATTAAATAATTAATGAAATTTGCTTTAAAGTATTAAAAGTTTATATTTATAACTTAAAATATTATTAAATACCTTTTATCATTTAAAATGATTTTTAATATATTAAGATCATTTATAATTAATTTATTTAATGCATTTATTAAATAAATAAAATATCCATAATATCCAAATAAATATTAATATTTATGAAAAATATGTCAAATTATTAAAAGTTAATTTTTATAACTTAAAATAATTATTAAAATAATTTTTGTAATTTTCTAAAATTAATTTCTATTTTAAATAATTTTTAGAAATTAATTAATTAAAATCAATAAAATCATAGCTATAGCCTTTAGTGACAAAATCATCATTTAGGTGTTCTTGAGCCCTCAAGAACATTCATAGCAGTTAACAAGTGAGCACGTTTGACCAAGCATTACTCTCTGATTATTGTGTTTCTGGGTAAGTAAATGATTAGAGGTTGTAGTACTAATGTTAAACTACACGATTCAACAACAAACATGGCCAAAAAGCATAAAACCAAGAGATCTAGGCCCCCAAAAAGTTGCTTGTCGAGTCGTTTCTTCATTTTCTGGGTTACCTGTAAATGAAGAACGATTCATTTATCCATTTTGGGCTTCCACAACTTTCAAATCATTGATGTTTTAGTGATTGCAAACTTTAAGTATGTAGACCATATGTAAGACAATAGATCCATGTCATAAAAAGAGTTTAACAACATCACATCAAATAGATATGATCCGGGAAAGTAGTGGTCAAAATCGCTTATGAAGGTTTCGGTTACCCGAAACTTCATCCCAGTTTTTCATCCACACTACTTTGACCACTGATTACTTTGATTCAGAGAAGGATCTAATGATTCTAGAGGCATGGTCATGTAGCCTACACGTCAGAAAACAACATTATAACAATAACAGGGTCTAAAACGTAAACACGAGCAAGATCTAAACGCATAAACATGTTGTCGACTTTTACGGGCACGCTCGGGTTACCCAAAACGTTTCTATTCGATCTTTCTGGCCAACGTGGTTTGACCACTAATAACTTTCAACCGGCTTATGATCTGACCTTGATTTCAGTTTTAGATCAAAGATCTCATAGCATACTACCAGATCAAAGCTTAAACACACAAAACTACTAAATGAGATGACATGCAAAGGTCCGACATTCGTTGTCGAGACAACACAAAATTATTTTTCCAGATTTTGAAGAACATCAAATCCGAGCCTATAGATGTTATGGATCTAACATCTATCAACCCGATCAGATCATCATTACACACTATATTCAACATATTTAACACAAAAAAACTAACATCTAACATAGGATCAAAAGTCAGATTTTGTTTTAGGGTTTATACCTCTTATGAACAATCCTTGATTCTGTGCTTCTGATTTGGTTATGGATTTCGTGAAATGGTACTTGGGACTGATATGCTACTAGAATTCGTGAGTGTAGAGAGAGAGAGACTTGGTTGGGTGCTAGATAGCAAATGAGCCACTTCTTTGGACTTCCACTTACTTTAATCTCTCACTTTTTACTCTTGTGGTTAAAATTGGTGTTATGTGGCTTATGTTGGCTGATGAAAGGTGTTTGGTAAGGGCTTAAGAGATGTGGCACAATTTTTGGCCATAACTATATTTACTTTAAATTTTAAGAAAGCACTACTAAAAAAATGGCCATTTGTGATGGCAAAAATCCATCACCAAAACTAAAAAAACCATCACGAAAGGTTTACGTGATGGTTTTAAGCATAACGATGGTCGTCTTGTATTATGTGATGGTTTTGTCAATCACCAAAACATTCATCCTTTTGTGATGACTAAATCAGTCACATTAGCGCACATAATTATTTGTGATGGTCGAAGCAATCACATCTTTTTGTGATGGTCAAAACAATCACCAATTATATGTGATGGCCGAAGCAATCACATCTTTTTGTGATGATCAAAACAATCACCAATTATATGTGATGGCCGAAGCAATCACATCTTTTTGTGATGATCAAAACAATCACCAATTATATGTGATGGACAAAGCAATCACATCGTTTTGTGATGGACAAAGCAATCACATCCTTTTGTGATGGCCACGACTATCACATAATTGTTAAGGTTTTTATGATGGCCAAAGTAGTCAGGTACACAAGTTTCTTATGATGGCTAAAGTAATCACAATTGTCCCTATTTTTGTAACTTTTTTATACGTTTTGGTGATAGTAAGCCATCACAAAATTCCTATATTAAAATATATTTAATTGCCAAATTTATATTTCAAATCTATAAATGCCATAAATTACAATAAATTTGAAACGTAAAATCATACAAATTTATTAAAATGAAGAAATCTGATCAATTTAATTAAAAATAAATTCATAACCAACTACTTAAATAGGTAGCTACATGTCATAGGTTCATCAAACAATTAACAAACCCAACATCTATCAAAGAACCCTAAACTAATAAAATAGATAAGTAAAGAAAAGCTAAATCATCCTGAATTCTCCATGGAATCCTCGTGAGAGTCGTCATCATCTTCGTTGTCATTCTCAGCATGCGTGGTTGAGTTATTCGTTGGAATATCAACTGATGCATTTGATGAAGCAAACAAATCATTTGGGTCTATAGGAGGATCAAGTGCAAGTGTTTCGGCCATATTCTTTGTATATTCATGAAGATATGTCATGTAGCTTTCCATTTTCTTTAATTTAATGTAATTCTCATCTGCAACCAAAGATGGACAATACGAACCACGACGAGAACTCCATTTTTCCCCTGGTCGACCAACAAGTTATCCCTTTTTGACGCCTTCAACAGTTTCATGCCATGTCTCCAAATTTGGATCATCTAACTCATTCACAAGCTTATATGTATCGTCGTGCTTAGCTAAGAGTCTTCTCTCATAATCATCCTATATCATGCATAAAATATGTATATATAATTAACAATACTCATAACTAATTGCGAATAGAACGAACAACAATCTTCACTTTCACGTGAGTAAACAAAGTTTATAATTTTACGAGAGAAAATCATACCAATTTCCTCTTTGCTTCATCACAAACGCATGTTGTCAAAATCACACCAAGTTATCAGCCGTAACTTTGTTGTTGCACCTAAAATCCAAGTATTGTTTGTCTAATACTGGATTTGATACTTTTCTTTCAGCTTTCAAGGAAATGTTACCTAAAAACAATAAATTACCCGAGTCATTATATCACTGCAAGGCCTTAATGAAGGACCTTGGGCAACCTCTACAAAAAATACATGCATGTAATAATGATTGTATCTTGTTTCGAGGAGAATATGCAGATTTAGATAGTTGCCCAATTTGTAACGAATCTAGATATAAAAACCATGGCAGTGTTAAAGGGAAAAAGAATAAACCAATAGCAAGGAAGGTCTTAAGTTTTTTACCAATTATACCAAGGCTTCAAAGGCTTTATTTGTTATCAAAAACGGCCGAGCCTATGAGGTGGCACAAAGAAAAACGATGTGATATTCCAGGTGAGCTAAGGTACCCTGCTGATAGCGAGGCTTGGAAAGATTTTAACCTCAATTACCCATCTTTTGCTGAAGATGCTCGTAGTATAAGACTTGGTTTAGCTACTGATGGATTTAATCCTTTTGGACATTCTAGCAAACCTCATTCAACATGGCCAGTTTTCCTTGTTCCATACAATCTCCCCCCTTGGATGTGTATGAAAGAGGAGTACATGTTTATGTCACTGCTTATTCCAGGTCCACATGGACCTGGAAGAGAGATTGATGTGTATTTGCGACCTCTTATAGAAGAACTAAAGACTTTGTGGGATGTTGGAGTTGATACATATGATGCTTTCTCAAAGCAAAATTTTAATATGAAAGAAGCTGTAATTGTTAGGTTTGTAATGTTCAAGAACGCAATCAAATTACATAAATTAGCGGAAACGTGTAAAATCAGAGTTTAAAAAAATTTACAAACCATATACCCGGATCAACCTTTATGCACAATTATTAATTAAACGAAAAGATATGAAGAACAAACATACCCTTGAAGATCCGAGCTTCCTCAGGTACAAGTTCACCTCCAATCCTTTTCGCGTTCAACTTGAATCAACCGAGTTTGGTTCCTTCCTTTGATCAACGTAAGCCACCCAAGTGTTTGGCCTCTAGAGGTGATCCACCAAGGAAAAAGAAGGATTCAAGAAGAAGGGGTATTGGCTCAAACCCTAGTTTTCTATCTCAGATAGAAAAAGGCGTACTCTCCAACAAATTGAAATTATTACGTATATCCGATATCCGATATAAGACTCCTCTTATAAAGATATCGTAACCTTATTTAATAAAATAAGGTATTATTTAATTAAACTCTTTTAATTAAATGGGCTCCTAATCTTATTAGGGATAATTAATTAAACTCCTTTAACTAATTTTCCCTCCTAATCCTATTAGGAATAAATGAGAGTACTTATATTAAATTAATTTCTAAACTCTTTTAGAAATTAAAATAATAATAATAATTGTAATAATATTAATAAGACTCCTCTTATTAATTTATATTTAATATTTCTAAAATATTAAATAATAAATATTAAGCTATTTAATTTATTCTACCACCATAGATTAAATTAAATATACTTAACATATTATTACGATTATGTCATTAACTTCTTAAATAATTATTCTTCCTTTTATGGTGTGACCCTTTGTGTTCTCCATATTAAACCTAGGTTGTGAGTAAATCAATTAGAACAATTCTAATCTTATTTAAATAAATAAATTAAATAATTAATTTATTTAAATAAATAATATTTATTCTACAATAGGATAAGCCTCCCAGCGATCAACGACTTTCCAGATAATATAGATTTCAACATTAATCATAAAAGAACCTTTGAGTAAATAGTTACCGTGCAATTCAATCCTTCCACCATACAATGTCCCAATTAAATATAAGACATGGAATTACTTGTCAAGTCTTATTTTATTTAATTATATGTATTTCGACTCTTAAATGCATGAACTCCAAATAATGCAAATTAGAAACTCCTTTCTAATTTCATTACGCCGCCAAGGACTACTTTGGGTTGTCATTTATCGAATCACATAGGACATTTCTCTTCTTTTAATAGAAAGTGGTAAATTCTTTATCGATCATACATTATCTCCATGTACAACTTATTATACCCAAGCATACCTTTGATATACCCTAAGGGTCTTAAGGAATAAGTCAAAGTATAACTCATCATACACAAGATACTATGATGATCTCAAGTCCAAGGATCACTTGTACTACTATCACTACAGAATTCCTATTGACAGTAAGTAAAACTCCATTAGGTATTCCTTAGCGAGCCAACGCTCGATGAACTTATTCTCTAATAAGCACCTACATACTTGCTTTAGTGTCTCCACACAAATGATCATGAGATCAATCATCCTCATCCAATGAAAGCAACGACGTATGTACCAATCTATCCTGATTCACTAATCCCCAATTTAGTAATCCAATGATTGGGAACTATTTAAGTTTTAAGCTTTCTAAGAATTTAGATCTCATTAGAATGATCATCATCATTATTCTAAAAGCATTGCTTAAAACTATGGGTTTATCACATATTATAAAATAGCAACATGTAGATAATTAAAAGCCTTTAATAAATTAATACTGTTTATTAATAAATGAATAAGATTGTTACAAAGTATATGCTTTATCATCAAACATGATTGGCTTGTGTGCATACTACTTTCAATCTCCCACTTGCACTAAAGCCAATCGTCATGGTATCTCATACTCTTCTTCTCTAAGTGACGATTATCCTGCTGTTGGATAAGCTTTAGTTAATGGATATGTAATGTTGTTCATGAGAGTCCACAATCTTTATAGTGATTTCCCATCTTTCAATGATTCTAATAATCATATGAAAGTGCCACAACACATGTTTAGATCCAAGATGAGACTTAGGAACTATTCCTAGTTCTGTAATGAACTTTTCATCCAAACAATCAACTTGCAGCTTCATTTATAGCTATATACTTTGTCTTTATCACTAAACCAAAGAACTCTTTCATTGTTTGGAACCTTTCCAATTCAATCGCACCACCGCTCAAGATAACGCTTTACCTTAAAGTGAATTTTTCTGTCATCTTGGTCTATCTGAAAAACTTGAGTCTGTTAAGCCCTCTAGTTTTAATTCAGACCCACCATGTATGATCACATCCTTAGTGCTGGTTAAGAACTTTAAGATATTTTTCACTGACTCACGTTGAACTTCTCGAATTATGATGATCAACATCGGGTCTCGTATATTTCATTGCATACATGATAGTTACTCATGTGATCTCTCTTTTGGAGTCTTTGGGAACTATTAAGAGAGATACACTCCATGGCTCATCAACATGAAACCTCTCTTGGAGCTTGCCATGCTAAACGACTTTAGCATCAAATGAATATACATTCCTTGGGTTAAGTCGAGCATCCTCTTGAATCTATCTATATAGATTTTATCCCCAATTAAGATACTCTTCCCAAATCATTCGTGGAAGAATTTTTAGACAACTTTATCTTTACTGATTGTAGCATTGGTATGTAATTCCTCATCCGTAGTATATTAACATATAATACTAGAAATTTCACGACGCTCCCACTGACCCTTTTGTACACACTAAAAGTTTTACCTCATCGAATGTAACTCTGGATCATCATATTCTATGATGTGTACCTCATCATCATCATCCATGATGAATCCATACCTCCCAGGTATCTTTGGTACTATTCCAGATTTATGATTCGGTTGTGGTACAATAGGTCTATCTACAGGTTCCTCTTATTTGACTTATAGTGTTTTGTGGTTCCTGAACTCTTCAAGATCTATTATCCTCCCACTAGCCCCTTTTAATGATAAACACCTTTATTTTTAGAAGCGCGCGTGTTTCATAACAAAAACCTTTTGCTAAGTAGAATTATAGAACATATACCCTAAACTTACTTTAGGATGTCCCACAAATCAGACATGTCAAATCTTGTCCCAAGCTTATCCTTCAAACCTTTTCACATAAGTTGACAACCCTTATCTTAACATACTTAAGATTAGGAATCCTCCCCGTCCATAACTTTTATGGAGTCTTGGGGTTTGGATTTTGAGGTTACCTTTTCGTAGATATGCAGACCATTTCTAGGACATGACCTAGAGGGATAATTGGAATGTCGATAAAATCATTTTGGACCGTACCATGTTCAACAAGGTATGATTTTTCCTTTCGAGATACATCAATCAATTATTACGTATCATGAGGTGTCCATTATGAGAAAAACCATTTGAGATGATCTAGAAACTTATCAGCACAAGTATTTATTCCTCGATCTAATCAAAGAATCTTAATACTTTGCCACTTTGTTTCACTTCAATTCTTTTTGAACCTTTCAAATAATTCACACTTGTATTTCAGCAAATACACACATTCAACTCTTTGAATGATCATCTCCTTTTCTTATACTAGTTTATTCAATTTGCAAAATTATTTTCACGTAAGTCAAGTATACTAAATCCATTAAGTGATATTCCAGTCCTATACAAAACATTATTATTATAAATAGAACAACAATTGTTCTTAAATATAATACCAAAGATGTCATTGTCCAACAATAAAATGGAAATAATGTTTCCAACGAGAACTGGAATACAATAACAACTTATTGACTTAATAGACTTGCCCGTAGGCATTGCTAAACTATAAGTTTCTATGGATAATGTAGCAACCTTTGCTTCATTTCCCACACATAAGATTATTTATCTTTGTTTAGCTTTCTACTTCTTCTTGGTCCATTCATAAATCTATATTTATGATAACCAAAGTCGATATCCAATATCCAAGTAGAACCTTGACTTAAAGAAAAATTTATTTTAAATCTTGAACAAAATTGTATTTGTAACCGAAACTTCATTAAGCTTCTTTGGTTAGCCACTGCAAGATACTTCTCGTAGTTTCTTTCCAGTGTCCAGGCTTATTGCAGTGGAAGCAAACTCCTTTGCTATCCGTATCAGTTTTTTTCTTATTATCCTTTGTTTACGCCTTTCTATTTACCTTCTTAGAATCGCTTCTTCTTTTTTTAAGATCCTTTGGCCCTACCAAAGAAGACTCGGTCTTTCTTGGTTGGAAAGTGACTCTCATCATTTTTCAACATGTTAAGCAAATCAACGAAAGGCGATATCTAGCTTGTTTATATGAAAAATTCACAACAATTGTGAAAGGAGTCCGGGAGTGAGTGCAAGATCAAATCTTGGCTCAACTCTCCATCCATGACAAAAACCAATTGTCTAATTGATCAATCAAATTGATTATGTTAAGAACTTTTTATGCATACTATATATTGCATTGGCCATTCTAGATCGGAAGAGCTCCTTAGATATCCCGATATCTATCGGTCCTACTTTCCTCACCATCAACTACTTGATGTGCGGGAATATAGTAGTAACATCCATAGTTTCATCTTGTGAACTGAAGCTCGTTACTCACTTGGATGCTGAGCGATGATCGAGCTTAATCAGTGCATCATCTTGCCACTTTCTAAAAGTAGCAATCTCTTCCTCGAGGCATTATGCGCAACCATTGCGAGGATAGGCGTAGTAAGGACATAAGATAGCTTTTCAGCTATGAGAACTATTCTCAAATTCCTTAACCAATCCGTTTAATTCGGTCTGGTTAATTTAATATCTAATATGCTTCGCAGTGATAGTAATTTTAGACATTGTAAAATTCTGTAAATGAATTTGTAATTAACAACATTTTAACATACATTCTTTTATTAATTACCAAAATAAATTAGGTCTTGTTTTAAATTGGTATCTCCCACTATTTTCTTCAAACTATATTACCCTCAATATATATAGTTTGGCAAAATCTAATTAAAGATTTGCTAGTGAGAATAAGGATCCCATTTCAAATGTATATAGCCTTGTGGTGACACAACAAACTATATATAAATAAATAGGTAGACAACTTTTGTCAATTACATCAACTATGTAACTCCTTTTCTTTTGCCTCTTAGATTATTTTGATCAAGTGGTGGCACATCCAATCAAAATTATCCAAGTTAAGTCCAACCTAGCACTCTATATATTCAAAAAGAAAATATCATCCTTGTGGTGACACAACAAAACAATATTGTTCAATTTTCTTTATAAGCATCAAATGTGATAAATTAACATCTTAAATACTTAATACTTGCCTTGTGGTGACACAAACAAACTCATATTAAATATTTAATACTCTATTAATTTTATCATGCTAGAAAGGCGACGTTCGATATTCCAAATATCTTTGAACGCTTAGGACTTAATATAAAAATTGAGGGGTTTGTTATTAATTTGTCTCATCTTGTTTAGCGCATATGCACATATATATATAAAATACGCGTCGTATTAATTAACATGCGAAGCATGTTTGCATAATATATAATATATATAGTATAAGCATGCACATATAGAATACTATATTCTACCCTTGATTGATTATGGACTTTTATTCTAGTTTGGTTCACTAGAGCCACCAAGTGAACCAAAAGGTCAAACCCTAGGGTGCAAGAAATAATATTTAAATATAACTATTACATTTAAACCTTGGGCTCCATTACAAACGGGTCTTCAAGCGCTCCTTGTTCCTTGATCTCCAATTCTTCAAAATTAATTCTAACTATTCCTATTACAAAACTATTTAAAATAAATAGAAACCTTGATCAGCAGTCAAGGGGAAGTACATAGGAGGGAGATAGAATTTACATTAAGAAAAATTAGAGAAGGCGAGGTCTTGTGAGACCCCATTTAATAAAACCCATACATTCATGCATCCAACTAAAATAAAATCCAATCATATTGGTCAATAGTCCATAATCAATGCCATTTATTATCATACACATCATCATATGCATCAATAAATAACATTTATCTTATGAATAATAAACATTCAATATATATTGATATCATTTAATTAATAATTAGCATAAAGGTTTGACTCTGATGCCACTGTTAGGTTTGTAATGTTCAAGAACGCAATCAAATTTCATAAATTAGCGGAAACGTGTAAAATCAGAGTTTAAAAAAATTTACAAACCATATACCCGGATCACCCTTTATGCACAATTATTAATTAAACGAAAAGATATGAAGAACAAACATACCCTTGAAGATCCGAGCTTCCTCAGGTACAAGTTCACCTCCAATCCTTTTCGCGTTCAACTTGAATCCACCGGGTTTGGTTCCTTCCTTTGATCAACGTTAGCCACCCAAGTGTTTGGCCTCTAGAGGTGATCCACCAAGGAAAAAGAAGGATTCAAGAAGAAGGGGTATTGGCTCAAACCCTAGTTTTTCCTATCTGTATAGAAAAAGGGCGTACTCTCCAATAAATTGGAATTATTACGTATATCTGATATCTGATATAAGACTCCTCTTATAAAGATATCAGGTAACCTTATTTAATAAAATAAGGTATTATTTAATTAAACTCTTTTAATTAAATGGGCTCCCTAATCTTATTAGGGATAATTAATTAAACTCCTTTAACTAATTTTCCTCCCTAATCCTATTAGGAATAAATGAGAGTACTTATATTAAATTAATTTCTAAACTCTTTTAGAAATTAAAATAATAATAATAATTGTAATAATATTAATAAGACTCTCTTATTAATTTATATTTAATATTTCTAAAATATTAAATAATAAATATTAAGCTATTTAATTTATTCTATCACCATAGATTAAATTAAATATACTTAACATATTATTACGATTATGCCATTAACTTCTTAAATAATTATTCTTCCTTTTATGGTGTGACCCTTTAGGTTCTCCATATTAAACCTATTGTGAATAAATCAATTAGAATAATTCTAATCTTATTTAAATAAATAAATTAAATAATTAATTTATTTAAATAAATAATATTTATTCTACAATAGGATAAGTCTCCCTAGCGATCAACGACTTTCCGGATAATATAGATTTCAACATTAATCATAAAAGAATCTTTGAGTAAATAGTTACCGTGACAATTCAATCCTTCCACCATACAATGTCCCAATTAAATATAAGACATGGAATTACTTTGTCAAGTCTTATTTTATTTAATTATATGTATTTCGACTCTTAAATGCATGACTCCAAATAATGCAAATTAGAAACTCCTTTCTAATTTCATTACGCCGCCAAGGACTACTTGGGTTGTCATTTATCGAATCACATAGACATTTCTCTTCTTTTAATAAGTGGTAGATTCTTTATCGATCATACATTATCTCCACGTATAACTTATTATACCCAAGCATACCCTTTGATATACCCTAAGGGTCTTAAGGAATAAGTCAAAGTATAACTCATCATACACAAGATACTATGATGATCTCAAGTCCAAGGATCACTTGTACTACTATCACTACAGAATTCTTATCGACAGAAAGTAAAACTCCATTAGGTATTCCTTAGCGAGCCACGTTCAATTGAACTTATTCTCTAATAAGCACCTACATACTTGCTTTAGTGTCTCCACACAAATGATCACGATATCAATCATCCTCATCCAACGAAAGCAAGTAACGATGTATACCAATCTATCCGGATTCACTAATCTCCAATTTAGTAATCCAATGATTGGGAACTATTTTAGTTTTAAGCTTTCTAAGAATTTAGATTTCATTAGAATGATCATCATCATTATTCTAAAAGCATTGCTTAAAACTATGGGTTTATCACATATTATAAAATAGCAACATGTAGATAATTAAAAGCCTTTAATAAATTAATACTTTTTATTAATAAATGAATAAGATTGTTACAAAGTATATGCTTTATCATCAAACATGATTGGCTTGTGTGCATACTACTTTCAGTAATATGGACAATCAGTGACTTTCCTGCGCTAGGCATATTGAAGGGTTGGAGTACACATGGGCCTTGTCATGTCCTTCTTGTATGGATCCAAGTGTAGCTTTTAACCTTAAACATGGGATGAAGCCGTGTTATTTTGGATGCCATCGTTGTTGGTTGAAGCGTAATCATAAATATCGAGCTGAGAAGAATAAGTTCAATAATAAAACCTAGCGGAAAAATCCCCCGCCTCGACGAACAAGTGTTAAGGAGTTAAATTTTGTATCTCAATTTAGTTCGGTTATCTTTGGAAAGGATAAAAACAATAGTACCGATAAGACTCCTGGGTTTGGAATCGAGCATAACTGGACAAAGAAAAGCATCTTCTTTGAATTGCCTTATTGGAGTATGCTTCTAATAAGACATTGCTTAGATGTGATGCATATTGAGAAAAATATTTTTGATAATTTATTTTACACTGTGATGAACATTACTGGAAAATCAAAAGACCACCTTAAAGCTCGTTTAGATTTGCAAGAGCTTGGTATAAGATTTGAATTACATCCTGAAGAGAGTGGTAATGGGAAATTTAAATTGCCAAAATCCAAATATTCTTTAAAAAGTGAAGCAGTCAAGCAGGTTTACAAGTGGCTTAAATTGTTTGAAAGTTCCGAATTTGCTTATGCTTCAAATATCTCTCATCAGTGTTAACCTTGACAATTGCAAAATAATTGGGCTAAAGAGCCATGATTGCCATGTTCTCATGCAGAGATTCTTGCCATTAGCCTTTCGTGATTTCTTACCAAACTCTATATGGGAACCAATAAATGCTTTGTGCAAATTCTTTCGAGACATATGCTCTAAGGTGTATAAATTAGCTGAGTTAGAGAAGCTTGAGCTATTTATTACTGAAATATTGTGCAATCTTGAGATGATTTTTCCACCATCTTTCTTTGATTCAATTGAGCATATACCTGTTCATTTGGCATATGAAGCCAAGGTCGGAGGACCAGTACAATATCGTTGGATGTACCCTTTCGAGAGGTGATGTTTTAATAAATTAAATCTCTTTTTTTGACAAGTTTTTTTTATGGTTAGTGATTACCTAATTTTAATATAATTATAGGTACATGTGTTCTTTGAAGAAAAGGGTGCGTAACAAGGCTTGCCCCGAGGGTTCAATAGCCGAGGCATACATAATAGACAAACTAGTTTACTTTTCTTCTCGATATTTTGATCTTAGGGTGCAAACCAAGTTCAACCGAGCTGATCGAAATGACGATGGCGGTCAAGCTGAAACTAATGGAAAGTTATCAATATTTAGCCACCCTAGGCCTGCTCGTCCAATAGGAGGAAAACGAAAACGCGAAGATCTGTCCGATAAAGAACTCGAGGCAGCAACCTTATACATCTTGTCTAATTGTGAGGAAGTCTTTGATTTCACCGAGTATGACATTTTAATTCTTATAAAGTTTATTACTTTTAGATATGCAAATCATTACTCTATATCTACTAATTTATTTCATTACTTCTAGGGAGCACAGACATTTATTAAAAGAATTACATCCAAATATGTCTGATAAAGTGCTACAAAAGAAACATAATTCGACATTTATAAAATGGTTTGAAAAGAGAGTCAAGAATGACGATGTCGTTGATACGCGTCTAAAAGCGCTCGCTATGGGTCCGTCTAGAGAGGTGACATGTTATCATGGATTCATTGTCAATGGCTTTAGGTTCCATAAAAAAGAATTAGAGTCGAGAAAGGTAACTCAAAATAGTGGTGTTTTAGTCCAAGGATATACTTTTGAAGGCCAAGAACGAGACTATTACGGATAATTAATTAAAGTAGTTGAACTAGAATACTATGGCGAAGAGAATTCAGTATTTTTGTTCCAATGTGAATGGTATGATTCTGAAAAAGGGGTAGTTATTGACAAGTACGGGATAACTACAATTGATACAAATTTAAGGCACAAGCCGTATGAGCCATTTGTTATTGCATCACAAGTTGTACAAGTCTTCTATGCTAATCCAGTGTCGACTAAAGCTAAAGGTTGGTCTACTGTCATCACAACAAAAGCAAGAAACACGTATGATGTTGCTGAAAATAGTAACGAGGAGACATATCAGGAGGAAGAGTTTCATGATTTTGACTTATATAATATTGAGGAGCAAACTCAGAATTTGGTATTGCTTGATGATTCTCAATTTGCTGAAGAAGTGGATCCATCATTATTGGAAGCAGGAAATGAAGATAAAGAATGTAGTGATGAAGATGTAGATGATAATGAATTTTTTAATGATGATGAATATTCCGAAGAAGAAGATGATGATGATATTGCAGATGATTCTGAAAAAGAATAATAAGTGTCGCAGGGTTTTTTTTTTGTGATTGTTTTTTTTTCTAAAATAAATATATGGTATTAGTTTTTAGTTTGGCTAAAACTGTAGGAAAGATAATCATTGATCGCTTATTAAATTGTTCGCAGCTGATATGTTCTAAATATATATATATATATATATATCATTGATGGTATTAGTATTTAGTTGCCTAGAACTATGTTGCTCATATATATAACAGCTGGTATGTTCCAGATAATTATCAATCAAGTAGTATATATTTCCTTTCATTATTGAAATAAGAATCCTTTTAATTGCTGTTCTGTTTTTCTGCAGTAATAGAGTTCCTGCCAAGCATGTCATTAAATTTCTTTTATCACTAACTTAGCCTATAATCATTTTCCTGTGTTGCTTTGTAAACTGAAGTAAAGTGCAGACCTTATCCTGATATTTTTAATATCAGAGCCAGGATTGATTGGGGCGTTGAAGTTTTTTGTTTGGATTGTTGTTGTAGCAAACAAACTCAGTTGGTCTAATCGCAGTGCACACAAGGTGTTCGATATATTTCCACATTGCTCCTTCCATTTCAGATTTCTTCCCACCAAGCAAAATAGAGATTAATGGGGACTTAAAAAAAAGATCTACTCTATTAATGGGGACTTGACATAATGCAGGTATAGGAAGGGCTGGGAGACAAGCTTGTCTGATAGTATGCTGCTGGGGAGATTGTAGCTCCTGCTGGGCTCGATGCCGGTAATGCTAAGGGGCTGCTGTTGTGCCTGCTGACTCTGCTGCTGTTGTTGGGCCTATTGTGGGTTCTGCTGTTATAGTTACTGCTGCAGC
Source organism: Panax quinquefolius (assembly GCA_020205615.1). Lineage (NCBI taxonomy): Eukaryota > Viridiplantae > Streptophyta > Magnoliopsida > Apiales > Araliaceae > Panax > Panax quinquefolius. The sequence continues at coordinate 96,808,953 of CM035171.1, read as the reverse complement.
TACTGCTCCTACTGCTATATGTGGTCTAGGCAAGTTATTTTCTGCTGTTGTTGGGCATGGTATTACTGGTCTTGTAATGACCTAATGAAAAATGGTTGGTGTCGTTGTGGGCTTGGTTGTTGTGCTGCTGATACAGGCTATATCTCACGTGGCCTAGTTCTCGCAGCTCTGATGGGGGGACTGTTGCTACAATTGCTCTAAGAATGCTGCTGTTTGGTCTGCTGCTATTTGTTATGTTTTGGCTAATGATCAAATGGTCGGTGGCTTCAGGGCTTTGTTATTGGTTGTTGTTGTTCACATGTTTGTGGATCACAATAAAGCTAATTATGGTTGGCTGGGGTTATTTCTTTATAATGTATTCACTGAGCCTCATGAATGTTTAAAATGTTTAGACTGTACTATCTTTTATTTGGCTTCTGCCCTTGTAAATTTATATAGTCATGACATGATACTAGTGGACTCGAAAATAAAAGAGATGAAAGAAGTGTGTTCTTTTAGATTTCCCCAGGTTTTTTTATCGTGTTGCAGTTTTTTCCAGCAGAATTTATTAAAAGAGAATTATTCTACGGACGAGGATATCTAAATTGGTTAATTTTCAATTGCACATGCTTCACTTTCACATCACAATAACTGAAATTATATTTCTTTCTATATATAAGAGATCCTTAGGGATTGTGGCCGAGCTGCTATCCAACACAGGGCTCCATTAGCAATCCTTTTGGACCTACTTTTGTACATGGCTCCAAATATTTACCATATTTATGATAAAAAATTCAGTGATTGCAATAGTAAGAGCCATCATATATATTAATATTTAGTGATTGCTAGTAAATTCCATCACCTAATATATTTGTTGGTCATATATGCTTGTTTTATAGTGATTGTTTTGACCGTCACAAATAGTTTTTTGTGATTGAAAAATTAACTAGTACTAGGAGCCGTCATCTATATTATTATTTTGTGATTGTTGAAAAAGTCCATCATATAATTCCATTTTTTGAGATTACTTTAAATGTAATCATAAAGGTCCATCACATGTGGGTTTTTTTACGTGATGGTCTTAGCTGTCACCAAAGATTATTTTGAACTTTTTTCTTTGTGATGGCTTAAATGCAATCACGTTAAGGAGAAATATATTGGTGATGGTTTCATGCCATCTTGAAAATTAAAAATTAATTTTGGACAATATTTGGTGATTGAAATAGTCGTCACATATATATATCCACGATGGCAAAATTAAACATCACCAGAGCCATCATATATATACTATTTTTTGTGATGGCTCAAATAATCCATCACGAAATATTATTAATTGTGATTGCTTTTGAAAATCGTCACTAGGATCCATCACGTATGCTTGATTTTCTATTATTTTGTGATTGCTTAAAAAGTCCATCACAAATTACTATCTTTTGTGATTGTTTTTAAAAACTGTCACAAAGTTCCGTCACGTATTCTTGTTTTTCTAGTAGTGAAGGGTAATTTGGTCATTTGCATTTTTATTTTAAGGGTGTACTTGTCCATGGTGCTTGAATCTAGGTTTTAATCACTAGATTTTAAACCTTAAGGTTTCCCAAATAATTCTAGGGTTTGAAGAATTAAGATTAAAGTTCAATAAAATTTTAATTATAACCTACTAATTAAAATTAGGGTTTTAATATAAAATTAGGGTTTAAAAAAATAAATAGAGTTTCTTCATATTATTAGGGTTTCCCAAATTATGAATTAGGATTTCCTAATTAACCTAATTATTTACTAAAATAATAATTAGAGTTACCATTTTAGCAATTAGGGTTTCAAATTGAAAATTAGGGTTTCTAATTTATAATTAGGGTTTCTAGATTTTAATTAGGATTTACCTAATTAATTATTGTAATAATGGTCATAATTCACGTACCACAATTTCCTACCAATCACAAACTCCTATTGAGTTTCAAGTTAGGGTTTAACGAATTAATGTTACCGCTTTTAACATGCCACAACATAATTGACCAACCATTATCTATACGTACATATACAATATATATTTATATAGCATCGAAAAAAAATATATATAATTAATATTATATTATTATTCTCATTCCTTGTTCAAAATCCAAAATTAGGGTTTGGATTTCATATATGATTTATTCTTCATATATAACATTATTAATTAAGTTAAAATAATTAATTTAATTAATCTAGCATAATAATAAAATGAATAATTCTACAAATCATTTCATATATTATTTAAATAATATATACTTATGTTTTCATGGAAAATAATTAATAAAAACATTTCTACTATAAAATTAATTATTATAAGAATATACTTTATAATAATCAATCATTCTAAAATAAAATTATTTGTAAACATTCATGCAATAAATATATTTTTATTTACCACATAAATACATATACACATTATCTTGTACAAATCCTCATCTTTAAAATAAAAAAAAATTATACGCAAAATTTCTTATTTATTTATATAGAAAATATCGGGTTGTTACAAAGATAGCCTTGTGGGATATCAAACCCCGGAGACAGCCCCGTGGGATATCAAATCAACATCGGAGACAACCTTGAGGAAAGACAGAATCAATAGCAGTCAAACCCCGTAGACAACTCCTAGGGACAGCCAAAAGCCACCTCAACCCTGGAGATAACCCCGGGAGGGAAAAGAGGGAATGTTGACAACTTAACATCAACAAATAGTCATCCGGCTACAAATAAGGACACAAGGAACCATCGCAGCAATCCATCCCGCAAAAATTAAATGCGCAAGAAGATGTCAATCTGATTGCTCGCAACTTGAAGATGTTATTCTGGTCATGGATCAATCTTCCTGGATTCGGAAAAGGGCAAGCCCTATGTCATTGCATAGCTCTCAGAAAGAGCTTTCCGGAATAGTATGACACACTTCCATAGAATTCTCGAATTGCAAGTTACGAAGGTTTCAAGAAAACTGCACGTCGATCGAGGGAACACACTTCGAGGCTATAATGCCCACCTAGCCCAACCACAGTCTACTCGATGACATTAGAAAGGTAGACTCATATGATGGCCGGACCTTTAAATATCGTTTCCCTCAACTCATTTTCAAAGAAGAGAGAAGAGAGAGAAAAGGCCCAAGAGAGAGAAAATATGAGATCTAGAGTGAGAAATAGCTCAAATCTTGTTTCAATATTTGTAAATCTCTACTGTAAACACTTATTTACATATATACTTCAACATATCAAGTTTTAACCGGTGGAAATCGAGTTTAAAGGTGCGAAAAGCCGTTCGATAGCCGATCTCTTGCTAGATTATAAAATCTTTTCAGATCTGGCCTTATTTACTGCTTTAATCTACGTATAAGTGCTAGATATACAAAGATCTTGCTTGGTTGTGGTTAGATCTAGTTTTTAACCATTAATTTCTTGTAAATAGTAAATATTTGAAGTGTATTGACTAAATTTATCTTAGATCTAGCCAGATCTAGCTTTTAACCGGTTCAAAAGTTATAAAACCTGAACCATTGAGCTAGAATGGCTAAGATCATGATAGATCTATTTTTCTTTTTAGTTTTTTATAAATATTTAGCAACCAAGTGACCCTAGATCTGTATCTAGAGGGAATGGGAAGCTTATTTACTCGCATACAAGGATTTAACTGATAAAATCACTTGTTTGAGTAAAGTTTGTAAGTTATATATATGTTTTATGTCAATATCTTTTGCATGCAAGCCTTTAATATTATGTGAGCCTGAGAATCACAAGGTTGATGATTCAATCAATGAATGTAGATCCGGTTCCTATTATTGACATATTTAAATTGTACAGTTAGGTTGCAACCCTTGTACATGTAAATCCAGGGCCTTAAAACGGTTATCCAGATTTAAGGCTCTAAAATAATGAAAAATCATGTATGTAGTGTTCGGACTTGCTTCGACGGCTTACATGCCCATAAGAAGTCCGACCCTTGTAAATAGTTCATATTTAACCTCGAAGATGCGTCGCATATTGAGAAATAAAATCAAATAAAGCCGTCATTAGAATAAAATTGGAAGTATCAAAGGGCCTCGATTCCTATTCGGGTAAAAGGGTTTAAAAATTAGCTTTCAAAACCTCACTTTCATATACTTTAAATGGAAAAAATGAACTTTTATATAAATCAAACCCTTTGTAAATAGGTTCAAAGAGGCACACCACTACTTTCAAAATAAAGCACAAAACATCTTTGCAAAACAAAAGCTTTCAACACACACACGTACACACACACACACATACAATGCATAGGGTATGAAAAAGTAGCGGTAAACATATTTCACGGAAGTCAGGGGTGCCTAACACCTTCCCCTTGCTTAAGCAAGCCCTCGAACTCTATGAATCTCGAGTTCTAGACCAATTAAATGGAGTCACATATTGGGCCATATTGCGAAAACCTTTCAAAACTCGGTGGAGTTGGTACAACCATTTTAAACTCATACCAACTGATGATTCTGTCTAATTTGGCCCAATCATTAAAATCAATGTTTTCAAATAGTCGACATGTATGTCTGTCTTTTCTAAAATACACCCTTTAAGAAAGATAAATAAAATCAATATAAAATAAAGGGTAAAAAAACACCTAGAAAAGAAACAAAAAAGGAAAGAAAAAAAACGGCGTCAACAACTAGTTTTTTTATTGTTTTCATGTGTGAATTTTAGAACTTATAAATTGACTTATAAGTAGTTTTTGAAAAGTAAAATTATTTTACTTCTCTAAAAATAAATTTTAAATTATTTTAAAATAAATAGGTTTGACCAAATATAACTACTCTTTTGCCCTTATTTTAGTAATTGTAAATCTTTACAATTCATTTTAACTTATAAGGTGGTGTTTGTTTACCTTAATACCTCTTAACAGTTCCACATCTGATTTAGTAAGAAGGTAAAGTTGTTTGGTAAAATTTTGTTTGTCTCTTATTGTCTTTTAATCGGTAAAAGGAATATAAAAATCTAAATCATTAAGAGTTTTCTCTTAAGAAAAAATTTAAATCTATGGAACCTACATAAATATTGTACTCCCTCCGTTCCAAATTTAAGATCATTATTTTTTTTTTGAAAAGACAATTTAAGATATTTTTAAATTTAAAAGTCATTCAAATGTTGTGACGCCCCCAAAATTAGGTATACATCACCCATTCTGAGTCGCCAGATACATAGTAAAAAATTCAAATACAACTTCATTTATACAACTGTTGAGCTGTCGTATAGAATACGATCACAGTTAACTATGAGTTTTAATACAAATGTATGTAACTCTCATGGTACCTCGACCACAACCTTACAATGATACTTTACATAAAAGTATAGTCAAAAACTATTTTAGAAATTAAAATATTTGGGAAGTGCTCAAGGAAACCATCTTACATGGGAGGCCATACGTCTAGGTTATGATAGATATCATATGGCCACAGAATTATCCTTGGTTGACCCAATAGACCCCAAAGAAAAACGAGAAGATTACTATCATCTTTTTCCCAATGGTGAGTCTTCTCTTGACATATAAATATCTCCGTTGTCTCCAAGTGAAAATTATGTCTCAAATAAACTCCAAGGTCATAGAGGTAGTGCTCGTAGATATATTCAGTTAGTGGATGTGCACAACCATGTCTTATGAGAACACGAGGTTGTATGTCATTAGACATCTTGTATGATAGTAGCAAAACACCCTTCCAAAGTTGGGTTCACCTCACCCTATTTGATTCACCAAATATAACTACTAAATGTTGTATAGAATACAACACACTTTTCTATAATGTTTAGGGAGGACCTCCACGGCTAGAGACCACTGTTCTATTCCCCTGTTATCCCCACTCGACCCGGCAACACTCTTACGGCAACACTCTTATTACCTGAAAGGAATTGTGGAGAAGAAATAGTGAGCACAACTAGCCTAATAAAGAATATCATGACTAAAGATAATTAAATTATCAATAGCTTTCATCAATAATAAATAAGAGATTTAGAACATATGGTAGATGATAATACTTTTCAACCATAGTTGCAGCGGAACGAGCAATCCATTAGAAGAGTCAAAAGTCCACCAATAATGTTTTATCCATGTAAAATAAATCAACAGTTCCTGTCCACAATCATATGAATAAATCATAATCATGATTGTGGTTCTAAATTTCTTTTCGTAACCAGGACGAAGATAATTTTCATCACCTATCTTCACCTGAAACATCAGAAATCATGGTTATACCAAATCAGAATTCCTGCTCATAATCATACTAATAAATTCATCTTTGCACTATGGCCAAAGATATTCATTAACAATTCATCTTTGCATTACATGCCAAAGACATACAACTGATTTTAGAATAGTCAAGTAGAGCATGATATCTACTATCTTCTACGAATTAAAAGTGTATAATAAATATTTTATCGCTGAGACTCAGCTTAATAAATAATCCACATCATCGAATCACCCCTGCACTACGGCCACAAATATTCGTTAATATCACATCCATGAATTTATATTTCATCACTGAGACCCAGCTCAATAATTAATCCATATCACTGAATTATCCATGCACTACGGCTAAGGATATTCGTTAATATCATGACCACGAATTATCCATGCACTACGGGCTAAAGATAATTGTGTTTTCATCAACGGTCATGATCATGCCATAAAACAATTCATCTTTGCACCCTTGACCGAATAGAATCCATAGCCATAATCATACCAAAAACTAACCATCAATGCACTACGGGCCAATGAGGACTTTTTCCACATCATTTGTAACATTACGGTTATGAATATACTGAATAATCCCTGGTCATAATCATACCAATTCCATCTATGCACTACGGCCAAAGATGACTTTTAACATAATATAAACACGAGGATGATGACAATGATATAAGAATTAATCAAATGAGATAAAGGATAAATATTAAATATTTATAATATAATTTATCCAGCTATCAATAATAACCAAATGTTATCAATCACTTAATAATCTCATAATCTAATATCATTAATATTATAACAATATTCTAATCATTTCTTAAACTTATAAACAATTTATTTCAATTGTTTACACTTTATCAAAAAATGCATTTAATCATTCAAAAATGTCATACTCATAAGATTTCATAATCAATGATCAAATCCCTCATCAAAAATCTGCATATACCCTATATAGGATTCTCAAGCCATAAAATCCTATTTTCTAATTTTATTACTTCACATAACATATTTAATTCATTTACTCATAACTAGTTCATTTTCATGAAAAATACCAAATCAGTCCCAAAAATATTTCTTTTCTGGGATTTAGCAGAATATAGTCCCATCTTGAACATATATTTTCTCGAAATTTTAAAATTCATTTACTATTTTCATATGGCTAAAACGCTTAATATTTAGATATTTATCATAAATTGTACTTTTGTCCAAAAATTCCAAAATTTACAAGGTATACTCTGTTATATACATGTACTCCCAAAAAAATTTCACCAATTTTGGAGTTAACCACAAGGCGTTATAAGGGTTTACTTTTAAAATAGTCTTTTTCCATAAAATCCATAACTCATAATCTATACATCCAAAAATCGCCATTTTTGGACACAGTCTAGAAAACTCATCTTCCAACTGATGAGATGGTGCTACTACTATTCATTCATACATTCCATTGAATAGTCTCAAAAGGACTAATATAGCTTATATATATATATATTCAAAATAATATTACATTCCCCAGGTTCTTTGTAACCCTTTCAGTTGTTCTTGTCATAATATCAATATATTACAAACAGTCTTCCCATACTATTACATAAGTATGCTACGGGTTCGTCTTCGCCTTGCCTTTATCCTTGCCTGAGACTTCTGTACGCTCGATCTTAGCTGTGTTCATATGGTTCAAGAAAGAGTGAGCATGACTAGCTCAGCAAGTACTACAATTCTAATAAACAACATGCTTGAAACATAGAACTCATATATCTTCAATAACTGAACAATAGTTACGAAGTACTATCGATAAATCAAAATAGCACTTCTTTTTCTTCAAAACGTTTTACACAACCATACTTAATGGAATAATAATTATGGCTCAAGTATATGAGCATTCATAAGTTCTTTTGAAAAGGACAACCCGGCACTAAGTCCGTAAGTCCGACATAGCTTACGAGCACTTCTGAGTGATCAGCTCATAGTACTCTATGTTGATCAACACTACATTCATTAAACGTGTATACGTTTAAGTTGTGGCAACCTCACGTGCCTGTCGTTTGACGACAAAACAATTTGAGCATACACAATCTACCTTTGAAAAACCACAACAATATTAGTTCGGTAAATCCTTAACACCACTTGATAGAATAACATAGCATACGTCTAGCCGAAAAGATTGGCTTTGACATTCCTCAAATACTAACTCATGTGAAGAATACATGAATCACAAAGACTTGCCTAGATCAAACTGGAACAAGGGTTAGAGTACTTGCCTTTAGCGTCTGATTACTGGTTAATACTCGTACAGTACTTTAAGTCTTTATGATTCTACAATTCATAATCACGTACCACATTAAGTCATACAAAACCAAGTATGATTACTATTATATCTTACCCTTCATCTCAATGTAATTCCTAATTTAGATTCGTTATTTAGGGTTTCCGGCTTTCATTACGTCATTCTCATTCCTCTAATCTTCGATTGATTATTAACTCTTAATCAACATGCATTAGTGTCTTACAAGTACCTTACAATGTCTTAATCATGTTATGATTACATCTTAATACATTACTATTAAGTTCCCTTTCCTTCCATACTTGAAATCTTTCTTCACTATCAACTTCCTTGGGTATGGCCAAGCGCGCCAAGGATTGCTTAATGACTTCATGTTTGCGGCGCGAGTTAGCGATGTGCACAATGGTTCGACCTCATGACTGTGGCACTGGGACAATTAGGCTTAGAGCTGGCGCCACGGCGCGGACTCTGTGCTTAGAAAATTTTGCGATTTTGAAAATTTTTACGAACTTCCGGACGCATAACTTCTTCGTTTTAAGTCCAAAATTGGTCGTACGGTTCACAAATTTCATAATCTAGTTCATTTTTTATCTATTTGACTCCGTTTGCTCAAAAATTCACCTCGTTCATTTTTCGCGATAAGCGTTAAGTGAGCGTTCCTTTCGTTCTTCGTTTTAAGTCGAATCCGGTCATTTTGAGTCCATGACTCTATAATGACTAAAATGACTTATCTCCATCGAAAACCAACGTTTCCAACTTCGAACACAAAATACGACTTCCATTCCGAGAATTTCACGAATTCGATGGTAATCGTCCAATCGTGCGAATTCCGGTAAATCTTCATTACTAAGCGTTCTTAATGGATTTTAATCAACATAAGATCATTACAAGTTATTTACTACTCCAACTTATAATCAAAGTAGGTTTTGACTTATTCTCATAAGTTATTAACTTATTTAACTTAAGAGTTAGAAATCTTCATGCTCATGACTTATTATTAACTTAAGTCCTTCAATCAAAGTTCTCATGCTATATTCCACATACTAAACATCATATGATAGGTTCTTCATGGTTCTAGCAACTTATTAATGTTCAAGTTGCTTTTTCAACTTATTCGGCTTAAGTTCATTCTTTAGTAACTTATTACATGCTATCATCCAACCCTCCCCCTTCTCTATCAATCCTATTATAGAAGAGATGAAGATATAAGAGAGGAGTCTTACCCTTGAAGACTTCTATTTGCTTTGGAAAACTATCAATGGTTGAAGTGGCTTATAAGTGCTTAAGTGACTTATTCTCCCTAACCAATAAGTAGCTTTATGTTTGAGAGAAAAGTTGGATGAAAATGATCAACAAACACAAGAAATGAGCTTGGTATTTATAGGCTTTGCAAAGTGAGGTCATTTTAGACATTAAACCTCCCACCTCCTCATTTTCACCTCCTTATTATTCCTTACTTAACCTTCAAGTCTTCTTGCTAGCTACATAAAGTTCTTGGGCATCACACAAAATCCTTGCCCATCACACTTACCCATTTCACACTTGGTTTGACCCATGGGTCAAGGCTTTACTTTGGGCTTGATAATTAACCTAGCTTTCTCTCTTAATAGGCTTATGCTACAAATAGTTTGGGCTTATGATCAATCAAACACTTGGGCTTGATTAATACTTACATTGGACTTCTACCAATAACTAACAATCCTACAAGTCCATTAACTTAATCTTAACAACTTAACCATTATACCCCACGTATAATCTTCTTCATATACTAACTTTCGTATATTAGTTAAGTAATATACGTTATTTCATTCTTCATACATAATAGTACAATACGTAGTATTATTCTTTCATTCTTTACTTCATATAATGTATACACATTATACGATCACAACTTTCTTCCTTTAACGCTTAATAACCTAACGTTCCCAATTTAAGTCCGCATTCAAAATATTACGTTTCCCATACTTAGATTATTATTACATAATCGATATCACCTCGATATTATAACATTACATATTTCTCTGAAATTCAAAAATAATTCTCGAGCGGAAATCGATGAATAGTGTTTTTCGAAAAATTTCTCGAAAAACTTTTATTTTTGTTTTAGAAATTCAAACGCTTTAATTCTTCCACGTAGTTAAAATACTACGACGTTTCGATGTTTCTAGGTTATAGAACAACATTCATCTTCTCAATACACAATAATAATAAAATAATATTATTTTATTCATTATTAAAAGTAATTACAAAATGTTCGATTTTCTGGGGCGTTACACTCTCTCCCCCTTATAAGGATTCTGTCCCCAGAATCTCGCTATATATAAAAAAAATTACACAAATAAATGCGGGTAATTCTTTTTCATCATTTCTTTTAACTCCCACGTTGCTTCTTCTGCATCGTGGTTCTTCCATATCACCTTCACCGAAGGTATGACTTTATTCCGCAGAACTTGTTCTTTTCTATCGACAATTTGAACCGGCGTTTCCTCGTACGTTAAGTCCTTTTCGACATGAATAGGCTCATATTCTATCACGTGCTTATAATCCCAAACATAAGGACGTAACACGGATACGTGAAATACATTATGTATTCGTTCTAGGTCTGGAGGTAATGCTAACATGTAAGCTACCTCACCTACCCGTTTCAATACCTCGAAAGGTCCTATAAACCTCGAACTTAACTTTCCCTTCTTTCCAAAACGTATCTTTCCTTTCTAGGGAGATACTTTAAGAAATACATACGAACTTACTTCAAACTCTCGATTCTCTCTATGCGAATCCGTAAACTTCTTCTGTCTGTCTTGAGCTGCTAGAAGACACATCTGAATCTTCTTAACAATATCCGCTGTCTGTTGTACCAATTTTGGTCCCAACATCCGCCGTTCTCCTACCTCATCCCAATACAGTGGCGTTCTGCATTTCCTCCCATACAAAGCTTCGTATGGCGGCATACCTATGCTTGCATGATAACTATTGTTATACGCAAACTCCACTAATGGTAGATGATCATCCCAACTACCCTTGAAATCCATGACGCAAGATCTTAGCATATCTTCTAACGTCTGAATTGTCCTCTCGCTCTGTCCATCCGTTTGTGGATGATACGCTGTACTCAGCTTCAACTGCGTTCCCAACTGCTCTTGTAGACTTCTCCAAAAGTTCGACGTGAATCGTGGATCACGATCTAACATAATCGATACTGGCACTCCATGTCTAGAGATTATTTCCTTAATATAAAGTTTAGCTAACTGGTCTAAGTTATACTTAACCCTAATTGGCAAAAAGTGAGCCGACTTCGTCAATCGGTCCACTATTACCCAAATCGCATCATACCCCTTCTGTGTAGTCGAAAGTCCAACCACAAAATCCATCGTGATATTCTCCCACTTCCACTCCGGAATTTCTGATGATTGTAACAAGCCAGTTGGTCGTTGATGTTCGGCATTAACTCTCTGACAAGTCAAGCACCTACTAACGTACTCGGCAATCTCTCTCTTCATGTTCGGCCACCACAAACTCTGTCGAAGATCTTGATACATCTTAGTACTACCAGGATTAATCGAAAACCTTGAACTATGAGCCTCTTGTAGAGCCTGCTCCTTTAATTTTGTCTCATTCGGAACCCAAATTCTTCCTTCAAATCTCAATAACCCCTCGTTATCAAGACTGTACTTAATATCTTTTTCATTGATCAGCCGCTCTCTTATCAGATTACACTCATCAGTTTTGAGTTGCACCTCCTTAACTCTCTCTATGATGGTAGATTGCATCTCCGTCGCAAACAACATTTATCCCACTTCACTTGACGGCTTCACTTCCAACTCCATTCTAGCCATCTTTGTTATTAACTCAGTTTGAGCCGTTAACAAAGACAACTTTTCTCGACCCTTCCTACTTAAGGCGTCGGCAACTACATTGGCTTTCACGGGTGATCTGAGATTTCACGGTCGTAATCCTTTATCAACTCCAACCATCTCCTCTGCCTCATATTCAACTCCTTCTGTGTGAAGATATATTTTAGACTTTTTTGGTCCGTGTATATCTCACACTTTTCCCCATAAAGATAATGTCGCCATATCTTTAGGGCAAACACCACCGCGGCCAGTTCCAGATCATGAGTAGGGTAAACTTTCTCATAATCCTTCAACTTCCTGAGATGCATACTGTGATGACCTTGCCATCTTTGCATGAAACACGCAACCTAGTCCTTTATCACGAAGCATCGCTATAAACTACAAAATTTCACGTGTCATCGGGTAATGACAAAACAGTCGCTTCACTCAACTTCTTCTTCAGTTCTTGAAAACTATCTTCATATTTCTCAGTCCATACGTACTTCACCGTCTTCCTTGTCAAGTTAGTCAATTGAGTAGCTATCTTCTTGAAAAGTCCTGAATGAATCTCCGATAGTAACCCGCTAACCCTAAGAAACTCCGCACCTCGATTAAGGCGTTTTGGTTGTTCCCAATTCATCACGGCTTCCACCTTCACTGGATCTCTTGAAATCCCTCATGGTCAATAACATGACCTAAAAAATCGAACCCTCTCTAACCAAAATTCACACTTAGTGAACTTTGCATATAACTTCTCCTTTCTTAATGTCTCCAACACTATTCTTAGGTGTTCACGCATGATCTTCCGGCGTCTTAGAGTAGACTAGAATATCATCAATAAACACCACGACGAACTTGTCCAAATATTGTTTGAACACCTTGTTTCATCATATCCATAAATCAAAGGTGGTGCATTAGTCAACCCAAATGACATCACTAAAACTTCGTAATGACCATAACGAGTCCAGAATGCTATCTTTGGCACATCCTCCTTCCTAACCTTCAAATTGATGATACCCCGTCCTTAAATCTATTTTAGAAAAATACTTAGCCCCTTTCAAGAGATCAAAAGAGATCATCGATCCCGGGCAATGGGTATTTATTCTTTATTGTTAACTTGTTCAACTCTCTATAGTTCGATACAAAGTCTTAATGATCCGTCCTTCTTCTTAACAAACAAATCGATCTTGGTGCTCCCCACGGCGACACACTCAATTGAATGTACTTCGATCCAACAGTTCTTGCAAATTGTTGTACCATCAACTCCTTCATCTCCATCTTGGCGCCCATACGATACGGTGCCACAGAAACCTAGTGCCGCTCACAGGCACAATATCTATTATGAACTTCGGTCTCCTCCCGTGGAAAGACCCGGTAACTCACTTGGAAATACATCCTCGAACTCACTCACTATAGGTATTTGTTCCATGGTCGCTCCCACTCTGGGTATCAACCACATGACATAAATAGCTTACACACCCCTTCCTCAATAATTTCCTAGTTTGTGTCATGGTAAGACAACACGAACGTCCCGGCGATTTATTCCCGTAAAATATTATATGAGATTGGTTTAATGTTTTAATGTTTACGCATTTCTTTTGACAATCTATAATTGCCCCATGGTTTACCAACCAATCCATTCCGAGAATTACATCGAATTCTCCTAACTTTATTGGTAATAAATCTACCGATAATTTACAACCCCGAATATCTACACAACAACTCTTGTGAACATTTTCAACAGGAATAATCTCTTCGTTTGCTACCTTAATATTTAAAGGTATAGGCAACTTTTCAGGAAGTAATCCTAATCGTCTAGCAAAATCGCACGCTATAAACGAACAAGTAGCACCCGAATCAAACAGCACGTACGCATTGATATCGTTGATCGGAATAATACCTGCAACTACGTCCCCCGAAGCCATCGCGTCTTGAATGGTCATATTAAAGGTATGGACCCATCGGCTACCAGTTGCTTTGGACCCCAATAGTTAACCTACTACTATTGGCGCCCTTATTCCCATTCGTCCCCTTCTTCGGGCAGTTCTTTGCCATGTGGTCAGTTGATCCACACACAAAGCATCCATGGTTCTTCTTCGGACTTGGACAATTAGGCGCAATATGCCCCTCTTGTCCACAGTTGTAGCAGACGACCTTCCCCTTGAAACAGACTCCTAAATGAGTCTTCCCACAGGTCTTGCAGGCCTCCATTCTTCTCTTCGGGTCTCCTTGCTTCACTCTGGTATTCCCAGAGCTAAATACCTTCCTCTTCTGACCCTCGCCACTTCCACTGGCTCCCTCAATCTTGACTCTCCCGTCAACCTTTCCCTTATTCTTCTTTTCTTTGTGGTATTGGCTCAACGCCTCACTACCACCTTCGGCAATTATTGCCTTCTCTAAAACGATTCCAAAAGAAGTACTTTGGAATACCGATATAAGGTTATAGAGCTAGGGTTTCAAGCCCTGCTCGAACCGTCTCGCCTTCCTCACCTCAGTATCCACTTGGTGTGGAGCGAACCTCGCCAGTTCATTGAACTTGGCAGCATATTGAAACCTTTATCATGTCCCCTTGTTTCAACTCCAGAAACCGCATCTCCATCCTTCCCTGCATGCTCGTGGGAAAGTAGTTCTCGTAGAATATTTCCTTGAACCTCACCCACGTTATAGCATCTATTCCGGCCCTCGCCTGATTGGCCTCCCACCAAAAGTTGGCCTCTCCCTTCATCATGTAGGTTGCAAAGGCAACCTTTTGGGCCTCGTCGACATTTTCAATTACAAATGCCTTCTCAATCTCCCTAACCCATGTTTGGGCTTCGATAGGGTCTGTAGTTCCTTTGAACTCCGGCGGACCCACACTCTTAAAGTCCTTAAATGTAGTAGCTCGTACTACACCAGGATTCACGGGGATATTAGCCCCAGTTTGGTTAAAGGCTGCAGTTAAAAGGTTCAAAAATTCTTGCATGGGGTTAACTGGGACCTCCCTCCGGTTGATTCGTGGTCACACCTTGGAGTGCGGGTACTCTTCTTGGCGGCATTTCTTTGTCACAATAAACACATATTTTGTTATTATGCATTTCACATTCGATTAGTTATTATTCCATAATTAAACAATAACTTAAACACTCCTTACTCAACATTTTTTGAAAATGAAAACTTATATTAATTCATCGTAGTATATAACTACATCGGTTACATAAAATGACTAAAATTTGGATACATTACTTTCCGCTATTGCTTTCCAAAATTGGGATTTACAAAAGACTACCCTTAATTATACAAAGGGGGGCTTTACGTCACTACTAGATACACAAATATGTACATACCTAACTACTCTAACAACTACTCGATCATATCTACGCCTTAAGGCATTCTCGAAATCTGCCTTGGCAAGGCCAAGAATAATATCACTACCGATATAGTATGTCGTGTTTGCCCTATCTCTCTCTGGATACCCAACTACTGCTGAATTGGAAATCCTCATAAGAACTCCTATGAATATAGGACATTCTCCCTATCTTCTGTTTCTTGTTCTTTAGCTCACTCCTAAGCTCAAAGACCTCTTGTTTTAGCTCATGGACTTTGTCCTTAGCCAAAACTCTCTCGTCATGTTCCTGCTCCCACATGGACTCGACATCAGTCTTGTCCTCTTTAAGCATTTGGAGCTCTGCTTTCAGCTCCTTGACCTCCCAGACGAAGTAATGGATATTTCTATCCATCTTGACATGAAATGAGACATCATCGACCCCAGGAGCTATCTCATTTTTTGCTATAGCCACTTTGGGTTAAAGGAGACCTGCTCTACCTCCTCCTCTCTATCATCCGTCAAATCTCGACATGAAGTCGACTTCCTCTGAGTCTCTCGACTCAATGATCACTACGTCCGGCTGTGCTGCTATAGGGTTCGGTATAACCTCTACTTGGTTCACCGACTCTTCACTAATGGCCTGGCCATCTACGAACATCTCATTTACTCCTGACATCTACACAAAACAATTAAGTTGATTAGTACATGTCAGTAGAATAATAAAAACACATAACATAATCATAATGCATTTTTTTTATAAGGTTATTTTCTTCTTGTACTTCTTTGACTTCTCTTAAGGTTATGACTTAAGGTTTTTAATTTCCCCCCTTAAGTTTTATAACCTAGTGCTTTGATACCAACTTCATGGCGCCCCCAAATCTGGGTCTCTTCTAACCCGACAGATGGTGCTTTACTGCACTACTATTCATTCATACATTCCATTGAATAGTCTCAAAAGGACTAATATAGCTTATATATATATTCAAAATAATATTACATTCCCCAGGTTCTTTGTAACCCTTTCAGTTGTTCTTGTCATAATATCAATATATTACAAAAAGTCTTCCCATACTATTACATAAGTATATACTGGGTTGTCTTTCGCCTTGCCTTTATCCTTGCACGAGACTTACATGCGCTCGATCTTAGTTTGTGTTCATATGGTTCAAGCAAGAGTGAGCATGACTAGCTCAAATAAGTACTACAATTCTAATAAACAACATGCTTGAAACATAGAACTCATATATCTTCAATAACTGAACAATAGTTACGAAGTACTATCGATAAATCAAAATAGCACTTCTTTTTCTTCAAAACGTTTTACACAACCATACTTAATGGAATAATAATTATGGCTCAAGTATATGAGCATTCATAAGTTCTTTTGAAAAGGACAACCCGACACTAAGTCCGTAAGTAAGTCAGAAGCGTAGCTTACGAGCACTTCGGTGATCATTTCATAGTACTACTATGTTGATCGACACTACATTCATTAAACGTGTATACGTTTAAGTTGTGGCAACCTCACGTGTCTGTCGTTTGGCGACAAAACAATTTGAGCATACACAATCTACCTTTGAAAAACCACAACAATATTAGTTCGGTAAATCCTTAACACCACTTGATAGAATAACATAGCATACGTCTAGCCGAAAGGATTGGCTTTGACATTCCTCAAATACTAACTCATGTGAAGAATACATGAATCACAAAGACTTGCCCAGATCGAACTGGAACAAGGGTTAGAGTACTTGCCTTTAACGTCTGATTACTGGTTAATACTCGTACAGTACTTTAAGTCTTTATGATTCTACAATTCATAATCACGTACCACATTAATTCATACACAATCAAGTATGATTACTATTATATCTTACCCTTCATCTCAATGTAATTCCTAATTTAGATTCGTTATTTAGGGTTTCCGGCTTTCATTACGTCATTCTCATTCCGCTAATCTTCGATTGATTATTAACTCTTAATCAACATGCATTAGTGTCTTACAAGTACCTTACAATGTCTTAATCATGTTATGATTACATCTTAATACATTACTATTAAGTTCTCTTTCCTTCCATACTTGAAATCTTTCTTCACTATCAACTTCCTTGGAATGGCGCCATGCTGAGGATTACCTTGTGACTTCGTCTTTGTGGCGAGAGTTAGCGATCTAGTACAATGGTTCGGCCTCTCGCTGACATGCCAGGCAATTAGGCAATTAGGCTTAGAGTCGCCATGGCACGGATGACTGACTCTGCCTTAGAAAATTTTGCAGTTTTAAAATTTTTACGAACTTCCCGGACGCATAACTTCTTCGTTTTAAGTCCGAATTGGTCCGTTCAAAAGCCTACGGTTCACAAATTTCATAATCTACGCGTTCATGCAAAAATTTTATCTATTTGACTTCGTTTGCTCAAAATTCACCTATGAGTTCATTTTTAACGAAAACGATAAACGTTCGTGAACGTTCAACGCTCGTTTCTTCGTTTTAAGTCGGAATCCGGTCATTTTTGAGTCCGCAACTCTATAATGACTAAAATGACTTGTCTCCATCGAAAACCAACGTTTCTGACTTCGAACACAAAATACGACTTCCATTCCGAGAATTTCACGAATTAAACGGTGATAAATCAATCGTGCGAATTAAATGAATCTTCATTACTAAGCGTTCTTAATGGATTTTAATCAACATAAGATCATTACAAGTTATTTACTACTCCAACTTATAATCAAAGTAGGTTTTGACTTATTCTCATAAGTTATTAACTTATTTAACTTAAGAGTTAGAAATCTTCATACTCATGACTTATTATTAACTTAAGTCCTTGATCAAAGTTCTCATGCTATATTCCACATACTAAACATCATATGATAGGTTCTTCATGGTTCTAGCAACTTATTAATGTTCAAGTTGCTTTTTCAACTTATTCGGCTTAAGTTCATTCTTTAGTAACTTATTACATGCTATCATCCAACCCTCCCCCTTCTCTATCAATCCTATTATAGAAGAGATGAAGATATAAGAGAGGAGTCTTACCCTTGAAGACTTCTATTTGCTTTGGAAAACTATCAATGGTTGAAGTGGCTTATAAGTGCTTAAGTGACTTATTCTCCCTAACCAATAAGTAGCTTTATGTTTGAGAGAAAAGTTGGATGAAAATGATCAACCAACACAAGAAATGAGCTTGGTATTTATAGGCTTGGCAAAGTGAGGGCATTTTAGACATTAAACCTCCCACCTCCTCATTTCCACCTCCTTACTATTCCTTACTTAACCTTCAAGTCTTCTTGTTAGCTACATAAAGTTCTTGGGCATCACACAAAATCCTTGCCCATCACACTTACCCATTTCACACTTGGTTTGACCCATGGGTCAAGGCTTTACTTTGGGCTTGATAATTAACCTAGCTTTCTCTCTTAATAGGCTTATGCTACAAATAGTTTGGGCTTATGATCAATCAAACACTTGGGCTTGATTAATACTTACATTGGACTTCTACCAATAACTAACAATCCTACAAGTCCATTAACTTAATCTTAACAACTTAACCATTATACCCCACGTATAATCTTCGTATACTAACTCGTATATTAGTTAAGTAATATCGTTATTTCATTCTTCATACATAATAGTACAATCGTAGTATTATTCTTTCATTCTTTACTTCATATAATGTATACACATTATACGATCACAACTTTCTTCCTTTAGCGCTTAATAACCTAACGTTCCCAATTTAAGTCCACATGCGAAATATTACGTTTCCCATACTTAGATTATTATTACATAATCGATATCACCTCGATATTATAACATTACATATTTCTCGGAAATTCAAAAATAATTCCCGAGCGAAAATCGATGAATAGTGTTTTTTTTAAAAAATTTCTCGAAAAACTTTTATTTTCGTTTTAGAAATTCAAACACTTTAATTCTTCCACGTAGTTAAAATACTACTGACTGACGTTCTAATAGAACGCGTTTCTAGGTTATAGAACAACATTCATCTTCTCAATACACAATAATAATAAATAATATTATTTTATTCATTATTAAAAAAGTAATTACAAAATGTTAGATTTTATTTAAATAATACATATAAAACAAATAAATATAAAAATATATATAATATATATATAATAATTTCTCTAATAAAGAAATTATAATAATAATTTATAAAAAATGGAAAAGATTTAACTTACTTTGATTACTTTAAGCGTATAAAAAGCAAAATCTTTTAATATAAATATAATATTATTTATAATATAATAAAACGAATAACTTTATAAAAGATTTTACTATCGCTAATCTTTATAAAAAAGTATAATTATAATTTATTAAAAAGTATTTTTATAAAAGGCATTACTTTTTTATATAAATTTTAATAATAGCGCAATAAAACAAAATTTTATAAAAGTATTACATTTTTCACATAAAAAGATTTTTAATTACATTAATAATACCAATAAAACAAAATTGGTGACTTATCACATAAGCGTCAATAATCAATCTGCGTGTCTTCTTATCTGTTAGCGCCATTCTTCGCATTTTTAACACCGGTGTTTCAACAGCTTAACAAAACTTATGAATTATTTTCATAAAAATATTTTTGTCGTTTTCTCAATCCAAATGAATAATTAGTTAATAAGGTCCACCAATGATTGTACTGCGTCGTAAGGATATTCTCAAAAAAAAAAGAATATTCCCCATTATGCAACGAATATTTTATATCAACTTTAACTGCTTTTTGCAAAAAAAAAAATTCACATATTACCTTAACTTTAAATTTTTATCAATTTAACTATTTACCAAATAGAAAAATTGAATCTTTTTTATTCATAAAATTAGAATTCTCATGAAATGTTTTATTGTTTTTAGTTATCAAGCAACTTTTTAAGTTCAGGTCATATTTAAGATGATCTAATTTATTAGATCTTAATTACACAATTTTATCAAACACCACCTAAATTATTTTAATCAAACACTTTCACAACTTATTTTAATTTAATTTCTAAATTATGAGTTAAAATTATGTCAAATATTTTTATTTATAAATTACAACTTAATATGATTTATAAGTTATTTTAACTTTTAAATTCATTTTAAAATAAGTCATTGCGAAACAGGCCAATATGTATTACCAGTTCTTCTCCATGATGCAATGAAGACGAAAATACCAAAAGAGACCGATAGGTACTATTTTATCCTCTGACCTCTCTCATTTATGTGGAGTTATGAACGTTGCAGGTCTACCGCAAGAACTATCAACTCAAAACTACCAAAACCGCCCCTTGATATTCGCATAAAGATCAGAATAGTCGAGGACAAATCCGTTCATTCACATTCAAAATAATGCGATAAACCTTTCTTTGTCACTTTCCTAAACTCCTCTCCCCGCCATTGAAATACTCCGCCATTTCCATCCCCCCTCTACACCCTTTCTCTCTCTTAACACACATTCACACACTATATTTCTCTCTCTATATAAATACATACATATATATACCACATTCATAGCTCTAATGGCCCTGCAGGTGCAAATATCAGGATCTCCTTTTAGCAAATCAATTGGGTCAGTGGTTTCATTATGGCCTGTGAAGAGCTCTGCAATTTGCTGCGGAATCGGAGAGCAGAGGAGAGAGAAAAGTGTGATGGGTCTGATTATGAAGAAAAAGGGTAACAATAATCAAAAGGGGTTGTTCTGTTCGACCTTGGAGACGGCTGGGCCGGTAGTGGGTGGAGTGACAGAGGTAGATAAGGACAGTTTCTGGCCTCTCGTTAATGCAGCCGGCGATAAGATTGTTGTTCTGGACATGTATACTCAGTGGTATCTTCTATTTCTTTCTTTTGAGTTGTAACTCTTTTGAATTTATTGCAATTAGTGGTGTTTTGATTTACGGGTAATACATATTTATGTTTTATTTGGCCATTCCAAATAAAGGATTTTACTATTAGTTGCTACCGAGTTAGATTTCCACTTAATTTTGAGTTGCCATTGACCCATTTTGGACAAAGAGAAATTAGATATATTATGTTTTTTGGATGTCAATAATCATAATAAAATCGCCAATGTTCCTTGGCTAAGTTTGTTTGAGGGGATTTTATAAGCATTTCTGGTAATTGGCAATACCTCAATTTGGGGTATTATTTTATCCCAATATTGTAGTTCAGAGTGATACCAAACACGGGATAAGGGCTAATTGAAGGATTATCATTTAATCACGTATTGTAGGCCATATAAATAGCTTTACTTATAATAGTTTTGTTCTGAAATTGGCCAATGCAGTTAAATATGATTTGTCCATTTCAATATAGAGTGAGAGAGAGGAAGAGAGAAAGCATAAAGTTAATTAGATTTTTTCCTGACAGAAGAGGTGAATTTAACACCCGAGTAGCTTGAATTCTGCTTGTCATTGTTTCT
Source organism: Panax quinquefolius (assembly GCA_020205615.1). NCBI lineage: Eukaryota > Viridiplantae > Streptophyta > Magnoliopsida > Apiales > Araliaceae > Panax > Panax quinquefolius. Next base: position 96,786,909 of record CM035171.1, on the reverse strand, counting down.
TAGTTTACTGAATTTGAGTTGATTTAGTTTCTGTAATCTATGGACTATTTGATAGACTGACATCATTTGTTTATTATCTTGTTTTAATATATACAATGACATCTGAACTTTTACGAAAACATAGTACTCCCCCCGTTCCAAAATATATGATAATTATTGACTTTTAAAATTCAATTTGAGACATTTTCAAACTCAAAATTGAGATTACTCATTAAAAATTATGAAATAATAAACCTTACAATGAGTAATACTTCTTAGATAGTTTACAATATTCATTATTGTATTGATTAAAATTAAAAGAATTTATGCCAATTTTGAGTTTTAAAATCTCTTAATTTGACTTTAAAAAGTCAACAATAATGAAATAATATGGAACTAAGGGAGTAACATTTTAAAGTGGTGACATTATTTGTTTTTTAAAGTAAAATTTCTACAAATTTCCGCCTTTGGAAACCATATGAAATATCCCCCTGAACACTAATGCCAGTATGACATTTGAACGGTTATCTCCCCTCAAGATCGTAATTGCTTCAGTGTTAAGACTATTTCTGTAAACTATCTGTTACAAGTTATTTAGCATATATAAATTTGTACTCCCTCTGTTTCACAAAGAGTCCCATATTTGTTAAGTTTTTTTGTTCCACAAAAGAGTCCACTTTTAGTGATAGCAATTTTAAATGACACAATGTCCTCAAATTTGTCATCACAATTTCATTATTATACCTCATTACTAAACTAATAATTTATTATTTTAGAGGTATACGTGTAACAAAAAAGTATATATCCCTAATACTCACAAATTTTGTGAATGGGGCTATTTTTGTGGAATGGGGAGGCATTATTCTTTAGTACAAAAATCAAAATAGTATCATTTTATACCCGCTATGAGGGAAGTGAGTTGAAACTTGATGGAACTGGCACAATAAGAATTATTTTGTTGGGACTGATAAAATGAGCATAACCTACACATAAACTGTTTGTTTGCAAAATTAAAAACATACATACAATCACATGTATATAAAGCGGAAGCATAGCATAAATCAAATTTAAAATTTTTTTGTAACCCCATGAATGACCTTATGCGATATTATTAATTGAGGAAGGATAACAGATATATTTTATGAAGATGATTCAATTCCTTCATTGATCTGCAAGTTCCAATCCTTTGATCCTCCGCACTTCTTCGAATCCATGGATCAAACGTTAGTTACTCAGTATGTGCAACGCTCTAAAGGAGATCCACCAAGAGATTATGATTGAAGAAGTAAATTTAGATTTTTTCCAAAACCTGGGTGGTTAACCCTAATTCTCTCTCCTAACTCTTTAAGTTGTAGAGAATTATTCTGAATAATCTCTATACACACAGTTGTGTCAACCTTTAATCTATCAGAAGGCTCTCCTTATATAAACCAATCTCCTTCCATATATATATCAATCCCCTTCCTAAACTCTTTAGGTTTGAATTTAATTATCAAACCATTTAGGAACTAAATTAATAATAATAATAATAATAACTCCTCTAATTAATTTATAATTAGTATTTCTCAAAATACTTAATTAACAATATTAAGCTATTTAATTTATAATTTATTTCACCAATAAATTAATATACTTAATTTATTATTATTAAGTCAATTACTTCTAAAATAATATTTCTCTTTTTATGGTACGACTCTTTAGGTTCAATATTATACCGGTTGTAGAATAAATAAATTAGAACCATTTTAATATTATTTATAATGAATTAAACTTTTTTAATTCAAATATAAATAAATAATATTTATTCTACATCATGAGTGACACCACTCAGCATATCATGACTATACTATGAAATCAACGTTTAATCACAACGAACCTATTCAGTAAATAGTTGTCGTACAATTCAATCATTTATCATAAAATATCCCGATCAAATATAAAACATGGAATTTCTGACAAGTCTTATTTATTCGATCAAATGCATTTCGATTCTAAAATGCACAACTCTAGTTAATGTAAATTAGAAACTTCTTTCTAGTTTTCATTCACCTTCACTAAGGATTTCTGAGTTGTCATCTATCGAATCACATAAGATATTCTTCCTTTAGTGGAAGTGGTAGATCATTTGTTTCTCATTCACATACCTCCTTATACTCTTTATTATACCCGAATATACCCTTTGATATGCCCTAAGAGTCTTAAAGAATATGACAAAGTATAATTCAAAATACACAAAATACTATGACGATCTCAAATTCAAACTAATATCATTATAGGAACTTCTATTATCAGACAAGTAAAACTCCATTAGGTGTTCTTTAAGCGAGTTACGTTTAGTGAACTTATTATCTAATAAGCACTTACATACTTGCTTTAGTGTCTCCACACAAATGATTATGAGATCAATCATCGTTTTCAACAGAGCAAGCATAATATGTACTAATCTATCCGGAATTAGTAATCCCATATTAGTGACTCGATGATTAGGAATATTTTAGGTTTGAGTTATCTAGAATTTAGATCTCTTTAACATGAACTCGTCATGATTCTAAAAACATTGCTCCAAAATTACGTGTTTATGCTAATTAATTCAACCAATTAAACATGGATAAATAATGCCTTTAATTAAATGAATTCTTTTATTAATAAATGAACAAGATTACAAAGTAAATGCTTATCACATCCAATGTGATTTTAACCAATTGAGTGATTTGTGCTGCTGCTTCAATAATTTCACCATTAAATAATTTCTCATCATTTCGAATTTGTCTTTTCACTTGCAGGTGTGGTCCTTGCAAGATCATGGCTCCTAAATTCGAAGAACTATCTCAGAAGTATTCTGATGTTGTCTTTCTAAAGCTGGATTGCAACAAAGAAAATAAGGTTGGTACTTTTTGGTTCTGTCTCCACGTGTTCAACTGTTTGTATTTGCGCATATCCTATCTCATTGTGTATTATCACATTTGGCAGCCATTGGCGAAGGAGCTAGGAATCAAAGTAGTTCCTACATTCAAGATTCTCAAAGATAGTAAGATTATTAAGGAAGTCACGGGGGCAAAATTTGAAAACTTAGTATCTGCAATTGAGATAGTTAGATCCGCTTAGACACTTTCTGGTTTCTGAGTATGTAACTTTGTTTATAATATAATATCCTTGTGAAATACTTAGTTTGTTCATGTTAAAATGATCTCCACATGATTTCTGGTTAATTTGTGCATTTTCGTCATATGGCGTTATATTTTTATTTACGCAAAACTACTTGTGGTTGCGGGTTCATGTAATAAAACCCTCCCTCTTCTTGCATGGGGCATAAGCTTGAGCCTCCTTGTAATTGTAATAGAAGTAGATGTAAACAGTTTGTACAGACAAAACATACAGCATACTTTGGAAAAATTCAAAGGATATTAGGTTTGTGTACAAAAGAGCATACTCGTACAGAAATAAGTAATGAAGTTGTCGAAGATGTAGAGTTGCAAATTTTAGAGCACTCTACGACTGAAAACGAAGAGGTTGTAGAGCTAGAAAATGTAGAGCACTCCGAGGTTCTTCAAAACACAGTTTCAGTTGAATACTAACGACCTATGTTATATGGATTCCACACTTTGCCTTAAAAGTATCCATATCTGATACTCAACACTCGACAAGAATGCTAGTATTTGACACTTATTCGAAAGGTAATGAATGGATTGACAAATCTGATCTGTAAGAAGTAATCAATACTAATTAATTAATTAATTCCTTCAACATACAGTAGAACTTCTATAACTTAATACTGTTGGGACTAATTTTTTTTATGAATTTAAAGAGTTATTATTTAATCGATAAATTAATTATTTATTAATTTAAAGAGTGTTTTTTTATTCGGTGAACATAAATTTAATTATATTAAAATTATTGCATTTTATTGATGTTTATATTATACTTTTTTGATGCAATGTATATACTTATTAAATTAATGTAATAATAGAATTCATTGTAAAGTGATATTAATTATTTTAATAATTAAATAATATTCATTGTATCCACTTTTCAAATTACATTCACATTTTATTTCAAAAAAAATTATGTTCAATTAGATTTGAATTTTAAGAAAACTTAAGGACGAAAATTAAGATAGATTTAAATTTCAAGACAAAACAAACCGAATAGAATCATATTTTACAAGATTACCCTAGATATATTTGTAATTTAAAAAATTATTAATTTATGATTTTGATGAGACCATATATTTATATAAGGGTCTTTTTAAAATTATTATTTTATTATTTTATCGAAATTATTAATTTATCCCATTAATCCAAGTCGGGACTAGTAAAAAATATTATTTTTAAAAAAATTTAATTTATCGATTATTAATTTATGAGAGTACAGTAAATCGAAAATGAATACTTAGAACATATATAAAGCAATATGTATTTTGTACCTTGTTTAGAACCCATAACTAAAATGAAAGCAGTTAAATAATTTTTTGCTGGATGAACAATATCAGCTCCCTTGATTCCCTATATGTTGACTCGACGAGAAACTCTTAATATATTCTATAATCTTTATACTAATAGCCTAATAGGATTAAGGAAAATGACCTAATTTCTTATTTATATTATTCATGATTAATAACTTAGCGGGCCTACTAATTACAAATCTAAATGTTGACTATATAACTCACAGCTCATTAGCGGGTCTACTAATCACAAATCTAAAGGTTCACTATATAACTCACACTAATAAACTCATATTAAAGTCTACAAGTCACATTTAATTAGACAAAATTAGTTTAATTTTAACATATATAATTAATACTAGTACCCGATGGCACATACGTTGCGTGTATAAATTATGTGATGTAAAATAAGAATTTTATAAAATTTGAAGAATTAAATAAAAAAATTATTATAAAAGAGGAAAAAGTAATATAACTAAATTTATAAGAAAAAAATAATAATATGACAAGGTTACACCAACCACGTCAACGGTTCCGAAGAGTCACTTTATAATATAAATATTGATTATTCAAAAAAAATATCCTTACACAATCCACATTCATTTAGGTACAAAAGATCCCAAATATAAATTATTTTCATTCGACTTCAAAGCGCACAATTGAACTTAATGTAGAGGACATAACTTTGTTTTGTCCGTCTATCCTTCCCCGTTACAAAGTACAAACTCATTTATGGCGCATTATATGCTGATTTTTTTTAAATATCAAGATAATTATAACTTAATGCAACTTTTCACATTATACAATTTTGTTGCCAATTGTTTTACTTATTTATTTTTGAAAAATTATGCACACATATAAATATGTGCCACATAAGTTATTATTATATCTCTTTTGTTCCAAATATAATGTTATTTGTTAGCGTCATGTTTCGTCTGCGTCCAATCATCAAATTCACGCACTTGAACCTGCACAGTAACAAAATCACACACGAAGCTTGACGGCTTGGGCCGCTGGGTGATAGCTCCGGTGTGAGAATAAGTAAATGCGGAACAAGGTTTAACAATGGAGGCTTTAATGTTTAGTATTCAAAAGTGTATTACTTGTTAATTGAAGTTAAGCCTTATATTTAAAGCTGATCTCACCACCTTAAAGCTGATTTCCGAATTGGATTAAGACTCCTAAACATGGTAGTTACCTATGTTTGGGTCAAACTCAATCTCCTTAAAAGGTGGAAGTTGGATATAATCCTAATGTAGACACTCGAAATTTTTTGCACACCTGTCACTACTATCAGAGGAGGATGATTAAATCTTTCAAGAGGGAACCCCGGAAGATAAGTTCATATCCATTCCTGGATACTACCTAGGAAGTTCAACATCAACCCCTAACACACACCAGAGTAACAATTCCAACCTTGAGATAACCCCGAGGCGTGCGTGATCCAATACCGAACACACACAGAGAAAGACCGATTAATCTTTAGAGATAACACCGAGGTATCCATCTTAGTCCCAATCATGGAATAGCTACCAACCTTGGTGATCACCCCAAGGAATGCGCTTCCATGATAACCCCAAAAATGCTTGTTTCAAATGCAACCAGCTTCAATCTCGGCGCTCACAACGAGATACCCAGTACCAAACCGGAGATAACACTGGGAGGACAGGCACATCTCAGAATTGACACTGAGGACCTTCAACATTTGCAACAGTCCAATCTCAGCAATAACCCTGAGCAATGTCTACTTTATCAGCCCAAACCGGCGATGACTCCGGTGAGGGGCAAAGGCATCATCTCGCCACTCTAAAGCCACATCACGTCGTCTTAACATCTCATACATACATCTCTACACAACAATGTCCCACAAGAATCCAGAAAAACCAATCCCGAGTGACTATTGTGCAGGGTAACAGATAGAATTTGAAGCCTAAAGACCGGAGGGCACCGTCCCATCTTCATGACTTCGTACAACCTCTAATCCCATGCCATTGTATAACTCTCGACAACGGCATGTCCGAAATAGGTCCTATATACCTCGGTCGGATGCGGTTATTGCAATTCTCGAAAGTTCGAAGGACATTGCGATTAGGCTTACATGCACGCATCTTTGCGAGACGACCCGACCGAGAAACACAGGGGTAACCTTGACACTTTCGTGTACACTGCTGCTCCCCTTCTATAAATAGAGGGTTTGGGGTGGCCATTTTAAGAGGAGAAAGAGCGAGGAAGCCCTGTCAAATTTGCTCCGTAATTGCAATATACTGAGTGCTTTCCCATTTTAAACACTCGTGAGCTCACATATAGTTACTCTTGTACCGGCGGGAGCCGAGTTTTATCCACTTTAAAGATATAGAAGTCTTCTTTGGCAGCCCACTATAAGCCTTCTCACACACTTTAAAGCCTTTCTCTTCATCTTTGCACACACCCTTCTTCACGTTGAGAGTCGTGTTGCGTGTGTTTGCTTGGACTTCGGTCCGCGGTTTTATTTCAGTTTATATATACATATATATATTTTATATATATATATATATATATATATATATATGGACTAACATTATCGATTTATGCCTCGATTGAGCCTAGACTTCGGTCTAGAGCGTTATTATAGCACATTCCCTAAAGACACATCACATAGCATGTTATTATACACACATTCCCTAAAGACTAAACTATGCAAGTCTTTCGCAGGGAACCAATCGAACCTACTACCCGGTCAAAATCCAAAAAAGCTGTAAGCCTGCAGTCAATCATGTCGTCATCTGACCAGATTGACCATAATCCAGTTTCTCGCAAAGAATTTGACGGATTAAGCAAACAAAATTACAGATTTGGCTGTTCTACTCAAAGAACTACACCAGTCTACTCAGGGTCCAAAGATACCCGTACATGCTAAATCCTCTACACAAGGGGGAGCCCATGTCATTACAATACCTGAAATGCAGTTGGATACGACCAACAAAACTCATGATGCCACCCATCTCACAGGAGATCAAGACACCGGCGACATCAAAAAGAAAGTCCTCCAAATGGAAGAGACCCTTCGTGCTATCAAAGGAATTGGAACACACGGGAGTGTTTCGTATGCTGACCTTTGTATTTTCCCTGATGTTCATTATCCAGAAAAGTTTAAAACTCCTGACTTCGAAAAGTATGACGGGTTAGGAGATCCTTACACACATTTGAAGGTGTTTATTGGAGAACTTGGATCTTATGCAGAGGACGAGAAGCTCAGAATGCAGCTGTTCCAGAAAAGTCTGACTGGAGAAGCCCGTTCGTGGTATACCAGATTAGACAACTCAAAGATTCATAGCTGGGAAGAGCTAGCACATGCCTTCCTCACACAATACAACTTTCAGTCTCTGATGGCTCCTGATCGGTATCAAATTACCAAGATCAAGAAACGGTCTAATGAGTCTTTCAGAGAGTATGCTCAAAGGTGGAGACGCCTGGTTGCCCAAGTTATTCCTTCCATAACAGAATCAGAGATGGTCATGACTTTCATAGACATACAAGAAGCTCCTTTCTTTGAAAGAGTTTTTGAAAGTAGTATGCACACAAGCCAATCATGTTTGATGATAAAGCATATACTTTGTAACAATATTATTCATTTATTAATAAAAAGTATTAATTTATTAAAGACTTTTAATTATCTACATGATGCTGTTTTATAATATGTGATAAACCCATAGTTTTAAGCAATGCTTTTAGAATAATGATGATGATCATTCTAATGAGATCTAAATTCTTAGAAAGCTTAAAACTAAAATAGTTCCCAATCATTGGATTACTAAATTGGGGATTAGTGAATCCGGATAGATTGGTACATACGTTGCTTGCTCATTGGATTAGGATGATTGATCTCATGATCATTTGTGTGGAGACACTAAAGCAAGTATGTAGGTGCTTATTAGAGAATAAGTTCACTGAACATGGCTCGCTAAGGAATACCTAATGGAGTTTTATTTGCTGTCAATAGGAATTCTTGTAGTGATAGTAGTCTGAAGTGATCCTTGGACTTGAGATCATCATAGTATCTTGTGTATGATGAGTTATACTTTGACTTATTCCTTAAGACCCTTAGGGTATATCAAAGGGTATGCTTGGGAATAATAAGTTGTACATGGAGATAATGTATGATCAATAAAGAATCTACCACTTATTAAAAGAAGAGAATGTCCTATGTGATTCGATAAATGACAACCCAAAGAGTCCTTGGCAAGGCAAAATGAAATTAGAAAGGAGTTTCTAATTTGCATTATTTGAGTCAGTTGTGCATTTAAGGATCGAAATACATATAATTAAATAAAATAAGACTTGACAAGAATTCCATATCTTATATTTAATTGGGACATTGTATGGTGGAAGGATTGAATTATGCAGTAACTATTTACTCAAAGGTTCTTTTATGATTAATGTTGAAATCTATATTATCCGGAAAGTCGTTGATCGCTAGGGAGGCTTATCCCTATTAGAGAATAAATATTATTTATTTAAATAAATTAATTATTTAATTTATTTATTTAAATAAGATTAGAATTGTTCTAATTGATTTATTCACAACCGGTTTAATATGGAGAACCTAAAGGGTCACACCATAAAAGGAAGAATAATTATTTAAGAAGTTAATGGCATAATCGTAATAATATGTTATGTATATTTAATTTAATCTATGGGGATAGAATAAATTAAATAGCTTAATATTTATTATTTAATATTTTAGAAATATTAAATATAAATTAATAAGAGGAGTCTTATTAATATTATTACAATTATTATTATTATTTTAATTTCTAAAAGAGTTTAGGAATTAATTTAATATAAGTACTTCTCATTTATTCCTAATTGGATTAGGAAGGAAAATTAGTTAAAGGAGTTTAATTAATTATCCCTAATAAGATTAGGGAGCCCCTTTAATTAAAATGATTTAATTAAATAATACCTTATTTTAATAGGGTTACTTGATATCTTTATAAGAGGAGTCTAATATCAGATATCAAGACTACATAATAATTCCAATGGTTGGAGAGTACGCTCATTTTCTATAGAGATAAAAAACTAGGGTTTAGCCAACCACTCATCTTCTTGAATCCTTCTTCTTCCTTGGTGGATCACCTCTAGAGGCCAAACACTTGGGTGGCTAACGTTGATCAAAGGAAGGAACCAAACCCGGTGGATTCAAGTTGAACGCGAAAAGAATTGGAGGTGAACTTGTACCTGAGGAAGCTTGGATCTTCAAGGGTATGATTTTTGTTCTTCATTTTTTCGTTTAATTAATAATTGTGCATAAAGGGTGATTCGGGTATATGGTTTGTAAAAATTTTAAACTCTGATTTTTACACGTTTCCGCTAATTTATGCAATTTGATTGCGTTCTTGAATATTACAAACCTAACAGTGGCATCAGAGCCAAACCTTTATGCGAATTATTAATTGTTCAGATTTAATATGTATATTGATATGTGTTTAGAACAATTAAATTGGGCATAATTTTATTATATAAAATTTATTTAAAAAAAAAAAAAAATTGAAATCAATTTTCGCTGCATCATGTTCCTACTGTTAACGTAACATGAAATAAGATTTCATACAGGGTGCACGGTATGGTTATACAGGGTGCACGTGACCACGTGCTTGGTCATGTTAACAGGATCTTGTAAATTGATTAATATATATATATATAATAGTTATATATTAGTAATCATTTACACTTTAGTATAAGATTCATGTGTTGCACGGAATTGGTTCAAGGATTCATTCAATAGTACTGTGATTCATTCACTTGTTCTCTAATGATTTCTTTTATATATATATATATATAAAATATATTACCGTAATATATTATATATATATATATATTAATCTTAATTATTTTATTATTAAAATAAAATTTTATTTTAATCTTAAAAAAAAAAATTTTTTTAATTTTAAAATAAAAAGTTTATTTTAATTTTAAAATTGAATTTCATGCTAACTAATTAGAGTTGGAATTAGATTCCATGATAACTAATTGGAGTTGAAATTGGATTCTATATTTCCTTAAATAAAGGAGTTTATTTAGATATGAAATAAGATTTCATATTATTCAAAATAAAAGAGTTTATTTGTGAATAGGAAAGAGAATCCCAATTTCCTTAAATAAAGGAGTTTATTTAGATATGAAATATGATTTCATATTATTCAAAATAAAGGAGTTTATTTGTGAATGGGAAAGAGAATCCGTGTTTCCTTTTAATAAAAGTTTTTTTTTATACTTGGAATTGGATTCCATAATTAATTAAAATAAAGGAGTTTATTTTGATTAAAGATTTTGATTAAAATAAAATAGTTTATTTTATTCAAAATTGGATAAATTAAAATAAAATAGTTTTATTTTGATTTAAATTTGGATTAAAATAAAGGAGTTTATTTTGATTCAAAATTAGATTTTATACTAACTAAATTTGCCCATTAAATGATATCAATATATATATTGAATGTTTATTATTCATCAGATGAATGTTATTTATTGATGCATATGGTGATATGTATGATAATAAATAAGATTGATTATGGATAATTGACCAATGTGATTGGATTTATTTTAGTTGGATGCATGAATGTATGGGTTTTATTAAATGGGGTCTGCATACCTCGTCTTATCTAATTTTTCTTAATGTAAATTCTATCTCCCTCCTATGTACTTCCCCTTGACTGCTGATCAAGGTTTCTATTTATTTTAAATAGTTTTGTAATAGGAATAGTTAGAATTAATTTTTGAAAAATTAGAGATCAAGGAGCAAGGAGCGCGTGAAGACCTGTTTGTAATGGAGCCCGGGTTTAAATGTAATAGTTATATTTAAATATTAATTCTTGCACCCCTAGGGTTTGACCTTTTGGTTCACTTGGTGGCTCTAGTGAACCAAACTAGAATAAAAGTCCATAATCAATCCGGGTAGAATATAGTATTCTATATGTGCATGCTTATACTATATATATATTATATATTATGCAAACATGTTTAGCATGTTAATTAATATAACGCGTATTTTATATATATATATATGTATGCTGCTAAAACAAGATGAGACATTTAATAATAAATCCTTCAATTTTTTTTTATATTAAGTCCTAAGCGTTCAAAGATATTTGAAATATCGAACGCCGCCTTCTAGCATGATAAAATTAATAGAGTATTAAATATTTAATATGAGTTTGTTGTGTCACCACAAGGCAAGTATTAAGTATTTAAGATGTTAATTTATCACATTTGATGCCTATAAAGAAAATTGAACAATATTGTTTTGTTGTGTCACCACAAGGATGATATTTTTCTTTTTTGAATATATGGAGTGCTAGGTTGGACTTAACTTGGATAATTTTGATTCGGATGTGCCACCACTTGATCAAAATAATCTAAGAGGTAAAAATACAAGGAGTTGCATAGTTGATGTAATTGACAAGAGTTGTCTACCTATTTATTTATATATAGTTTGTTGTGTCACCACAAGGCTATATACATTTAAAATGGGATCCTTATTCTCACTAGCAGATCTTTAATTAGATTTTGCCGAACTATATATATTGAGGGTAATATAGTTTGAAGAAAATAGTGGGAGATACCAATTTAAAACAAGACCTAAATTATTTTGGTAATTAATAAAAGAATGTATGTTAAAATGTTGTTAATTACAAATTCATTTACAGAATTTTACAATGTCTAAAATTACTATCACTGCGAAACATATTTGATGTTAATTAACCGAATCAATTAAATGGATTGGTTAAGGAATTTGAGAATAGTTCTCATAGTCTTTGAAAAGCTATCTTATGTCCATAATACGCCTATCCTCAAGAATGGTTGCAGACAATGCCTCTGAGGAAGACATTGCTACTTTTAGAAAGTGGCAAGATGATGCACAGTTGGCTCAATGCATCATGCTCGCATCTATGAGTAACGAGCTTCAGCGTCAGCATGAAACTATGGATGCTTCTACTATATTCCTGCACATCAAGTAGTTGATGGTGAGAAAGTAGAGGCATAGATATCAAATATCTAAGGAGCTCTTCCGATCTAGAATGACCGATGACACTACAGTACAGATAAAAGTCCTTAACATTATCAATTTGATTGATCAATTAGGACAACGAGTTTTGTCATGGATGGAGAGTTGAGCCAAGATTTGATCTTGCACTCACTCCCGGACTCCTTTCACAATTGTTGTGAATTTTTCATATGAACAAGCTAGATATCAGCCTCGCTGATTTGCTTAACATATTGAAAAATGTTGAGAGTCACTTTCCAACCAAGAAAGATCAAGTCTTACTGGTAGGGGCCAAAGGATCTTCCGAAAAGAAGAACGATTCAAAGAAGGTAAATAGAAAGGCATAAACAAAGGATAATAAGAACAAAAGCGTCACGGATAGCAAAGGAGCTTGCTTCCACTGCAATAAGCCTGGACACTGGAAAGAAACTGCAAGAAGCATCTTGCAGAGGCTAACCAAAGAAGCTTAGTGAAGTTTTGGTTACAAATACAAATTTGTTCATGATTTAAAATAATTTTTCTTTAAGTCAAGGTTCTACTTGGGTATTGATCTGACTTTGGTTATCATAAACATAGATTTATGAAGGGACCAAGCAAAAGTAGAAAGTTAAACAAGATAAGTAATCCTATGTGTGGGAAATGAAGCAAAGGTTGCTGCATTAGCCATAGAAACTTATAGTTTAGCAATCCCTATGGGCAAATCTATTAAGTCAATAAGTTGTTATTGTATTCCAGTACTTGTTAGAAACATTATTTCCATTTTATTGTTGGACAATAAAATTTTTGGTATTATAATTAAGAACAATTGTTGTTCTATTTATAATAATAATGTTTCAGATAGAACCGAAAAGATTACTTAATGGATTTTGTATACTTGACTTACGTGAAAAATTATTTTGTAAATTGAACAAACTAGTATAAGAAAAGGAGATGATCATTCAAAGAGTTGAATGTATGTATTTGTTGAAATACAAGTGTGAATTATTTGAAAGGTTCAAAGAATTCAGAAGTGAAACAAATTTGCAAAGTATTAAGATTCTTTGATTAGATCAAGGAATAAATACTTGTGCAATAAGTTTCTAGATCATCTCAAATGGTTTTTCTCATAATGGACAACTCATGATACGTAATAATTGATTGATGTATCTGAAAGGAAAAATCGTACCTTGTTGGACATGGTGCGGTCCATAATGATTTTACCGACATTCCAGTATCCTTTTGGGGTAATGTCCTAGAAATGGCTGCATATCTACGAAAAGGTAACCTCAAAAATCCAGCCCCAAGACTCTATAAAAGTTATGGATAGGGAGGATTCCTAATCTTAAGTATGTTAAGATAAGGGGTTGTCCAACTTATGTGAAACGGTTTCAAAGGATAAGCTTGGGACAAGATTTGACAAATACAGATTTGTGGGACATCCTAAAGTAAGTTTAGGGTAAATGTTCTATAATCCTACTTAGCAAAAGGTGTTTATTGCGAAACACGCTTCCTTCTAAGATAAAGGTGTTTATCATTGAAGGGGCTAGTGGGAGGATAATAGATCTTGAAGAGTTCAAGAACCACAAAACACTATAAGTCAAATAAGAGGAACTGTAGATGAGACCTATTATTGCCACAACCAACCGAATCGTAAATCGAAATAATCTTGAAGATACCTAGGAGGTATGGATTCATCATGGATGATGATGATGAGGTGTACGATCATGAAGATGATGACCCGAGTTACATACGATGAGGTAAGAGTTCTAGTGTGTACAAAAGGGTCATGGGGAGCGTCCGTGAAATTTCTAGTATTATATGTTGATATACTACTACGATGAGGAATTACATACCAATGCTACAATCAGTAAAGATAAAGTTGTCTAAACATTCCTCCATGAATGATTTGGGAAGAGTATCGTAATTGGGGATACAAATCTATATAGATAGATTTAAAAGGATGCTCAGCTTAACCCAAGGAACGTATATTCATTTGATGCTAAAGTCGTTTAGCATGGCAAACTCCAACAGATATCTCATGTTGTTGAGACATGGAGTGTATCTCTCTTAATAGTCCCCATAGACTCCAAAAAGAGAGATCGCATGAGTAACTATCATGTATGCAATGAAATGTACGAGACCTGATGTTGATCAGACATATTCTGGAGAAGTTCACTGTGAGACAGTGGAAAACATCTTAAAGTACTTAACCGGCACTAAGGATGTGATCATACATGGTGGGTCTTAATTAAAACTAGAGGGCTTAACAGACTCAAGTTTTTTCGCATGCACTAAGAGACGATGAGAAAAATCCACTTTAAGGTAAAGGTTACCTTGAATAATGGTGCGATGAATTGAAAGGTTCCAAAAAGAAAAGAGTTCTTTGGTTTAGTGATAAAGACAAAGTATATAGCTATAAATGAAGTCGCAAGTTGATTGTTTGGATTAAAAGTTCATTACGTAACTAGGAATAGTTCCTAAGTCTCATCTTGGATCTAAACATGTGTTGTGGCACTTTCATTTGATTATTAGAATCATTGAAAGATGGGAAATCACTATAGAGATAGTGGACTCTCGTGAACAACATTACATATCCATTAACTAAAGCTTATCCAACAGCAGGATAATCGTCACTTAGAGAAAAAGAGTATGAGATACCATGACGATTGGCTTTAGTGCAAGTGGGAGATTGAAAGTAGTATGCACACAAGCCAATCATGTTTGAAGATAAAGCATATACTTTGTAACAATCTTATTCATTTATTAATAAAAAGTATTAATTTATTAAAGGCTTTTAATTATCTACATGATGTTGTTTTATAATATGTGATAAACCCATAGTTTTAAGCAATGCTTTTAGAATAATGATGATGATCATTCTAATGAGATCTAAATTCTTAGAAAGCTTAAAACTAAAATAGTTCCCAATCATTGGATTACTAAATTGGGGATTAGTGAATCCCAATAGATTGGTACATACGTTGCTTGCTCATTGGATGAGGATGATTGATCTCATGATCATTTGTGTGGAGACACTAAAGCAAGTATGTAGGTGCTTATTAGAGAATAAGTTCACGAGAACGTTGGCTCGCTAAGGAATACCTAATGGAGTTTTACTTGCCTGTCAATAGGAATTCCTGTAGTGATAGTAGTACAAGTGATCCTTGGACTTGAGATCATCATAGTATCTTGTGTATGATGAGTTATACTTTGACTTATCCCTTAAGACCCTTACGGTATATCAAAGGGTATGCTTGGGTATAATAAGTTGTACGTGGAGATAATGTATGATCAATAAAGAATCTACCACTTCTATTAAAAGAAGAGAAATGTCCTATGTGATTCGATAAATGACAACCCAGTAGTCCTTGGCCAAGGCAGAATGAAATTAGAAAGGAGTTTCTAATTTGCATTATTTGGAGTTGTGCATTTAAGGATCGAAATACATATAATTAAATAAAATAAGACTTGACAGTAATTCCATGTCTTATATTTAATTGGGACATTGTATGGTGGAAGGATTGAATTGTACGGTAACTATTTACTCAAAGGTTCTTTTATGATTAATGTTGAAATCTATATTATCTGGAAAGTCGTTGATCGCTAGGGAGGCTTATCCCTATTATAGAATAAATATTATTTATTTAAATAAATTAATTATTTAATTTATTTATTTAAATAAGATTAGAATTGTTCTAATTGATTTATTCACAACCGGTTTAATATGGAGAACCTAAAGGGTCACACCATAAAAGGAAGAATAATTATTTAAGAAGTTAATGGCATAATCGTAATAATATAAAGTATGTATATTTAATTTAATCTATGGTGATAGAATAAATTAAATAACTTAATATTTATTATTTAATATTTTTGAAATATTAAATATAAATTAATAAGAGGAGTCTTATTAATATTATTACAATTATTATTATTATTTTAATTTCTAAAAGAGTTTAGGAATTAATTTAATATAAGTACTCTCATTTATTCCTAATTGGATTAGGAAGGAAAATTAGTTAAAGGAGTTTAATTAATTATCCCTAATAAGATTAGGGAGCCCCTTTAATTAAAAGGATTTAATTAAATAATACCTTATTTTAATAGGGTTACTTGATATCTTTATAAGAGGAGTCTAATATCAGATATCAAGACTACGTAATAATTCCAATGGTTGGAAAGTACGCTCATTTTCTATAGAGATAGAAAAACTAGGGTTTAGCCAACCACCCATCTTCTTGAATCCTTCTTCTTCCTTGGTGGATCACCTCTAGAAGCCAAACACTTGGGTGGCTAACGTTGATCAAAGGAAGGAACCAAACCCGGTGGATTCAAGTTGAACGCAAAAAGAATTGGAGGTGAACTTGTACCTGAGGAAGCTTGGATCTTCAAGGGTATGATTCTTGTTCTTCAATTTTTCGTTTAATTAATAATTGTGCATAAAGGGTGATCCGGGTATATGGTTTGTAAAAATTTTAAACTCTGATTTTTACACGTTTTCGCTAATTTATGCAATTTGATTGCGTTCTTGAATATTACAAACCTAACAGTTTTAACCATAATCGGTAAACTATTTTTTGAAATGGTCAAACATAGGGAGATGACTGAGATGGGATTGAAGTCCGAAAAAATTCAAGACCTAGATGCCCTTAAAGCTGTTGCTGATCACATCCAATCTGGAAATTATGGAAACAACTCCCGGAGGGTCCATAAAAATAAAGAGGAAGATGTTTCCCTGATACTACAGGGTCAAAAAGGCAATCAGAGCATGCCTATTGAAAGGAGAAACTACACTCCCTTTCAAGCACAGTCTTCGAACCCTCCAATACCAAAAGGTGGAGAAGTCAAATGCCCTCGAGTGTTCACACCCTTAGGGGACACACTCGAGAATATTCTCACTCTTCCGACAACACGAGAAGAAAATTACACATCTTCTTCCACCAAACAAATTTCTAATGGACGGGGTTTCAATGCTTTCAGAAATGTGGTTATCATGCCGGGGCACTGGACATGATACTCAGGATTGTTGGGCCTTGAAACACAAGATCCAAGACCTGATAGACAACGGTGAGATCGTGGTCACCAAACCAGATCAGCCTCACGTTCAAGACAACCCTCTTCCTCAACACAAAGAAGAAGAGGTCAACATGATCAATTGGAGCAATGGACAGAGTTCCAATATCAACTATGAATCCTCCCAGACCCTCAAAGAAGGTGTTGACAAGTGGGATTATGCCAAGTTCCAGTTCGCAATGGAACGTAAGATGAAATCTCTATGCAAGTAAATTGAGCAATTGGCAGAACTGGTAACCTATCAACATCAAGTGACACGCCAGTTAGTCAGGAGCATGCTAGTCTCCTCCCTCTTGTCACAAATATACTCTCGTCACCTTCAGAAAAATGAAATGCTGGAAGACAAAATGATAAAGAGAGAGAATGCCAAAGCCCGTCGAGATTTTGCCAACAAAAGGGAATTCACATATCTGGGCCAACCTATGGAGGAAATCTTTCAGATGCTAATCAATGAAGGAAGGATCATTTCCCTTCTACCTCCAATCAATCCCGTGCTCGGGACTCGTGCAATTCGATGGAGTATGTCAATATCACTCCCATTCTCGCGGCACACAAAGACGTAAGAATGATGGGCACTCCGCCACCTTATCCAGAATCTAATTGACAGTGGTGTCCTGCAACTAGCAGACGATGATACTGTGCTACGTGGGAGTGAGAATACCTGTCCTATAAATGGAAGAGTTTGGTAGCAGTCATATCCACGGAGGCTAATGACATTAACAGATCACTCACAATACCAGCAATTCAACTCAGAGGAAATAACAATCCTTTGAAAGTGGCCCCTCCCGAGCCAATCAACTTACCATGCAGAGCACAATATCCTATTGTTAGCTTACGCAAAGTTCCATGGAATTATGGAGAGGGTGAAAGATCCACCTCACATACCACTGCTACAGTGTCAAAGGAAAATCCACTGTATCTTCTCCAACGGAATATGAAGTCTATCATCAAATCAAAGGGGAAAATACCCATGGAGAAGATTGAAAAATTCCTCTGCACTATGGGTCATAACGAAGACAAGGTGGTTTTAAGATTAAGAGAAGCTCCGCACCAAATTTCAATTTTGGACTTGGTCCTAACTTCCGAGGATCACCAGAAGATCTTACTGAAGGTTTTGGAAGAAGTGTGACAACCTGAGAATTTTGAATATTTTTAAAATTTTTATTAATTTATTTAAGGTTCAAAATTAGAACCTAGACAGAAAATAAGTGTATGCGTTTGATATTTTTAAGATAGAATTTTGAGGATTTCAAAATTCTGTGAATAATTTAGGTGAATTATTCAGGATTAAGGAAATACGTGAATATGTTCTGTGTATAAATGTATAGTATGTGGTTAAGGGTCAAGGGTTGACCAGATAAACGATGTCTGTAATAAACCCTAATTATATATTAAGAACGTCAACGTTTGGTTAGAAAATTCTTACGATTAACACGAAACCCTAGAAACCGGTTCTGAAATCCTAATTTTAGTTCTGGGTATTCGAAACCCTAATTCGGAAGTTGAAAACCCTAAATTAGAAACTTAATGGCGTAAGTGTAAATAATTATAATATTAATTAGGGTAAAGCTTAATTAATTAGCAAACCCTAATTTCACATTTTGAAAACCCTAATTTCGGGATTAAGAACCCTAATTTATAATTAGGGAAAACATAAGTATTAATTTAATACTTTTAATGTTAATTAGAAAATATTAATTCTAATTTTCAAGTAATAAGTAATTAGAAAATCCTAATCTAATTACGAAATCTAATTTTTAAATTAGAAATTTATTTTATATTAGAAACTCTAATTTTTGGGGTTATAAACCCTAATGACCATTTTGATCCTAATTGCTTAATTAGCAATTTTAATTAGGAAATATTAATCCTAATTAGAAAAATTTAATTTATGATTAAGAATTTTTTATATAATTAGAAAATTCTAATTATAATTTAGAAATATTAATTTTCTATTTTTGAAAACCTAATTTGGAAATTATAGATTTGTCCAATTTATAAGATTTAAAGAAAGTTAGTTATTAATAAAATGAATTTTTTATTAATACTATTAACAAAAATATTATGTGTTTATTAATGGATTTTATAACCTAGAATGATTATTAATCGGGAGGATTACGGCTAAAATGAGCTAGATTTAGCAGTAAAATTTTTAAAGGCGAAAATAAAAGTTTTAATCGAGGAAAAAATATTTTTGGGAAAAAAAGCGAAATAAATAGGCTATATCACCCGTTTACGCTTTCGGAGATTTATTTTGAAATTAGAGAAGTTATTGATTAACGTAAAATCTTGAGGCGTGATGGAATATTCAATAATATTTGATTTATGGCAAAAACGAAGTTTTAACTGCTGCGGACTCAAAACCTAAGGGTTAGGGAAAGTGAGTTAGAGAATGTAATGAGTGCGTATAATAACTAGGGTTATTATGCGTGAGAAATCTGATATAATCTGAGTTATTATACTGAGTATATTACGAAGATAGTCTGACGTATATACTGAATATCGTCGTGCGAGTAAATCTGAAGAGAAGACGAGATTACGAAAAAATCGAATGCGTGGAATACGATTAGTCTTAATGGACTTTGTGTTCATGGACTTTGTAGAATCCAATTGGACTTGGATTATGTCAAACCCAATGATTTGTGAAATCAAGCCCAAGTTAGGCCCAATAAGAATTAGGGTTAAGCCCGATCCAAAGAAATTAACGGATCGAGCCGATGGGTAAGCGGATGGGTAAAAACCATTGGGGCAACCCATGGGGATGACCCATGGGCATAATGGTAAGCAACACTTGGCCACCAAGTAAGGGTGGTGGCCAAGTTAACTTGGTGGCTAAGTTGAAGAGGAGGTGGGAATAGTGACTTTAGGGGTGAAATGACTATTTTGCCCCTAGCTTTGAAAATCTATAAATAGAAACCTAGAATTTCATTTTTTAGATTTTGAAAATCCTACACTTGAGAGAGAGAGAGAGAGAGCTCGGTTGGGAGAGAGAGAGGAAGAGCGTGAGCATGAATGCTCGGATCAAAAGTGATCGAGAAATAGAAAAGCTAGCGAATCATGAAACT
The DNA here is from genome assembly GCA_020205615.1 of Panax quinquefolius. NCBI lineage: Eukaryota > Viridiplantae > Streptophyta > Magnoliopsida > Apiales > Araliaceae > Panax > Panax quinquefolius. Next base: position 96,766,349 of record CM035171.1, on the reverse strand, counting down.
TTGTATAACGGAAGAGAAATTAAAGAAGAAGCGGTAATCCAGAACCCTAGTTTTCTAATAATTTTCTTTAAGTTTTTATGTTAAAAAACATAACTTAATGAAGATAAGAAGTAGATTAAGTTAGAAATGATTTCATATGGTTGAAATCGTAAGAAAATGAAGAAATAAAAATAAGAAATTTAGTTTATAAATTTCTTAAGCAAAATATAAGATTAAGAGAGGATTTTGAAGCGATCCGAATGAATATTATGAACGCAGTAGGTGAATTAAGTAAGGAATGGTGTTCTATAACATCAAATTCCAAGAAAAAGTGAAATCGTAATCCAAATATCGATTAAAATGAAGAACGAATGAAGAACGCGAAAAACACGCGAAGAACGAAGAACGTTGTTGATGGACAAATTTAAAACCATCGTAGTGTAATTGTTGTTGATGGACAAGTTTAAAACCATCGCGTATAAGTTAGATGCTTATTACTTGGTTAGGAATGGTAGAAACGTTCGTGAAGAACGGATTAAAACTAAGCTATAACGAAGTTATGGTGAAAATTTTTAATAAAAGAAGAACGAAAATTTGAAAGTTAGTAAATGAACCCGAACAAGTAGGGTTTTATAAGAATATAAGAGAACGTATAAAATGTGAGTCGTGGACTCAAGAACGAACAAATTCTGAGTTCGGATGACTGAATTACGGACGAGCGAGCGAAGAAGCGTTAAAATGTTAAAATGAACGAAGAATGAAGATTAAGCCAATTGAATGGCATGTTAATGGATTGAATGAATTTACATCCATGGGTAATCGAAATATATAAGATAAGGAAGAAAATGGCTTTGGAGCGACCTCGTTCAGAGTTATAACGAAAGAAGTTATGAGATTTGAAATCGGCGTCTCAAGCTTGTAAAAAGACTTAGAAAATTTTTTCTAGGTTTCATACTCGGCGCCCATGACTGAGTTGTGCCTTGGCCGGCCGAGCATGCATGTAGCATGTAACGATGTCCGAGTACACTGCTGCAAGAGTTTCGTTAATGTGTGGCTGTGAACCGTAGTACAATTTGTGGCACCGCAGCATGCCATGTATGATCTGAAAATCTTCTTAGAGTGTGTGTATGCATGCATGACCCCACTAAATAAGACTTTCATGTGCTATGGCCTTGATCCGGGAAGAGAGAGAGAGAGAGAAGTAGGTCGTGCTATGCATGCAGGAGAGAAAGGAAGAAGCGAAGGCGCCCGCGTGCTACCATGCGGTGCGAAAGCAATGCCAGAAATGAGATTTTTAGTTCTCGATTCTTTGGAGGATGTGCAAAAAGAAATAGTATGAACATAATGTTCACTAATGTAACATCTTAATCAAGTGTTTTAAACCTTTAATGAAGGTTGAGCGAAAAGATTAAGCGAGATTAAAAAGACAAAGAATGTAGATGCGGATTCTGGCCGATATCCGAGGGAAGTAGTCACGATGAGCGAGCGTGAGGATTCTTGTGATTTGTGATTCCTTGGGCGTTGGTGATGAAGGTAATGAATAACATTCGATGTTATGTCATGGTAATAAGAGATAAATGTAAAAAGCGTTTAGGCGCTATGTGAAAGTAACGTTATTGCGATGAACGATCGGTCTTAGCATACAACGAGGTGTATATGGCTTTGACATTAAGAAAGAATAATGAACATGGGGTTCATGGAATGGATAACGATGAATGCAATTGAAACCTTGAGTAAAGGTTGAATGAGAGATTAAGAGAGCGAACAACGTGAGCGTTGAATACGTAAATGATCCTTGTAAATCGTATTAGCGTTTGACGAGCGTTCTAAAGTATACCACGGTTGTATGACATAGGCGTTGATGAAGGTAGTAAATAAAATATGAATTATCGAAAAGCCGTATCGAATGGTAATAAGATTAATGAAAGCCGAATGTGATTCGGATAAGAATGAGTCTGAGGTATGGCAATTACTTGCGAGAAAGCCATAAGGAATAAGAAATTAACCTTAACGAACATTATAATTTAATAGTTCGTATAAGTTAAGAGAAATTTAGGTTGTGGTACGATCGTAACCTTTGATGGTTGACATATGGGAGCTGGGCTAAACAATTCCTTGAGAGCGCGAAGGTATATCTGAAAGCTGGCAACCGATCTAACTCAACTGTGATGGCGGTGTAGATGAGATGAGAACTTGTTTGTTGGTTGTTTGTGGGAAACCACTCGGTACCATATGGACTACTAGCGGAGAAGAAGCGATGTGTGCTTGAGTCCTAGAGAAGTATAAGAAGAAGATAAGAATGTAAATCATCAAAGATGATGAGCGTTTTGAGTAAAGACATCTCAAGTATGTCATAAAAGCCGTAAGCCGATAAAAAGTTGGTCGCGTAAACTTAGTTGTAAGAACGCGAACCTTAAGAAGTAAAGTTAAGTAAACCCGATGCGTAAGTCAGTATATGACTAATTGGTGTATTTGTTATTTCCTTATGTGTTATAGGGATTGGAATGAAGCGATTCGGTAAAAGTATGGTAAATGCATCACGTAAAGCAGTTTCTAACTTCATTCATATTTTAAATGAATGCTAGTTTCTAAAACTTCTCGGATGTTGAACTTGAGAAGTTACATACATGTCTTGAATGTGTGATATTTGTGCAAGGTGGTAGAACGTATGAGGCCTTGTGCCTGATGTGAACACTTGGTGTTTTCTATGAGATGAATTGTTCTATGTTTGAACTATTCAATAAAAGAATGTTACTGTTTATACATGAACCGTTATTATTAAGTCTGTGCTATTGATTCTAGCAGACATGAGAATGTGTATGAAAGAGAGTAGAGAATGAAAGTATTTCAAAGTGCATGTGACTAATGTTTTAAGATGATAGGAATCAAGACTATTCCTATTATTCAAAGCTTGCTTCGTAACCTTTGTTCGGTTATTGAAGTCTCGAAAAGAATGTTTAAATTCTTGAAGTTGTTTGTTCAAGCTTTATTATGACTTGTTTGTGAGGCAATTGAATGCTCACACTTGCTTTAAATGAAAAACATTTTCATTGACGATGTTAGAAGAACTTAAGGATCCGTATAGATCAAGTGACGGTATCCGGATGAAGTGCCATTCGAGAATGTGAATGAGCGAGAAGATCAAGTGAAGACTTGTAATGTAGAAAGATGAAAATTAAACTATAGACTAGTTTAATGAGCTATATGTATCCTTGGTGGCGGATAAAAGTCACTCTTGTAAGATGAAAGAATAATGTAATTATCATTATTTGTAATGAGAAAGGTTATAAGGTTTTAGAACACAGGATTTGAGAATGTATGTTATTATATTTGGTATATAATGATGTATGTTGGATGAATGATGTACTAAATGACGTCTGAAATCCGGTGTGAAGATAGGCCGGATTTGAGGCGTTCTGAGTTAGTATCAAAGGCGATAGGTTATAAACCTTAGGTATGAGTACCTAAGACTATAATCGTAAAGAGAAGGATAAGAAGATCACCACGTGATCATAGTAAATCGTAATAACGGATGAGTTGTTAAGCGATGAATGATTTATAGCTAATGCTATGAATGAATGATACTACTGAAGTAATGCGGAAGAAGAACTTCAATTGAGTTGTAAAGGATAGTATCTGAATTAAAGAAAATTATTATTAAGTAAAGAAAGAAGTTAGAAGTTGTAAGATTTCAATTGAGGACTCATGATGATGGCCGTTGTATGAATCTTTGTATGGGCGAGGTTTGTGCTTGTGTAACAACCACTCGGTTATTACGGTGATAATCATTGAAAAATTATGTCGTATTATCAAGAGATATATGACGAGAAGGTGAATCTTTTCTCATATATACTTGATAGGTAGAAAATGATAAGATAGGTCTTGAGTTTTCTTGAAACTCATACTTATGAAAAGTTTGACTCATAGTTATATGCTATGTTTACGAGCCTAAGCATATGGATAGTCCTTGATTTGTTCTTGGATTACATATTGCGAAGATAAGTTCTTAAACATATGGTTGTGGAAAGTTCCTAAACACACACATAAAGTGTGGTAAGTTGATGAACTATACTAAGGTATAGGAATGTTTAGGCTGAAAGTAAGTATTTTTAGTAGACTTAGCATTGAAGGTGCTAGAAGAGATTAAAGTATTATGTATGAAGTAAGACAATGAAGGAAGATGAAGATGGAGAATAGGATATTCCAAGTCATCTAGCTATGCTAGATTTCAAAATTTCTTGAAATCGTCTTGATGTGCGCATTTTGAAAATGAAAGAATTGGTTCGACTTTGGAACCAATGGATTTTAAAAGAACTATTCTTGGTATGTCTATGCTAATTGTTTTGACTAGAAGAAAATTGGTTTAAAATATCAAAATGAATTTTATATCATCGGTGCATTTGATCTGAAGATGGTAAAAGGATGGAGTTATTAATGCAATTAAACACGGTGTTGGATTTGATCTTAGGATCAACAACTTTGCTATGGTATGATGTATAATGATGAAGTCATAAAGCCGAATGAAGTCCTCAACGTCTTGTGAAAAGTGCGGTATCATGGCGTCATAAAACGTTTTGATGTATTGCGAAAGAAATTTAAAGAAGTAGTCGATGTCGATTGAGTTGACTAGATGAATGTTTCAAGTTGATGTCAATTTATTGGTATGGTCTAAGCTACTTGATTTGGCTAAGACGAATGGTATGTCATGATTAAAAAGAAAATCGAGCTTTCTTTGAAGAGCTATGCCAAACCAAATTGTTTTGGTGCGGAATCTAATGAGTAAAGTCTGAGAGTGAAACATACTCAAGAAATGGGGTTTATCGATGGGTTGATCACCTGGAAGAGGTAGTTTACCTTCTTTGTGATTGTAAAACCCGACCAGTGGAAAGAAAGGTTCTGGCGTCATCTTTTTTAACCTAGTAAGAGTTCATGGTCAATTTGACCCCTCGGCAAAAAGTATGAAATGTTTTAAAGGAATCTTTATATTCCTCGTTATTCCTTTCACTTCATGATTCTTGATAAGTTATGAAGGGTAGGGAATGTTTGAAAGATAATAACTTCTTTGAAGAGAAGTTGAGAAGAAGAGTAAGTTAAAATTTAGAGGATGAAATTACATGAAGAAGAAGAAGGGTGAATGTGATGACCCGGGTATAGGGTATGGTTTAAAGAAATTCCGAGGGCGAAATTTTTATAAGGGGAAGGATGTAACAACCCGAAAATCCGGATTATCCGAAATTTAGGTTTAAAAAAAATTAGTTATTAATAAAATGAATTTTTATTAATACTATTATATGTTATGTGTTTATTAATCGTTTTATAACCTAGAATGATTATTAATCGGGAGGATTACGCTTCTGAGCTAGATTTAATGAGTAAAATTTTCAAGACGAAAATAAAATTTTTTAGGAACAAAAATATTTTTTAGGGAAAAAAAGCGAAATAGGCACTATTCACCCATTTACGCTTTCGGAGATTTATTTTGAAATTCCTAGAAGTTATTGATTACGTGAAATGTTGAGGCGTGATGGAATATTCAATAATATTTCGATTATGGCAAAAAATGAAGTTTTACGCTGCGGACTCAAAACCTAAGGGTTAGGAAAGTGAGTTCCAGAGAATGTAATGAGTATGTATAATAATAACTAGGGTTATTATGCGTGAAAAATCTGAGTATGATACGAGTTATTATACGAGTATATTATTAAGAAGAATAGTCTGACGTATAATCTGAATATCGTCTGAGTTAAATCTGAAGAGAATACGAGAATACGAGAAAAGAATCGTAAATACGATTAGTCTTAATGGACTTTGTGTTCATGGACTTTTGTAGAATCCAATTGGACTTGGATTATGTCAAGCCCAATGATTTGTGAAATCAAGCCCAAGTTAGGCCCAATAAGAATTAGGGTTAAGCCCCGAACCAAAGAAATTAACCAGCGGATCGAGCCAGGTGGGTAAGCGGATGGGTAAAAACCATTGGGGCAACCATGGGGTGACCCATGGGGCATAAAGGCGACCACTTGGCCACCAGTAAGGGTGGTGGCCAAGTTAACTTGGTGGCTAAGTTGAAGGAGGTGGGAATAGTGACTTTAGGGGCAAAATGACTATTTTGCCCCTAACTTTGAAAAAATCTATAAATAGAAAGCTAGAATTTTCATTTTCTAGGATTTTGAAAATCCTACACTTGAGAGAGAGAGAGAGAGCTCGGTTGGGAGAGGAAGAGGAAGAGCGTGAGCATGAATGCTCGGATCAAAAGTGATCGAAAATAGAAAAGCTAGCGAATCGTGAAACTTTGTATAACGGAAGAGAATTAAAGAAGAGCAGTAATCAGAACCTAGTTCTTCTAATAATTTTCTTTAAGTTTTATGTTCAAAAACATAACTTAATGAAGATAAGAAGTAGATTAAGTTAGAAATGATTTCATATGGTTGAAATCATAAGAAAATGAAGAAATAAAAATAAGAAATTTAGTTTATAAATTTCTTAAGCAAAATATAAGATTAAGTGAGGATTTTGAGCGATCCGAATGAATATTATGAATGAGTAGGTGAATTAAGTAAGGAATGGTGTTCTATAACATCAAATTCCAAGAAAAAGTGAAATCGTAATCAAAATATCGATTAAAATGAAGAACGAGCGAAGAACGCGAAGAACACGAAGAACACGAAGAACGTTGTTGATGGACAAATTTAAAACCATCGTGTGTAATTGTTGTTGATGGACAAGTTTAAAACCATCGCGTATAAGTTAGATGCTTATTGCTTGGTTAGGAGCGGTAGAAAGCGTTCATGAAGAATGGATTAAAACTAAGCTATAACGAAGTTATGGCAAAAATTTTGTAAAAAGAAGAACGAAAATTTGAAAGTTAGTAAATGAACCCGAGCGTGTAGGGTTTCATAAAAATGTAAGAAAATGTATATAAAAGCGTGAGTCGTGGACTCAAGAACGAATGAATTCGAGAGTTGGATGGCCAAATTACTGACGACGAACGAAGAAGCGTTAAAAATGTTAAAATGAATGAATGAAGATTAAGCCAATTGAATGGCATGTTAATGAATTGAGAATGAATTTACATCATGGCTAATCAAAGTATATAAGATAAGGAAGAGAATGGATTTGGAACGACCTCGTTCCGAGTTATAATGAAGAAGTTATGAGATTTAGAAATCGGCGTCTTAAGCTTGTAAAAGACTTAGAAAATTTTCTAGGTTTCATACTCGGCATCGCAGTGCGAGTTGTGCCTTGGAGGCCGAAGCTTGTGATGCGTAACGATGTGTCCAAGTACACCTGCAAGAGTTCACACCGTGACGTGAACCGTAGTAGTACAATTTGTGGCGTCTGTATGCCATACCATATATAGATCTGAAAATCTTACGGAGTGTGGCGTGCCATGTGCAGATACTAAAAATAAGAACTTCATGTATGATTGCCGTCGAGGAAGAGAGAGAGAAAGTAGGTCATGCCATGATGAGAGGAGAGGAAAGGAAGAACGCGGCATGCGCGGCGCAGGTGCGAAGCAATGCCAGAAATGAGATTTTTAGTTCTCGATTCTTTGGAGGATGTGCAAGAAAGAAGTATGAACATAATGTTCACGTAATGTAACATCCAATCAAGTGTTTTAAACCTTTAATAAAGGTTGAGCGAAAAGATTAAACGAGATTAAAAACAAAAAGAATGTAGATGCGCGGTTCTGGCCAGATGTCCGGGGGACCGTAGTCGCGATGAAAGCGAGCGTGAGGATTCTTTGTGATTGTGATTCCTTGGGCGTTGAGTGATGAAGGTAATGAATAACATTTTGATGTTATGTCATGGTAATAAGAGATAAATGTAAAAGCGTATAGGCGGCTTATGAGAGCGCAACGTTGTTGCGATGAACGATCGATCTTAGCATACAATGAATTGTATAAACTTTGACATTAAGAAAGAATAATGAACATGGGGTTCATGGAATGGATAACGATGAATGCAATTGAAACCTTGAGTAAAGGTTGAATGAGAGATTAAGAGGCGAAGCAACGTGAGCGTTGAATACATAAATGATCCTTGTAAATCGTATTCGCGTTTGACGAGCGTTCTAAAGTATACCACAGGTTGTATGACTTAGGCGTTGATGAAGGTAGTAAGTAAAATATGAATTGTTGAGAAAAAGTCGTAATCGAGCGGTAATAAGATTAATGAAAGCCAGAATGTGATTCGGATATAAGAATGAATCTGAGGTATGTCAATTACTTGCGAGAAAGCCATAAGGAATAAGAAATTAACTTAACGAACATTATAATTTAATAGTTAAGTATAAGTTAAGAGAAATTTAGGTTGTGGTACAATCGTAACCTTTGATGGTTGACATATGGGAGCTGGGCTAAACAATTCCTTGAGAGAAGCGAAGGTATATATCTGGCCCCGGCAACCGATCTAACTCAACTGTGATGGCGGTGTAGATGAGATGAACTTGTTTGTTGGTTGTTTGTGGGAAACCACTCGAGTACCATATGGACTACTAGCGGAGAGAAGCGATGTGTCTTGAGTCCTAGAGAAGTATAAGAAGAAGATAAGAATGTAAATCATCAAAGATGATGAGCGTTTTGAGTAAAGAAATCTCAAGTATGTCATAAAAGCCGTAAAGCGGTAAAAAAAGTTAGTCGCGTAAAAACTTAGTTGTAAAACGCGAACCTTAAGAAGTAAAGTTAAGTAAACCAATGCGTAAGTAAGTCAGTATATGACTAATTGGTGTATTTGTTATTTCCTTATGTGTTATAGGGATTGGAATGAAGCGATTCGGCGTAAGTCGTTGTATGCATGTAAAAGCGCAAGTTTCTAACTTCATTCATATTTTAAATGAATGCTAGTTTCTAAAACTTCTCGGATGTTGAACTTGAGAAGTTACATACATGTCTTGAATGTGTGATATTTGTGCAAGGTGGTAGAGCGTATGAGGCCTTGTGCCTGATGTGAACACTTGATTGTTTACATGAGATGAATTGTTCTATGTTTGAACTGTTCAATAAAAAAAATGTTACTGTTTATACATGAACCGTTATTAAGTAAGTCTGTGCTTTATTGATTCTAGCAGACGGAATGTGTATGAAAGAGAGTAGAGAATGAAAGTATTTCAAAGTGCATGTGACTAATGTTTTAAGATGATAGGAATCAAGACTATTCCTATTATTCAAGCCGCTTCATAACCTTTGTTCGATTATTGAAGTCTGAAAAGAATGTTTAAATTCTTGAAGTTGTTTGTTCAACTGTTATTATGACTTCTTTGGGCAATTGAATGCTCACACTTGCTTTAAATGAAAAACATTTTCAATGAACGATGTTAGAAGAACTTAAGGATCCGTATAGATCAAGTTTGGCGGTATCTAGATGAAGTGTCATTCAGAATGTGAATGAGCGAGAAGATCAAGTGAAGACTTGTAATGTAGAAAGAAGAAAATTAAACTATAGACTAGTTTAATGAACTGTGATGTATCCTTGGTGGCGGATAAAAGTCACTCTTGTAAGATGAAAGAATAATGTAATTATCATTATTTGTAATGAAAGAAGGTTATAAGGTTTTAGAACACAGGATTTGAGAATATATGTTATTATATTTCAATATATAATGATGTATGTTGGATGAATGATGTACAGGTATAAGAACCCTAATTTTTAAAATCTTTTGATTTGATGTTAAAAGTTGTAATTGATTGGTTAAAGATGTGTAATAAGGTGTCTTTTAGTGATCTGGGTTGTTAAATCCCAGATCCATAACATCAAAATGCTCGGATTTGATGATTTTTCAAATCTGGAAAAAAGTTAAAAAAGTGACCTGACAGTCGAATGTCAAGCCCTCTAGATCTTTATGTGTTTGATATTTTGTGTGTTTTATGCTTTAGATCTGTTCTATGATATGTAGGCTTTGATCTGAAACTGGGAACAGGGTTGGATCATGTCTCGATCTCTTGTTATAGGAAGTCAAACTGCGTTGACCAAGAACGTAAAAGGGTTTCTGGGCAACCCAGAAACCCAGCTGTTTCCTGACAATCTTTTTGTGGCCTCAGATCTTGTGGTTTGTTAATGTTTAGGCTAAGTGGTTGCTTTATCCTTGTAACCTGACATGTCGACTGCATATTAAAGTCACTATCTAACTTAGATCATAAACGCATCGAAGATAAGGTGGTCAACTACCACTTGACCTCAAATAGGATGAAGAAATCTGGAAAACTCGATTTCAAGAACGATTCTTCGACCCTGTTTGTCAGGTTTGCCTAGATCGCTCGTATTTGATGTTGTTATGATGCCTTAATGTTATAATATTGTACACGGATTTGAATACTACATTATTGAACCTTTATAACACATTAGCCAAGTCTGGAAAGTAGAGATTTAAAGGTTCAAAAATCGACCCTTATCACTGATGGAGATTCTGGGCTCAAGAACACGTCTGACAAGATGTTGGGTAGCTTAGATCTTGCTGTGATGTTATGTGTTAGCCATGAAACTTGTTTCTAGTTGTAGTTCTACACTTATACTACAATCGTATTACAAATTAGCAGCCCAGAATCATCACGAACCTATCTCACTCACTGGTCAAACAAGGCACCTCGCTGACTGGCTTGAAGTTCTGGGTTCTTGCTCAAGAACACCAAGAACACCTATAGCGACAGTTATGTCGCTATAGGCACCCTTTAGCGACAGTTTAATTAGAAAAATAATTATTTTAATTAAATAAATCCAAATAAATAGATTTTAATTATTAAAAATACTAAATAAATTCTGAAAAATTATTTTAAAGTCGAAAAAATAGTTTTAATTATTTTGAGTATATTTCATAAATATTTAATATTTTTGGAATATAAATGGTATTTAATTTATTTAATTATAATATTAAATAAATGATTTTAATACATGAAAAATCATGAAAAATAATATTATGTTATAATAAAATATTTTAAGTTATTTTCAAAGACTTTTAATATTTTAGGATGAATGTCATTAATTAATTAATATTAATGATAATTAGTTTATGTAATAAATATATTAAATAAATTAAGGAAAAATAGAATTAATGATTTAAAAATGATTTAAGTGTTATAAAAATATTTCAAGAAGACTCAACCAGCAGAAGGCTAAGGACTGTTCAGAGATGATTCTGATAAAGTTCCTATATGTCCAAGCCTATCCTTGAAGACCCTCTGAGCTAACCAAAATGGAGCTCACATGGCTGTTAATCTGTGAATGGAAGCAGGCCAGTCAACTAAAGGATCCTATGTGCTCAAGAGCAAGAAAAGAATGCTATATAAGAAGAATTCTCAAGGAAGCTCACAACAAAGGATCATCGAGCATCAGTCTAGAGGAACTCATCGTGGAAGCAGAACTTCACAAATACAAGACTGTCAAATGAGACTACGATCGTAGTGCTGTCACAAGATCGTAGAGCGACCAGTCCTGAAGATATCCATGCCTACGATACAAAGAGATTTAAGTGATAATGATGATTCCAGTCAGAAGGAGATATACAGGGCTGCCTTCAAATGAGTCTAAAGCAAAGGGAATCACATCTATCCGAGAAGACAACTTCAACCATGGGGAGCAGTGATCTGTTGAGAAACAACAGCACTGAGTTATACTATGAGGAAAAAATACCAGCTACAAAGTCCCAAAACTTTGTGGCTGATGAACCAAATGAAGATCCATAGTCAGGAGGAACGTCTCAAAACGTACTACTGATAACCTTTCAGCCACCCAACTTAAAATTGTGGAGTGCCTACGATCAAACATCTGATCGTAGTGTAGAAGCAGAAGGACACCACAATTACAACAAATGCAATTGTCTAAAGTTGGTAGAGGATCTCCCCATCAGAAAAGGTCGAATGAGATGTCATTGCAAATCACTTCTATTGCATTTCATCTGGAAAGCGCCTCAGGGACAAACCTGACCCTTAGCTCATTCTAAGAGGTTGGCCCTTCCTGAGCTACCTTGTCCCAGAATAATTGTTTGATCAAATTCATCTCAAGGACCAAGTCAGTCAATGATCGTAGAGTCGAGGTTGAAGATAACTCCACGATCGTAGTGCAACCTCAAGATCGTAGAAGACAACTCGACGATCGTAGTTCTACCAAAGGGTAGTCTAGTTCACAAGGTGCTTGGAAAATGTGACAATTGCTCAACCATTCAAAATGAGGAGATAAGTTCGAGTATATCAGTGATCAAACTATGCTGCATCAAAATGAGGATAGAAGACAAAACCATCCACTGCAGCATCTCTCAAAAGTTGATCGTTGAGTCAACAAAGGAAATCGTAGAGTCCATAGCTGCCTTACCATGCTACTTTACGAATCAAAAGTCAACGATCAAAGCCACATCGTCTAAACGTCTTCTCTTCTAAAAAAAAATATCTAACTGAAAAGTTATGGGGAGTTACAGCTCATTACTGGGCATCGTGTAACCAATGGTCGGTTGACACATCACTGGTTATGCAAGAGTTAGAAGGAACTGCCATAAAGATAATTTCAAATCTGCAGACAGTTATCAGAAGCTATCGAACCTTTCTCCCTCCCATTTTCAAAACCTAAAATCCTCTCAAGAGCCAGAACAGATTAACACTCTAGAGATTTATCAAATCACAATCAGCCATCTCTTATAAACCTCTCCGAATCAAATACCCACATTCTTCGAACTAATCAAATGGAAAACTGGCGAGTAATCACTGGCATTCAGCTCAGAACCAAGTCGTTCGAGAAATCCAAAAAGAAGTTCAGAGACATTCTCGAACTTGTGAGGAAATCCGGATTCTCAGAATGTCTTGAGGCTAACACTCGAGTATACGTCAACCTGATAAAAGAGTTCTACTCAAACGCCTCCATAAACTCCGAAACCCTTTCTACCAAGGTCAAAGGTCAGTATCTAAAGCTGAAATCTACTGACCTCAATCAATGCCTAGGTTTTCCTAACCAAGGGCTGAAAAACCTTGATGATGTCAATACTAAACAAGCAAAGGAGATCATGGGGTACCAAAGAAACCCTAGTCTGAAAGACATGAATAAGAAGGAGTTTCCTGAGGAGTATGAGTTCCTTGCTGAAATAGTTGGAAAATGCATACTGTGCAAGGACACTGCACATGACACAGTTCTTGACCAACAGATGAAGATAATATCAGCAATAGTTCTGAAGAAACAAATCAACTTTGGAGCTATCTTGTTCGATCAAATCTCCAAGTGGGTAGAAAAAGCTGAGATGAAGAAGTCCACTGAAAACCCCTGACTAAGGTGTTTCATGGAAGACTGCTGAGTATTTTGTTGAAGAAGAAGCTAGGAGAAAAGATCAAGGATGATGAGGGAGAGCCTTTGAATGTTCACAAGGTAATGTCTCCACAACTATTTGTGAACTGGAAGAAAAACCCCAAGGAGAACAGAAGGCTGACAACCGCAAGCAGCAGCAGGACCTCTGCAAAGAAGAGAAAAGTAGAAGAGGTAGAAAACCTTGAGTCTGATGACTCTGTGCCAACATCAACCACACCAGCCAAAAAGAAATCCAGAGGTGTGAAGAAAGCTGGTGTTGTGAAGAAAGCTCAGACCCCACTAAGGAGTCTCTCCTCCAAGGACAAGGATAAAAAGTCCTAACTGTTGAAACAACAAAGAGGAGAAACAACAGGCTGCTTCGAGGGCCATTCAGTAAGAAAGCTAAGGTGGAAAACAAACCAGCCTCAGCTTCCCAAAACAGTACATCTGCTGAAGAGAAGGACTTAGAGTCAGCAGAAGAAAAAGAGACAGATGTTAAGGCTGAGTCCTCACAGACCAAATCCAGCAGTGAAGGTGAAGCTGGATTAATGAATGAAAATCCAACATCTGCTGATGAAGAGGAATGCTCAAGCCCTATGACTAATCCTCAGAGCAGTCACTCTGCTGATGAAGAAGAAATTTAAGATGACCCAATTACATCCCCAAATGCAACTGCCTCAACAAGCCCAGATAATGGGTCAAATGATACTGATTCTAAAGAAGAAGAACAAGCCCCTTCCAATTCTGAAAGCCCTCAAAATGACTCAAAGGGTGATGAGTTTACAGAAGAAGGGACTGCCCTTGCCCTTGCTGAACCTGAAGGAAGTTCTTCTGATGAACAAGAGGCTTCCAAGTCTGAAGAAGAAGAGGAGTCTGACTCTCCCAAAGCTGAACCTCCAAGAAGAAGGAAGAGCTACAGACTGCAAGAAAATTTTTCCTCCAAAAGAAGTAGTGCTCAATCAAATGTTGTCATTGAACTAAGTGATGATGAGTCTGTATCACAGAATGAAAGTGTTGAGGATAGGACCAGCAATGAAGAAAATGAATCAGAGGAAGATCTTGCTGAAGAAAGTTCTGAGAATGAAATGCGTGAAGGATTCTCTCTTTGAAAATAATCGGGATGGTTCAGTTCAAAGAGAAGAAGAGATTGAAAAGATTCCGGTTCACGCACTACGTAGCGCATTTTAACAAGAATATTATCCAGTTCTCTCTCCTGCAAGATTTAGCAGAAGAATAGTAGTGGAAGTTTCAAATGAACTACCAGAGGCACCTCCTGAAAGATGGGTGAACTATGGAGATGAGCAGCTCAAGGTAGTAAGAATGACTACCTTTGACATAGCTAAAAACTGGAACAACATGGAGCTAGACTGCTCGACCATTCTTTACAATCCTGACGACTTACTGATGAGATGGTTCTTCCAGTGGATGCCATGGCTAAAAGCCCATACTGAAAGAGATGGAAGCTATCTCAGCTGGTGCTTCTCTCACTTTCCAAGCATGGAACTGGTGGCTCAGAACTTCCCAAGGGTGAAGAAGTTTGCAACCAAAATGATCAAAGACCAGCCTCACTTCAAAGTCTATCGACAGTCTGGCAATCACTATATCCCCTACGATCGTAGAGTGGACTTTGAAGGAAGAAGGAACATGATCAAGGAGATGATCGTAGAGTCTGGTCACTCTACTGTTGAGATTGTTCAAATTCAAAATTAGAAGCTTCCAACAGCCCAAAAACTACTATCTGACATTCCCTCATCCTCAACCAACAATTTGTACTCAACGATTGTTCAGATTCTCCAAGCTTTCAAAAATCTGTCCAAGAATGAAAATCGTAGAGTCCAATCTGAGGCTCAACCCGAAGCTGCCCAAAAAGTGGATCAAATTATTTTGGAGCAGGAACTACTGAAGAGTTCTGATGAACTAAGTGAGAAAATTTCTCTACAAACTGAAGAGTCACAGAAGCTGACAAGAAAAGGAGATAATTCACTTTAGAACAGCCTTCAAGCTACTATGGCTGATGTATCTCTCAAACTCCAAGAGAGAGATAACATCTATCAGAAGGCCATACAAGATCAAAAAGCAGAAGCTGTACGAGTTCAGAAGGCCAATGAAGAGCAGATCCAATCCCTCTCTGACAAGATTGACGACCTGAAGCAGTCTTTCTCAGTGCAACTTGAGTTGGGCCAACATGAACTCAAGTTTGAAATTGCCAACTCCTCCTACCTAATGGAGCAGCTTATGTCCAACATGGAGCAGCTCTCACAAAAGATTGATGACAAAAAGGGGGAGAAAAAGAGGCATAGAAAGAGGAAGAGCAAGGGAGCAAGAGGCACTCAAAGAAGAGCAGAGGGATAGGAGAAAAGAAGTCAAAGAAGCTGATAAAAGAAGAAGAGACAGAGTCATCATCAGAGGGGGAGCCAAAAGATGATGATCACATGATTGCAGAGTCTGAGGGGGAGTGTAATACCCGTAAAAAAATAAAAAAAATAAAATAATAATAATTATAATAAAATATATTATTAAAGCTTTTAATTGGACTTTTTATAAGACAGACTAAATTTATGCTAGTTTTCTTATGTTTGGGTTAAATTTATGTGGGCTAATTAAAAGTGATGGATAATATTATTTGATTACAAATTTGGGCCTTAATATTAGTTGAACCCAATTAAAAGTTCATTAGGGTAAGACCCTCTTAATTAATAAATAGCTAGCCCTAATCTTATTTTGTTATACAATATTTCGAGGAAAAATAGAGGAAGAGAGAGCGCGGCTCCAAGACGGGAGGAGGAATTAACAGTCAATAGTGAGAATCAATTCAGGTTAGTATATTATGGTTTGAAAATCACTTTTGTAGTATATTTTCCTTGAGTATTTGTATGATGATGGATGGATATTAAGTAATATAAATATGTAAGTACATGTAAGATAACTATGAAGAATTTTTCCGAATCAGTTATAAAAGAGTTCTGCAATTATATGTCTAATAATCTAATAAGTATCAATTGAGTGAATAGTCAGCATATATATTCAATCAAGGAGGGAATTGTCCGATTAAAATAATGAAAATATTGAAAGTGACTTCATATTTGCAAAAGTTGTTTAATTGCTATATATAATAAGTTATGTGTTGTTTGTTAGCTAATTAATATATAACATATACATATAATGTTTAATGTATAATCATGATCAATGGGAATGGAGGCTTAATTATATTACTAAATGGAATCACAGAAGACTAATAGAAATGGTTTAATTAGTATATTTGTATTTGTATAATATTTAGATAAGTAATTAAATTTAATGTTAAGATTATAAAAGCTATGCTGGAAATTTTGCAAAATGAACTAATTCATTATGTTGATGATAGTAATAAAATTTGTCTGCCAATAAATTTAATTGTATTAATAATTAAATGATTAATGATAAAAAAAAATATTTTTTTTATAAGTGTACTTATATTTATTATTATTTTGTTCAAGTCGTTCGAACGGAAGGAACTTAACGAACTATATTGGGATAATAATTTTGGGTATTACGTTGCTTATTCCAGGTACGGATTCCGTACTCTTTCAGCGATACTCTTGTTAAATTTGATTTGTTCGTTGTTTCCTTATTTCGAATTCTATTATGATTTCACATAATTGTTTCCTGTGAAATAAATATATTAGATTATTTTAGAGTTGATACATATGACTCGTATTTGTACTCTTTGAATTAGGTTATCATGTTTAGTACTATTTATTTTGATAATTGTAGAGTGGTACATGTTGCTGCCTTCTTTTTGAGACCTTGTGACTATAATTTGATTTGGTTCAACATGTACATATAGAACCCTTTTGTTGGTATTTTGTCGCATGTGTTGTGACATGATATTTTTGTTAGAATATACCGTAGGGTATACCTGAGCTATAACCACCTGTTGGGGTACCACAAGCATGTCGTCTTGGCACGAGAGGCATGACACTTTCTGTGACAGTGTGATTAGTCCACGACGTCTCCATTTTGGGCTCCGGAGTAAATGGGCCATTTGGTGTTTTGTTGTGGGAGGCGTATGGGTTAACCCTAGTTTTCTGTTCTGCGGATTTGTGATGTTGTGCCAAACACACCTATCCGATTTGCATACATTTGGATTCGCGGTCCAATATATGATTTGTCTGTGTGACATTATTTTGGTTGCCTGTGTGGTATCATTTGACTTGCCTGTGTGGTATTCTTTTGACTTGCATGTTTGGCAACGTATATTTCTGAGCTCACTCGGTATGAATAACACCCAACCATTTAATTCAGTCTATTATTTCATTGTATTAGTTTTGTTTGTTTCTGTTCAATTCAATTCATTGAGTTAGTTATTTCAGTTCGTTATTTCTTTATTCTTCAATTGGTTTCGTAAATTTTGTTTATTCAGATATATTCCATTCAGATCTTTGGAGATTATATTTTCGTTCGTATTTACACTTGAAGCTTTGTTCAGTATTTTGTCTCAATTGTTTTCATATATCAGTTTTATATTTGTATCCGTACTGGGCAATTGGCTCATGCTGTGTTTTTCTTCTGACAGGTTTGCAGGGGTGATCCAGGGCTAGTGTGATGAGAGAGTTACCTTTGACCGTCTATGTCGTTTTGAAATTTTAAGTTTTGATTATTTTGACTCTAGTTGGAGAATTGTAATTAGTAATGCATTGATGGATATCATTATTACATATTTTGAAGTTATTAGTGCTCTGTTTACTTATTTTGAGGTTTGTTGTGCTTTGTACGTGACCTCCCTTTCCTTTTTGGGAAGGGGGTGTTACAAATATGGTATCATAGCTTAGGTTCTTTCTTGTAGAAAACCTATTTAGGTTTGACCTGTGAGTTGTGGGTAAATCACTGGGTAGACGTAGGAGTTCGACTCAATTTTGTTCTCTGTTTGGTTTTTCTTGATTTTGACGAATTGTCCTCCACTTTTTGAGTTGTAGTTGATTTGAGAAAGGTGAGATAATTTGTTAAGATTATTATTGTTATGCATTGGCGCAATAATATTAGTTAAGGATTGTGATTTGATCATTAAGAAGTAGAATGTCATATTTTGTTCAGTTAAGAAATGATTATACGATTATGATATGATCATTTGTATCAGCGAGTTTTGATATTGGAGAATTTTTTTTGTTAAAGTTATTTTAGGTAATTACAAATTATTATGATTTTGGAATTGAGGATTTGATTTGGGTTAGATTCTGATTTTTGTTAAGTTGTGAATAATTTGAGGTATGTGAATCGGTGGGATAATATGATAAAGTGAAAATTATTAAGTACAGAGGATCTCTTATAATTTTGAGCTATTGTAGAAATTCGAGGTAATTAGATTAATTTTTTTTCCGAAGTAAATGAATTTTGCGATTATTTCCTAGTAGAATATTAGAGTTATCTTATATGAAATTTTGAGTGATAGTGTGTGGAAACCTTGGAATTTGTTGGGTTAAGAATTGCATTAAGAGAATGATTGATTCATTGAATGATTAGATATATACAATAAGTGATGAATCTTTAAGAGGTTTTGAAAGCTATAGTTTACTTATTTAGATAGTAGGATATATGATTTGGAGTTTGGTATGGTGATGAAGAGATCTTAGTAGTAATATATTTTTGGTGTAATATTATTTGAGAACTAATTTGATTCTAGGTTATGATATTTTGAAACTCTTGAGTTCTTAGGGTGAGTTGGAGATATAATTTGTACAATTGTTTTGTTTGTCCGATGTCATTGAAGTTTTGCATGTATTTATGTAAAATAAATAAATAAAATAAAAATAATTTGTTAAATCTTTGTCATGTGTAGAACATAAACATTTTACGAGTTAAAAATAATTTTAAATATTTTGGGTATTCAAATCATATTTAGATGAATAAAATTTTGTATTTTCGAGTTATGTTCCGAAGAGTACGTACGTTTGCAAGAATGAAACTCAAAGATATTAGCGACGGCCCGCACCAACGGTGGATCATGTGATCTAATTTGATGCAACGCGAAGAACCTTACCAAGGCTTGACACGGTAGCTGACGAATCTTTAACGAGTACATGGATAATTGTGTGGACCGATGGACTTACCAGGCTTGATCGTTATAAATGACAGCGCTACATCTTAATTAAAGTTTATGAATAATTATGTAATTTAAATAAAAACTAAATTAAACGTTATGTAACTTATTTGAATTCCGAGGACGGAATTATTTTAAGGGGTGAAAAATATAATAACCCATATTTTTTAAAATTAAATATTAATTAATTTTATTTTATACAATTGTATTCAAATTAAAAAAGGTATTTTTTTTCTTCTTCTTTGTTTTGTTTGGAAAGTTAAATTGTTTTAGTAGATAATTAAATAATAGATTAAATTAAAAATGGGAAGTCCATTAGAGTTTTGGTAGCTCCTATATTGAGCTATATTTATATTTAAAGAGTAAAGTTGTAACTTTAATCCTATTCTAATTTGATTAGTTGAATTTTCGAGTAGAATATATACTTATACGCACTGTAGTCCATTAGAAAAATTATAATTTATTCATCTGATGTCGGAATTGAGTGAATCCAAATCAGGTGTCTTCAGTCTTTCGTCCTCTACAATTTTGAGTAAGGGAAAAACTTGAGGTAATGTTAGATTTTCAAGAATGGGGGTATGAGGAGGAAGATAATCCCATTTGTTAACATTTTGAAGGAAAAATAAAATAAAATATCCGGAGCGGGAAGCCACTTGGGAGATGGAAGAGTCTATTCGAGTGGAGTATCCGTATTTCTTTGAAAATTAGGTGTGTTCCATTCTTTTGATTCCGGGGACGGAATCCTTTTTAAGGGGGAGGTAATGTAATACCTGTAAAAAAAATAAAAATAAAATAATAATAATAATAAAATATATTATTAAAGCTTTTAATTGGACTTTTTATAAGACAGACTAAATTTATGTTAGTTTTCTTATGTTTGGGTTAAATTTATGTGGGCTAATTAAAAGTGATGGATAATATTATTTGATACAAATTTGGGCCTTAATATTCATTGAACCCTATTAAAAGTTCATTAGGGTAAGACCCTCTTAATTAATAAATAGCTAGCCCTAATCTTATTTTGTTATACAATATTTAGAGGGAAAATAGAGGAAGAGAGAGGCGACGGCTCAAGACGGAGGAGAAATTAACAATCAATAGTGAGAATCAATTCAGGTTAGTATATTATGGTTTGAAAATCACTTTTGTAGTATATTTTCCTTAAGTATTTGTATGATGATGGATGGATATTAAGTAATATAAATATGTAAGTACATGTAAGATAACTATGAAGAATTTTTCCTATCGCTTTATAAAAGAGTTCTCGCAATTATATGTCTAATAATCTAATAAGTATCAATTGAGTGAATAGTCAAAGATATATATTCAATCATGGAGGAATTGTCCGATTAAAATAATGAAAATATTGAAAGTGACTTCATATTTGCAAAAGTTATTTAATTGCTATATATAATAAGTTATGTGTTGTTTTGTTAGCTAATTAATATATAACATATACATATAATGTTTAATGTATAATCATGATCAATGGGAATGGAGGCTTAATTATATTACTAAATGGAATCACGTAAGACTAATAGAAATGGTTTAATTAGTATATATGTATTTGTATAATATTTACATAAGTAATTAAATTTAATGTTAAGATTATAAAAGCTATGCTGGAAATTTTGCATAATGAACTAATTCATTCTGTTGATGATAGTGATAAAATTTGTCTGCCAATAAATTTAATTGTATTAATAATTAAATGATTAATGATAAAAAAAATATTTTTTTATAAGTTTATTTATATTTATTATTATTTTGTTCAAGTCGTTCGAACGGAAGGAACTTAACGAACTATATTGGGATAATAATTTTGGGTATTACGTTGCTTATTCCAGGTACGGATTCCGTACTCTTTCAGCGACACTCTTGTTAAATTTGATTTGTTCGTTGTTTCCTTATTTCGAATTCTGTTATGATTTCACATAATTGTTTCCTGTGAAATAAATATATTAGTTTCATTTTAGAGTTGATACATATGACCTCGTATTTGTACTCTTTGAATTAGGTTATCATGTTTAGTACTATTTATTTTGATAATTGTAGAGCGGTATATATGTTACTACCTTCTTTTGAGACCTTGTGACTATAATTTGATTTGGTTCAACATGTACATATAGAACCCTTTTGTTGGTATTTTGTCGCATGTGTTGTGACATGATATTTTTGTTAGAATATACCGTAGGGTATACCCCGAGCTATAACCACCGTTGGGGTACCACAGTACATGTCGTCTTAACACGAGAGGCATGACACTTTCTCGTGATGAAGGTGATTAGTCCACGACGTCTCCATTTTGGGCTCCGGAGTAAATGGGCCATTTGGTGTTTTGTTGTGGGAGGCGTATGGGTTAACCCTAGTTTTTTGTTCTGCGGATTTGTGATGTTGTGCCAAACACACCTATCCGATTTGCATACATTTGGATTCGTGGTCTAATATATGATTTGTCTGTGTGACATTATTTTGGTTACCTGTGTGGTATCATTTGACTTGCCTGTGTGGTATTCTTTTGACTTGTATGTTTGGCAACGTATATTTCTGAGCTCACTCGGTATGAATAACACCCAACCATTTAATTCAGTCTATTATTTCATTGTATTAGTTTTGTTTGTTTCTATTCAGTTCAATTCATTGAGTTAGTTATTTTAGTTTGGTATTTCTTTATTCTTCAATTGGTTTCGTCAATTTTGTTTATTCAGATATATTCCATTCAGATCTTTGGAGATTATATTTTTGTTCGTATTTACACTTGAAGCTTTGTTCAGAATTTTGTCTCAATTATTTTCGTATATCAGTTGTATATTTGTATCCGTACTGGGCAATTGGCTCATGCTGTGTTTTTCTTCCGGCAGGTTTGCAGGGGTGATTCAGGGCTAGTGTGATGAGAGAGTTGCCTTTGACCGTCTATGTCGTTTTGAAATGTTAAGTTTTGATTATTTTGACTCTAGTTGGAGAATTGTAATTAGTACTGCATTGATGGATATCATTATTACATATTTTGAAGTTATTAGTGCTCTGTTTACTTATTTTGAGGTTTGTTGTGCTTTGTACGTGACCTCCTTTTCCTTTTCGGGAGGGGGTGTTACAGGGAGCATGTTCAGAAAGATGCTGAAGGGGAGCTAAGCAAAGACAGAAGGTCATCTTCCCAGGGGGGACAAGAGCAAGAAGAACAAACAGATGAATAGCTGATCAACAGACATCCTGGAAACATACATGGAGCCAAAGATGTACATCTCTAACTAGTTAGGTATGTTCTGGATCCAGGATGTAAAGTGTCTTAATGTATAAATTGCCATATCTTTATAAATGACATTCATGATTATCTGTTTTAGAAATACAGATGCTCACTGTATATAAGATTCATTCATAACATGCATATGCACTTATTGTTTTTGTCATAATCAAATAGGGGAAGATTGTCAGGAATATACATAAAAATAGTATGCACACAAGCCAATCATGTTTGATGATAAAGCATATACTTTGTAACAATCTTATTCATTTATTAATAAAAAATATTAATTTATTAAAGGCTTTTAATTATCTACATGATGCTGTTTTATAATATGTGATAAACCCATAGTTTTAAGCAATGCTTTTAGAATAATGATGATGATCATTCTAATGAGATCTAAATTCTTAGAAAGCTTAAAACTAAAATAGTTCGCAATCGTTGGATTACTAAATTGGGGATTACTGAATCCAGATAGATTGGTACATACGTTACTTGCTCATTGGATGAGGATGATTGATCTCATGATCATTTGTGTGGAGACACTAAAACAAGTATGTAGGTGCTTATTAGAGAATAAGTTCACTGAACGTGCCTATGGAGTTTTACTTGCCTGTTAATAGGAATTCATGTAGTGATAGTAGTACAAGTAATCCTTGGACTTGAGATCATCATAGTATCTTGCGTATGATGAGTTATACTTTGACTTATTCCTTAAGACCCTTAGGGAATATCAAAGGGTATGCTTGGGTATAATAAGTTGTACATGGAGATAATGTATGATCAATAAAGAATTTACCGCTTCTAGTAAAAGAAGAGAAATGTCCTATTTGATTCGATAAATGACAACCTAGTAGTCCTTGGCCAAGGCAGAATGAAATTAGAAAGAAGTTTCTAATTTGCATTATTTGGAGTTGTGCATTTAAGAGTCGAAATACATATAATTAAATAAAATAAGACTTGACAGTAATTCCATGTCTTATATTTAATTGGGACAATGTATGGTGGAAGGATTGTATTATACGGTAACTATTTACTCAAAGGTTCTTTTATGATTAATGTTGAAATCTATATTATCTATAAAAGTCGCTGATCGCTAGGAGGCTTATCCCTATTGTAGAATAAATATTATTTATTTAAATAAATTAATAATTTAATTTATTTATTTAAAAAAGATTAGAATTGTTCTAATTAATTTATTCACAACCGGTTTAATATGGAGAACCTAAAGGGTCACACCATAAAAGGAAGAATAATTATTTAAGAAGTTAATGGCATAATCGTAATAATAAGTTAAATATATTTAATTTAATCTATGGTGATTGAATAAATTAAATAGTTTAATATTTATTATTTAATATTTTGGAAATATTAAATATAAATTAATAAGAGGAGTCTTATCATTATTATTACTATTATTATTATTTAATTCCTAAAGGAGTTTGGGAATTAATTAATAAAAGTACTCTCATATATTCCTAATAAGATTAGGAGGTTAAATTAATTAAAAGAGTTTAATTAATTATCTCTAATAAGATTAGGGAGCTTAATTAATTAAAGGATTTTAATTAATTAAATAATATCCTATTTTCTAATTAGATTAGAAGGGTTAATTGATATCTTTATAAGAGGAGTCTTATATCAGATATTAATATACGTAATTCCAACAGTTGGGAGAGTACGCTCTTTTTCTATGAGAGATAGAAAAAATTAGGGTTTAGCCAACCACCCATCTTCTTGAATCTTTATTCTTTCTTGGTGGATCACCTCTAGAGGCCAAACACTTGGGTGGCTAACGTTGATCAAAGGAAGGAACCAAACCCGGTGGATTCAAGTTGAACACGAAAAAGATTGGAGGTGAACTTGTACTTGAGGAAGCTCGAATCTTCAAGAGTATGATTCTTGTTCTTCATATCTTTTCGTTTAATTAATAATTGTGCATAAAGGATGATCCAGATATATGGTTTGTAAAATTTGATTGTGTTCGTGAATATTACAAATCTAACAATGGTATCAAAGTCAAACCTTTATGCGAATTATTAATTGTTTAGATTTGATATGTATATTGATATGCGTTTAGAACAATTTAATTGGGCATAATTTGTTTGTATAAAATTTTAAAAAAAGAAAAAGAAAAAAAGAACGAACGTGTTATACACAAGATTCCCTCCTGAGTCCTGAGGAAGGAACCTGAGTACTCTTCCTTCTCCTCTACTTTTCCTTCCCCTTGACTTCATCCTTACCTATATAAAGGAGTGCTACTGAATGAAAAAAAATGAAGAATTCTATCTGAAGAATTTCTCTCTCTTTATCTCTTACTTATTCTCTCTAAATTTATGCAGTAATTATAAGAGTATATTTTTATACTTTGCTAAAGTTTTATAACACGTTATCAGCACAAGGTTCTAACCAACTGAGACGGTAAAATTAAATTCTTGCAATTTATTATTATATTACCGGTTTGGCTATGCCACCAATAATATAATTTTATTCTTATAATTGCCATTAAATTCTGTTATTTACAATGGTACCATCTATCCTTGTTGATCTTACAAGACTTGATGAGAAAATTTTTACCGCTTATTAATTTGTGGGAATAACTCAGATATCTTGACTCCGCATACCGTGAAATCCTTCATTTATTCCATTCTTTATTATTCATTGGAACATCCCATGCGTGCATTTACGCATTACACCGGTTCCATTATTTATTATTCCGCTTGAAATATCACGTACGTGCGCTTCTGCATGACTCGTTCCATTATTTATTATTCCGTTGAATATCCTCGCTCTGTCAAGGCTGTTACGCATGACTCAGTTCCGTTATTTATTATTCTCGCCATTATTTCATTCTTTATTATTATGTTAGAATAATCTGTCTATGTGAACTACCGCATGTCGGGTGAAGATTCATTTGCATTTTCGTATATATTTATTGTTGATATATAATACGTGTATATACATTAGCGATTGCATATTCTTTTTACTAAAATAATATGCTAATAACATAAATATAAAAATATTTATATTATTTATATTTGTATTTTATCACCACTTGAGGTTGTGACTTAGTTTATTTTTCTATATCATACATGCAATTATTTATTGTTTTAATAAATAATAAAATTGTGCTTTAATCCAGTATAGATGGCAAACTTGGCAAAAATAGTTTTTTCTTTTTTGAAAATCTCTGGAGACAACTTTTTAGTTGGGCACTTGATGCAGAATTGCACCTTAGTGCAAATGAGTTAAAAAAGACCATTGAATCAAGAAATACAGCTACTTCGGCACAAAATGCAAAAGCCATAATTTTTCT
Organism: Panax quinquefolius; assembly: GCA_020205615.1. Lineage (NCBI taxonomy): Eukaryota > Viridiplantae > Streptophyta > Magnoliopsida > Apiales > Araliaceae > Panax > Panax quinquefolius. The sequence goes on along the minus strand of CM035171.1, from coordinate 96,740,477 downwards.
TCGTCACCATATTGATGAAGGATTAAAGACTGAGTATTTAACAGTCAAAGATCCTTTGTCTTTATGGATACAACTGAAGGAAAGATTTGACCACCAAAAATTGGTTGTTCTCCCTAATGCCAAATTTGAGTAGCTTAATTTGAGACTACAAGATTACAAATCAATTACGGAATATAGTTCTAATATTTATAGAATAACCTCTACTTTGGCTTTGTGCGGAGATCCAGTTTTTGAATTCCAAATGTTAGAGAAAACGCTCTCAACTTTTCATCCCACCAACATGATTCTGTCACAACAATATAGACAGAGTAATTTCACAAAATTCAGTGACTTGTTGTCTATCCTCCTTGTTGCAGAAAAGAATAATGAATTGTTGTTGAAAAACCATCAAGTACGGCCAATGGGTGCTACCCCATTGCCAGATATTAACAGCACGTCAATCCAGCAGAATAAACGTGACAGGAGATGGTCATATAATAAGAAGCCTTGGGGACGAAAGAATAAACGAGGCTATCATAACAACAAATTCCAGAACCGAGAAAATTCAGGTCACCAGAAGTGGAAAGTGTCTGGGTTGGGTAAAAATAAAGAAAATGCAACACAGATAAAGAACAAACTAGATGTTTGTTTTAGGTGTGGGATGAATGGGCATTGGTCGCGTACCTGTCGTACGCCGAGGCATCTGGCTAACGGGTGCTACCCCATTGCCAGATATTAACAGCACGTCATTCCAGCAGAATAAACGTGATAGGAGATGGTCATATAATAAGAAGCCTTGGGGACGAAAGAATAAATGAGGCTATCATAACAACCAATTCCAGAACCGGGACAATTCAGGTCACCAGAAGTGGAAAGTGTCTGGGTTGGGTAAAATAAAGAAAATGCAACACAGATAAAGAACAAACCAGATGTTTGTTTTAGGTGTGGGATGAATGGGTATTGGTCGCGTACCTATCGTTCGCCGATGCATCTGGCTAATTTATTCCAGGAGTCTCAAAAGAACAAAGTAATGGAGGTAGAAACAAACTTTGTTAATCATCAATTGAATATTGTTGATGATCCACCAATGACCAACATTGAGGAAAAGGTTGTTGATATTACTGAACCTTCTGAAAGTATCTTTTAGGATATCGTTTAATTTCTTGTTTTAATTAAACATCCTGCATGTATAATATTATTAGTTTTCATTCTATATGTGGTATGTGTTTCTCATGAATAAATTTATATTTGAAATATAACTTTTCTTATTTATGTTTTTATATGTGTCAGACCATTTTTAATGGATATGGAGGATATATGTTTAGCAGATAGTGAAACAACTTATACAATCCTTCAAAGTGAGAAATATTTTTCACAACTGATCAAAGCTAAGGGAAATGTAGGAACTATCTCTGGCACATCAAATTTAATCGAGGGATTTGGAAAAGCTAGTTTCATGCTACCAAATGAGACACAAGTTTTTATCAAAAATGCTCTATATTCTAGTAAATCAAGAAGAAATTTGCTTAGTTTTAAAGATATTCGAGTAAATGGTAATGATAATGATAATGAATATCTTCTCATCACTTCTACTATTTCTGGAAAAAAGAATATCCTAGAAAAACTTCATTCAATTTCTTCTAGATTATATACTATGAAAATTAGAGTAATTGAGTCTCATAATGTTATGATTCCAAAAATCATAGATCCCAAATCCTTTATGCTTTGGCATGAAAGACTCGGTCATCCAGGTACTTCTATGATGCGTCGTATTATTGAAAATTCTACTGGTCATCCTCTTGAAAATAAAAAGGTTTTTCCTAGTAGTGAATTTCCTTGTGCTGCGTGTTCTCGAGGAAAATTAATTGTTCGACCATCACCAGTAAAAATTTATAAAAAAGCCCCAAAATTCTTAGAGAGAATTCAAATAGAAATTTGTGGACCTATTCAACCATTGTCTGACCCATTTCGATATTTCATGATTTTAATAGATGATTCAACTAGATGGTTTCATGTTTGTCTTCTCTCTTCTCGAAATTTTGCCTTCTCAAAACCTCTTGCTCAAATAATCAAGTTACGGGCTCAGTTCTCAGATCATCCAATCAAGTCAATTCGACTTAATAAGTAGCTGAATTTTCCTCAATGATTTTTAATGATTTTTGTATGACTATTGGAATTTTCATTAAACATTCTGTTCCTTATATTCATACACAAAATGGTTTAGCTGAATCTTTAATAAAAAGACTTCAACTAATTGCACGACCATTAATGTTAAGGGCTAACTTACCTACTTCAGTTTGGGGTCATACAATTCTTCATGCTGCAACCATTATTCGAGTAAGACCAACGGGTCTTCATAAATTTTCTCCTCTGCATTTAGTTCTTGGACAAACACCCAACATATCACAGTTTTGAGTTTTTAGAAGTGCAGTATATGTTCCAATTGCACCTCCACAAAGAACTAAGATGGGAGCCCAACGAAGAATATGTATTTATGTTGGTTTTGATTCTCCTTCTATTATCAGATATCTTGAACCTTTAACTGGAGATGTTTTTACTGCACGTTATGTAGATTGTCATTTTGATGAATCTGTATTTCAACCATTAGGAGGAGGGAAAGTTTTAAATAAAAAATCCTCTGAAATATCATGGAATGCATCAGATTTTAATTCACTTGATCCTCGTACAGGACAATGTAAAATTGAAGTTCAAAGAATTATTCATTTACAAAATATTGCAAATCAAATGCCAGATGCATTTAATGATGCTAGAAAAGTGATAAAGTCACATACACCTGCAGTGAATACTCCAGCAAGGATAGAAATACCTATTGAAAAATCAAATCCTAGAGAATTGACGAATAAGGTAATAGAAGAATCTAAACCACGCCAGAAGCGTGGAAGACCAATTGGTGCAAAAGACACTGTACCACGAAAATCAAAAGCAAATAAGGAAATCCACGAAGGAATACCCGCTCCAGAAGTAGTACTTATTCCAAGAGTGAAAATAGCCCCAGAAGAGGTACAAACCGCTCCAGAACAGCACATATTCCAAGAGTGGGAATAGCCCCAGAAGAGGTTCAAAATCTCAGTGAAGGGATACGAGATGAACACCAAGAGATCTCAATAAATTATGTACATGATGAGAAAATATGGGATCGAAGCAAAGTCATGATTGACGATATATTTGCTTTCTCTATAGCATCAGATTTTACTTTGATTCCTGACACGGATCCTGAACCACAAAACGTGGAAGAATGGTGGAAAAGAAAAGATTGGCCAAAATGGAAAGATGCTATTCAAACTGAGATACAATCTTTATTGAAAAGAGAAGTATTTGGACCAGTAGTCCAAACACCGCTGGGTGTAATCCCAATTGGAAACAAATGGGTATTTGTATGAAAGCGAAATGAGAAAAATAAAATTGTGAGATACAAAGCCCGACTTGTAGCTCAAGGGTTTTCACAAAAACCTGGTATTGATTATCATGATACATACTCTCCGAAGAATGGATGGAGTCACTTTTAAACTTTCTAATAGGTATGGCAACCATGGAAGGTTTGGAAACACGTCTAATGGATGTTGTAACAGCATACCTATATGGCTCACTTGACAGTGAGATTTACATGAGAATCCCTGAAGGATTGAAAATGGTTGAATCACAAAGGCCCCGTCACATATATTCAATCAAGTTACAACGCTCATTGTATGGGTTGAAACAGTCTGGTCGTATGTGGTATAATCGACTTAGTGATTATTTAATAAAAGATGGATATATAAATGATCAAGTATGTCCATGTGTTTTATTAAGAAATCACAAAGTGGATTTTCCATCATTGCTGTATATGTGGATGATTTGAATCTTGTAGGTACTCCTGAAGAACTCACAAGAACTGCTACTTATTTAAAAGATGAATTTGAAATGAAAGATCTTGGAAAGACAAAATTCTGTTTGGAAATACAAGTGGAGCATTTAGCATCTGGAATTTTTGTTCATCAATCCACATATGCTGAAAAGATTCTCAGTCATTTTCATATGGATAAAGCTTATCCTTTAACTACCCCGATGGTTGTTCAATCTTTAGAAGTTGATAAAGATCCATTTTGGCCTCTAGAAAGTGGGGAAGAAGTTCTTGGACCTGAAGTTCCATACCTAAGTGCAATAGGTGCTCTTATGTATCTTGCAAACTGTACACGATCGGATATTACTTTTGTTGTCAACTTGTTAGCAAGATACAGTTCTTCTCCTACTAAGAGACATTGGGATGGGATCAAACACATTTTTAGATACCTCCGTGGAAGTATAGATCTTGGGTTATTTTATCCAAGAAATTCAACGTCACAATTGGTTGGATATGCCGATGCTGGATATTTATCAGATCCACATAATGGAAGAACACAAACAGGTTATGTATTTACATATTGTGACACGGCTATATCCTGGAAATCCACAAAGCAAACCATGACAGCTACATCTTTAAATCACTTAGAGATTCTCGCTATACATGAAGCAAGCAGAGAATGTGTTTGGTTGAGATCAATTATTCAGCATATTCAAATATCATGCGGATTACCATCAATCAAAGACATTCTTACAATTCTGTATGAGGATAACGCTGCATGCATTGCTCAACTTAGAGGATGGTACATAAAGGGAGATAGAACAAAACACATTTCACCTAAATTCTTCTTCACACATGAGCTACAGAAGAATGGTGATATAGATGTGCATCAAATTCGATCATGTGATAATCTAGCCGACTTATTCACAAAGTCGCTACCAAATGCAACGTTTGAAAAACTTCGGAAAAGGATCGGAATGTGTCGACTGAAAGACTTATGACAACATTTTATCAAGGAGTAATGAATTCCTTTTGAGGGGAAGATTGTACTCTTTTTCCTTAGTCACGATTTTTATCCCAATGGATTTTTCCTGATAAGGTTTTAATGAGACAGTCAATTAAATGATATTTATGTAAAAGATATGTACTCTTTTTCCCTTTGTTAAGTTTTTTCCACTGAATTTTCTTAACAAGGTTTTTAATGAGACATAATCTTCTATCGTAGAGAATCAGGGGAAGTGTTATACACAAAATTCCCTCCTGAGTCCTGAGGAAGGAACCTGAGTACTCTTCCTTCTCCTCTACTTTTCCTTCCCCTTGACTTCATCCTTACCTATATAAAGGAGTGCTACTGAATGAAAAAAAAATGAAGAATTCTATTTGAAAAATTTCTCTCTCTTTATCTCTTACTTATTCTCTCTAAATTTATGCAGTAATTATAAGAATATATTTTTATACTTTGCTAAAGTTTTATAACAGAACACTTTTTTTTTTATATTGGTAATGCCGATTTTTGCTTCCGTCATTCCCATAATTTGCTAAAACACGGAACAGGGATACCAAGTGGATCACGGATTTAATCATATATATATATATATATATATATATATACGGTTTAATATGCAGCCACTGAAGAATGAGAAGCGTGAAGCATGAGTACTTATTATAAATATATATTATATTCGTATATATATCTAGGATCTTATTAATCCTGCATGGTACAGGAGCAGGATTCAAGGGTTATCAACTTTTTATTATTCTGGTGGCGCGTGGATCTCGAGGTTATTATATATATATATATAATATTTTAATAATTTTATAATAAAATAAAATTTATTTTAATCTTAAAATAAAAGGTTTTATTTTAATCTTAAAATTAGATTTCATACTAACTAATTAGACTTAGAATTGGATTCCATGATAACTAATTGGAGTTGAAATTGGATTCCATGTTTCCTTAAATAAAGGAGTTTATTTAGATATGAAATAAAATTTCATATCATTCAAAATAAAGGAGTTTATTTGTAAATAGAAAAGTGAATCCATGTTTCCTTAAATAAATGAGTTTATTTAGATATGAAATAAGATTTCATATTATTCAAAATAAAAGAGTTTATTTGTGAATAGGAAAGAGAATCCGTGTTTCTTTTAATAAAGTTTTTTGGAATTGGATTCCATAAATAATTAAAATAAAGAAGTTTATTTTGATTAAAGATTTTGATTAAAATAAAATAGTTTATTTTATTCAAAATTGGATAAATTAAAATAAAAGAGGTTTATTTTAATTTAAATTTGGATTAAAATAAATGAGTTTATTTTGATTCAAAAATAGATTTTATACTAACTAAATTTGCCCATTAAATGATATCAATATATATATTGAATGTTTATTATTCATGAGATGAATGTTATTTATTGATGCATATGGTGATGTGTATGATAATAAATGAGATTGATTATGGACTATTGACCAATGTGATTGAATTTTATTTTAGTTGGATGCATGAATATATGGGTTTTATTAAATGGGATCTGCGTACCTCGTCTTCTCTAAATTTTTCTTAATGTAAATTCTAGCTCCCTCCTATGTATTTCCCCTTGACTTCTGATTAAGGTTTCTATTTATTTTAAATAGTTTTGTAATAGGAATAATTAGAATTAATTTTGAAGAATTGGAGATCAAGGAGCAAGAAGCGCATGAAGACCCGTTTGTAATGGAGCCCGGGTTTAAATGTAATAGTTATATTTAAATATTAATTCTTGCACCCCTAGGGTTTGACCTTTTGGTTCACTTGGTGGCTCTAGTGAACCAAACTAGAATAAAAGTCCATAATCAATCCGGGTAGAATATAGTATTCTATTCGTGCATACTTATACTATATATATTATATATTATGTAAACATGCTTTGCATGTTAATTAATATGACGCGTATTTTATATATATATATGTGCATGCGCGCTAAACAAGATGAGACAAATTAATAACAAACCCCTCAAATTTTTTATATTAAGTCCTAAGCGTTCAAAGATATTTGGAATATCGAACGTTGCCTTCTAGCATGATAAAATAATAGAGTATCAATTAATTATTATAAGTTTGTTGTGTCACCACAAGGCTTATCTTAATTCTTTGATATATTAATTTTATCACATTTGATGCTTATAAAGAAAATTGAACAATATTATTTTGTTGTGTCACCACAAGGACAATATTTTTCTTTTTTGAATATATGCAGTGCTAGGTTGGACTTAACTTAAATCATTTTAGTTCGGATGTGCACACACTTGACCATTATGATCTAAGAGGCAAAATACAAGGAGTTGCATAGTTGATGTAATTGACAAGAGTTGTCTACCTATTTATTTATATATAGTTTGTTGTGTCACCACAAGGCTATATACATTTAAAATGGGATCCTTATTCTCACTAGCATATTTTTAATTAGATATTACCGAACTATATAGATTGAGGGTTATATAGTTTGACGAAAATAGTGGGAGATACCAATTTAAAACAAAACCTAATTTATTTTGTTAATTAATAAAAGAATGTATGCTAAAATGTTGTTAATTACAAATTCATTTACAGAATTTTACAATGTCTAAATTACTATCACTGGGAAACATATTAGATGTTATTTAACCGGACCGAATTACTCGGATTGGTTAAGGAATTTGAGAATAGTTCTCATGGCTGAAAAGCTATCTTATGTCCTTAATACGCCTATCCCTGCAATAGTTGCAGACAATGCCTCTGAGGAAGAGATTGTTACTTTTAGAAAGTGGCAACATAATGCACAGTTGGCTCAATGCATTAAGCTCGCATCCATGAGTAACGAGCTTCAGCGTCAGCATGAAACTATGGATGCTCCTACTGTACTCCTACACGTCAAGTAGATGATGGTGAGGAAAGTAGGACTGATAGATATCAGATATCTAAGGAGCTCTTCCGATCTGGAATGACCGATGACACTACAGTACAGATAAAAGTCCTTAACATAATCAATTTGATTAATCAATTAGGACAACGAATTTTGTCATGGATGGAGAGTTGAACCAATATTTGATCTTGTACTCACTCCAGGACTCCTTTCACAATTATTGTGAATTTTTTATATGAACAAGCTAGATATCAGCCTCGCTGATTTGCTTAACATATTGAAAAATGATGAGAGTCACTTTTCAACCAAGAAACACCATGTCTTACTGGTAGGGGCCAAAAGATCTTCTTTAAAGAAGAAAGATTCAAAGAAGGTAAATGAAAGGCAAAAACAAAGGATAATAAGAACAAAACTGATATCGATAACAAAGGAGTTTGCTGTGAGGGCCCCGAATCCAAGGTCCCGAATCACCGCGGATCCGGTTCGATCATTCTAACACTATTACTATATTTGCGGAAGATATAAACATAAATTGTTTATACAATACATTACACACTATTCCCCAAGGTCGAGTAACCTTAACTTAATACATAATTCATAACTATCTAACATATAACATTATTATTAAACAACACTATTACAAATCTACTGCACACGTATACTAAAGCTGGAACTGTCTTGGACCTTTCCTTGTATCCGACACATTCGCCTTAATCTGTAATGTTTTATCATGATATAGCAAGGGTGAGCATAAGGATTGCCTAACAAGTTTAAGTTCAATAATATAACGATAAATCATGATTGAAAGAGTCAGAATAATAAGCTGGCTATAATTCAACAATATAATTGTGAACTAGCAGGAACAAATTTATGACTGAACAAGTATTATACATGAACAAATATATCTGTACCAACTGGTAATGAAGGTGATCAGCCTTTCATACCTGACTTATACATGCAATATGTACAGAGTACAATTCATGACAACCAGCAATGATTAACCATAAGCTTATCCGAATGAAACAACTCTTATTAGAGTTAAGTGAAAACTAACTTGCCCGAACCGTTGATTACCGCTACGTAATTTATATCGCTTTATTCGAAGACCTAATATTAGTAATATAGATCTCCAATATTAGAATAATATCATCATAATAAAATACTATTATATATATAGACAGACACAGAATAGCCTAAACACATAACACATAACACATAACCCTATCAGTCTATAACACACATAAGACTCGGTATCAAGTAAAACATTTGCAGTCTGAGTAGAACCCGACACAATTCAAACATCCCGACGGTCTAGTTGGTCAAAAATTCGAGTTTAAGTTCAATTAAACTCTGTCTAACACTTAACAATTATCTCAGATAATTTTAATATTAGTCAAAATAATTTTCATAAGTTCACAATAATTTTTAAATAATTATTACTATTTATCTTGAATTTTCAATCATTAATATCGTATTTAAATGAATTAAATACCTCATAATTCTTTTTATCATTAATATTTATTTATTATCAAATATTAATGAAAATCATCACATAATATTATAATATATTTATAATATATCAAAGTATTTTTAATACCTTAAAATCATATTTATATAATTTTTAAACAATTAAATCCATTATCCGATAATTTCTTTTAATATTAAAATATTAATATTTTCATGAAAAAATATCAAAAGTTATATTTTATAACTTAAAATATTTTTCTAACACTTAAATCATTTTATTATGATTTATAAAACATTAATTCTATTTTTCCTTAATTTATTTAATATATTTATTAAATAAAATAATTATCATTAATATTGATTAATTAATGAAATTTATCCCAAAATATTAAAAGTCACTTAAAATAACTTAAAATATTTTCATTTACCATAATATTATTTTTCATGATTTTTCATGTATTTAAATCATTTTTTTAATTTATTTAATATTATAATTAAATAAATTAAATACCATTTATATTCCAAAAATATTAAATATTTATGAAATATACTCTAAATAATTAAAAAAACTATTTTTAGAATTTAAAATAATTTTTCGAATTTATTTTGTATTTTTAATAATTAAAACCATTTAATTCTATTTATTTAATTAAAATATTAATTTTTGGTAAATAATAAATTATAAAAAAGGCCTTATATAGCGACGTAACTGCCGCTATAGTGTGTTCTTGAGCCTTCTTGAATCAAACGAACTTGTGGTGCTTGTATACGACTTTGACCAAGTTCTAATTATCATTGTAATTATTTTTTTTATTTGTTTGAGCATCGATATTGTAGTACTTATGTAACACTACAATAGCAAACTTAGTTCATGGCCATAACACATCAGATCAATGAGATACAAGGCATACATAATCGTGTCATGAGATGATCGTTTCTTCATTTTCTCGGTTTCCCGAAAATGAAGAACGAATGAACTACCTACTTGCCAAAGATTTGAATGTTAGCATTATAATCTCGGTTGGTGTAATCTAGTATGGTTCAAACATGTAGCCATGTATGTCATCGTATAACAATTATATAACATTATATCATCATAACAAAAACATCACACAAGAAGATATGAGACTAGTCAACCTTTGTCGTAAAATCTCTTTTTGAATATTTGGGTTTTCCAGAAAACAATCATGAGCCAGTCAGTCAAGTCTACTTTGACCAGGATTATCTATAATTATGTTAAGGATATGAGCGATATAAGGACATTAGTGTGTAGCCTACATACCAGTCTACATTCTCTAATTAACAAAAAGGCCAAAACACATAAAAGTTGCAAGATCAAGCGCCTGCAAAATGGTTGTCAGACGCTTCTGGAATTCTGGGCTACCAAGAATTCACTTTTCCGTGAACGGTCAACGCCTTTTGACTGCCCATATCTGGCATTATAGACATGTTATGTCCATGATTCCAGTTCCAGATGGTAGTCCACATGGCATAGAATAGATCCAAAACATAAAACACAACAAACAATTAAGAGATCAAGATCTATGGGCCCTGACATATGACTGTCAGGCCTTATTTCAACACTTTTTCCAGATTACTAAAAATTCTTGATTCTTGCATCTAAGTGTTATGGATCCATGATCCAACAACCCAGATCACTTATAGACACCTTCTAACCCATCTTTAAACAACAACTAACATTAAACAACATAAGATCAAAGGATTTCGAAATTTTAGGGTTCTTACCACTTTGAGCCTTGATTTTTGATTCTGGCCCTTTTGATCTGTTCTTGGAAAACTAAGGAATGATTTCATCTTAACTTCTCACTTCTTTTCACTCTCATACCCGAAAATCTATAAAGAGAATGGTCTTGGCTATTTTAAAAGGTCAAGTGAGCTTTTCTCTCACTTTTAATCTAATTATTTAATACAATGAACTTGGATTGACAGAATGGCTGATATGTTGGATATAGAGCACATGGAGTAGATAGAGTGGGTAACCAACTCAATATATAATCAATATTTGTAAGCCACCTATTAAAGAATATGACAAAAGGGCATAATGGTCATTTTAATATAATTTTAATGGCATTCTTGTCAATTAGCCAAACCCTTAGGGTTTAAGGTTTGGTTAGGGTTTAGAAAATTTAGGGTTTAGGGTTTGAACCATTTTAGGGTTTAGGGTTTAACCCTTAATTTGTAATTTAATTTCTAAAATTTCTAATTCAGGGTTTAAAAATAGGAAATTATTATTTCTAAATTATAATTAGAATTTTTTAATTATATTAAAAATTCTTAATCATTACTTAAACCTTGCTAATTAGGTCTAGCATTTCTTAATTACAATCGCTAATTAAGAAATTAGGGTCAAAAATAGTCATTAGGGTTTATAAAACACTAATTAGGGTTTCTAATAGAAAATAATTTTTCTAATTTAGAAATTAAATTTTGTAATTAGATTAGGATTTTCTAATTACTTATAAATTTAAAATTAGGATTAATATTTTCTAATTAACATTAAAATTATTAAATTAATAATTAGATTTTCCCCAATTATAAATTAGGGTTCTTAATCCCGAAATTAGGGTTTAATAATTTAAAATTAGGGTTTACTAAATAATTAAGCTTTACACTAATTAAGATTATAATTAATATCACTTAAGAATTATAATCATCCTCTAAGTTCCTAGATTAGGGTTTTAAATTTGGAATTAGGGTTTTGTAACCATTTTGTTAAGATTAACCCTAATTAATCCTATAATTATTTACACTTACGCCATTAAGTTCCCGATTTAGGGTTTTATGCACCGAATTAGGGTTTCAAGAACCGATTTCTAGGGTTTCTTATTAATCGCTAGGGTTTTCTAACCGAACATTAAAGTTCTTAATATATAATTAGGGTTTGTTACAGATATCGTTTATCTGGTCAACCCTTGACCCTTAACCACATATTGTACATATATACACATAACATATTCACTTATTCCTTAATCTTGAATAATACACCTAAATCTTTCACAGAATTTTGAAATCCTCAAAATTCCTTCTTAAAAATATCAAACGCATACACTTATTTTCTGTCTAGGTTCTAATATCGAACCTTAAATCAATTAATAAAATTTTTAAAAATATTCAAAATTCTCGGGTTGTCACATTCACCCCTTCTTCTAAAAATTTCATCCCCAAAATTTACCTTACGCCTTACACAATGCTGCTTACACCATTCATACACAACATCACATGCTACCTAATACACAACTCACAAGAGTAAAAGTTTTCAAATTGTGTTGAAGAGTCATATAGACTATTTGTCTGTCATTTTCGCAAAGGTTATATGGAAATTCATCCGCAAACCGTCATAACTTACAGACACAAAGGGTGATTAGCCCGATATGCCCTGTACTGGCCAAGTACTAATTTTATTTGTTCCTCTTCACTGCCATATGCACAAAAATTCTACCTCAGTCTTATTGGATTCCGCACCAAAACAATTTGGTTTGAGAAATTTCTTTCAATGAACACTTAGAGTTTTCATAAACTTTAGTCTAACTGAATCGAATAGCATAGATTCATATCAATAATTCAATTCAATCGAATTATTTAAGTGTAGCCAAACCCCGTTGGCAAATTAAAATTTTGAAAATATTTTCGAGAATGACGTCATGATGTCGCATCAGATTAACAAATCCGCTTGAGGATGACGCCATTATATGACTTTAATCATAACACATCATACAATAGTGGAACAACGATTTTAGATCAAATTCACACTAAGTATTCCTCAGTATTTATAACTCCATCAAATTTTTATCATCTCTCGCACTGAGTTACATAGTACATGAGTGATAAATAAAATATATTTTGATATTTCAAATCATTTGCGTCTAGTCAAAAATAAGTAGCATATACTATACTTTAAAACCGCTTTCAAAATGATTACGAGTCTACATATTTTTTTAAAAAGCACATAGTGTGTATTTAGCTTGATGTCAAAATTTTGAAGTCTAGCATAGCTAGAGTTTTGGAAAACTTAATTCTTCACTAATAATCATTTGCTTAAAATCTATCTATTCTTATTATCCTTAATACTCCATTTACACACAACTATACCCAGCTTCATTAAACCACACTTATGAGTCCATAAATTACCACAATCATATGAGTTTAAGAACTTTCCTAGTCGACCGACCTTTGGCGTCCATTCACGAGGGGGTTCATAAACATTTCATATAACTATGAATCAAGTATGTCACATAAGTATGAGTTTTAAGAACTCGTATTTAACCTTATATCCTCTACCTATGACCTATCTATCTCATTATACATGAGAGAAAGGAATCACCCTCTTAACATGCATATATCAAAGAGCGTGACACAACATTTCAATGATTATCAATGCCAGATACTAAGTAGTTTTTACACCAAGTACAATTCCCCGCCCATACAAGGAATTATACAACTCATTTTTACATACGAATCCTCAATTGAAATCCCCACCTAATCTTAACACCCTTCTCAATACGAATTTCATTTAATCCGTATTCATAATTCATAACTCTTTCATGAGTTTTCATAGTACAATTTAATAGTACAACTGCCACACAGCAAACTTTGCTGTAACTTTTCAATCATTAGATTGATTCTTCTTCCTGCTATCACCTTATCAGATCACGGGGTGATCTTATCGTATATATTACGATTTATTTCTATGTCTTGATTGTTTTGTTTTACGATCTTCTATCACTGCACTTTTAGTCTTTTAGACTCTATCTATTCACCACTACTGTTCAACTTTATTATCAGAGTTAGGGAACTCTGTATCTTATAACTCACGAGAGATTCGCTCTTTGAATCTTACCGACCAACTAACTCTATTTGAGTTAGTACTTATCCTAATCATCGCGGTTATTAGTCTCGGTATTCCTACCTAAGGTTTATAACCAACAGCCTTTGATACCAACTAATGAGGGCCCCCTCAATCCGAGGTCCCAAATCACCGCGGATCCTGCTCGATCATTCTATACACTATTACTATTTTATGAAGATATAAACATAAATTATTTATACAATACATTACACATTATTCCCCAAGGTCGAGTAACCTTAACTTAATACACAATTCATAACTTATCTAACATATAACATTATTATTATTACAACACTATTACAAATCTAATCGCACACGTATACTAAAGTCGAACTATCTTTAACCTTTCCTCAGATCCAACGATTCACCTTAATCTGCAATGTTTTATCATGATATAGCAAGGGTGAGCATAATAAGATTGCCCAAAGAAGTTTAAGTTCAATAATATAACGATATATCATGATTGAAAGAGTCGAATAATAAGTCGGCTATAATTCAACAATATAATTGTGAACTAGCAGAACAAATTTATGACCTAACAAGTATTATACATGAACAAATATATCTCGAACCAACTGGTAATGAAGGTGATCAACCTTTCATACACGACTTATACATGCAATATGTACAGTAGTACAATTCATGGCAACCAAAGAATGATTAACCATAAGCTTATCCGAATGAAACAACTCTTATTAGAGTTAAGTAAAACAAACTTGCACGAATCTGTTGATTACCGCTACGCAATTTATATCGCTTTATCCAAGACCTAATATTAGTAATATAGATCTCCAATATTAGAATAATATCATCACAATAAAATATATATATATATATATATATATACATAGAATAACCTAAACACATAACACATAACACATAACCCTATCGATCTAAAACACACATAAGACTCAGGTATCAAGTCAAACTATTGCGATTCGAGTTTGAACCCGACATAATTCTAACATCCCGATTTGCCTAATGTTGGACAAAATCGAGTTTAAGTTCAATTAAACTCTGCACAAACACTTAACAATTATCTCGAGATAATTTTAATATTAGTCAAAATATTTTTCATAAGTTTGTAATAATTTTTAAATAATTATTACTATTTATCTTGAATTTCAATCATTAATATCATATTTAAATGAATTAAATACCACATAATTCTTTTATCATTAATATTTATTTATTATCAAATATTAATGAAAATCATCACATAATATTATAATATATTTATAATATATCAAAGTATTTTTAATACTTTAAAATCATATTTATATGATTTTTAAACAATTAAATCCATTATCCAATAATTGCTTTTAATATTAAAATATTAATATTTTCATGACAAAATATCAAAAGTTATATTTTATAACTTAAAATATTTTTCTAACACTTAAATCATTTTATATGATTTATAAAACATTAATTCTATTTTTCCTTAATTTATTTAATATATTTATTAAATAAACTAATTATCATTAATATTGATTAATTAATGAAATTCATCCCAAAATATTAAAAGTCACTTAAAATAACTTAAAATATTTTCTTTTACCATAATATTATTTTTCATGATTTTTCATGTATTTAAATCATTTTTAAATAATTTATTTAATATTATAATTAAATAAATTAAATACCATTTATATTCCAAAAATATTAAATATTTATGAAATATACTCTAAATAATTAAAAACTATTTTTCAGAATTTAAAATAATTTTTTGGAATTTATTTAGTATTTTTAATAATTAAAAACCATTTAATTCGATTTATTTAATTAAAATATTAATTTCTAAAAAATAATAATTATAAAAAGGCCCTATATCTATAGCGCAGTAACTGTCCGCTATAGGTGTTCTTGAAAGTGTTCTTTGAACCTTCAAATTCACGCTTATGCAGTCCTACCTTTGAATTCATGTTCTAATTCTCATCAGAAATCGTTTGAGGCTTGTTTGAGCATCAATATTGTAGTACTTATGTAACACTACAATAGCAAACTTAGTTCATGGCCATAACACATCAGATCAGTGAGATACAAGGCATACAAAACGTTGTCGAGACTTGTTCTTCATTTTCGGTTTTCCGAAAAATGAAGAACAAATCGAAGCTACATACTTTTGCCAAAGATTTGAATGTTAGCATTATGGCTCGCTTGGTGTAATCTAGTGGTTCAAACATGTAGTAGAGATGTCAAGGTACAATTTATAACTTCATATCATGACAAAAAACATCACACAAGATGAGATCAATTAGTCAACCCTTGTCGTCGAAAAATTCGGCTCTTTGAATATCCGGGTTTTCCGTAAAAAATCATGAGCCGATCAATGGTCAACGCTTGACCCAGATTATCTATAATTATGTTAAGGATATGAGCGATATAAGGATTATAGTGTGTAGCCTATATACCGTACTACATTCTCTAATTAACAAAAAGACCAAAACACATAAAATTATAGAAGATCAAGCTTCGCAAAATGGTTGTCGACGCTTCTCGGAATTTTCAGGCTACCTAGATTCACTTTTCTCGTGAATCAATCAACACCTTTTGACTGCCCATATCTGGCATTATAGACATGTTATGTCCATGATTCCAGCCTTTAGATCAAAGTCCACATGGCATAGAATAGATCCAAAACATAAAACACAACAAACAATTAAGAGATCAAGATCTATGGGCCCTGACATATGACTGTCAGGCCATATTTCAACATTTTTTCCAGATTACTAAAAATGATTGATTCGTGCATCTAAGTGTTATGGATCCATGATCCAACAACCCAGATCACTTATAGACACCTTCTAACACATCTTTAAACAACAACTAACATTAAACAACATAAGATTAAAGGATTTCGAAATTTTAGGGTTCTTACCACTTTGAGCCTTGATTTTTGATTCTGGCCCTTTTGATCTGTTCTTGGAAAACTAAGGAATGATTTCATCTTAACGTCTCACTTCTTTTCACTCTCATACCCGAAAATCTAGAAAGAGAATGGTCTTGGCTATTTTAAAAGGTCAAGTGAGTTTTTATCTCACTTTTAATCTAATTATTTAATACAATGAACTTGGATTGACGATAATGGCCGGTATGTTGGATATAGAAAGTACATGGAGTAGATAGAGTGGGTAACCAACTCAATATATAATCAATATTTGTAAGCCACCTATTAAAGAATATGACAAAAGGGCATAATGGTCATTTTCATATAATTTTAATGGCATTCTTGTCAATTAGCCAAACCCTTAGGGTTTAGGGTTTGGTTAGGGTTTAGGGTTTAGAAAATTTAGGGTTTAAGGTTTAAACCATTTTAGGGTTTAGGGTTTAACCTTTAATTTGCAATTTAATTTCTAAAATTTCTAATTTAGGTTTTAAAAATAGAAAATTAATATTTCTAAATTATAATTAGAATTTTCTAATTATATTAAAATTTCTTAATCATTACTTAAATCTTGGTAATTAGGACTAGCATTTCTTAATTAAAATCGTTAATTAAGCAATTAGGGTGAAAATAGTCATTAGGGTTTATAAACCACTAATTAGGGTTTCTAATAGAAAATAATTTTTCTAATTTAGAATTTAAATTTTAAGTAATTAGATTAGGGTTTTCTAATTACTTATAAATTTAAAAATTAGGATTAATATTTTCTAATTAACATTAAAATTATTAAATTAATAATTAGATTTTCCCAAATTATAAATTTGGGTTGTTAATCCCGAAATTAGGGTTTAATAATTTGAAATTAGGGTTTACTAAATAATTAAGCTTTACCCTAATTAAGATTATAATTAATATCACTTAAGAAATATAATCATCCTCTAAGTTCCAAGATTAGGGTTTTAAATTTGGAATTAGGGTTTTGTAAGCAATTTGTTAAGATTAACCCTAATTAATCCAATAATTATTTACACTTACGCCATTAAGTTCCCAATTTAGGGTTTTATGCACCGAATTAGGGTTTTAAGAACCAGTTTCTAGGGTTTCTTATTAATCACTAGGGTTTTCTAACCGAACGTTAAAGTTCATAATATATAATTAGGGTTTGTTACAGATATCGTTTATCTGGTCAACCCTTGACCCTTAATCACATACTGTACACATATAAATAGAACATATTCACTTATTCCTTAATCCTGAATAATTCACCTAAATCTTTCACAGAATTTTGAAATCTTCAAAATTCCTTCTTAAAAATATCAAACGCATACATTTATTTTCTGTCTAGGTTCTAATAACGAACCTTAAATCAATTAATAAAATTTTTAAAAATATTCAAAATTCTCGGGTTGTCACATTCACCTCTTCTTCTAAAAATTTAATCCCCGAATTTTGCCTTACACCTTACATAATACTGCTTACACCATTCATACACAGCATCAAATGCTACCTAATACACCACTCACATGAGTAAAAGTTTTCAAATTGTGCTGAGGAGTCATATAAACTATTTGTCTGTCATTTTCGCAAAGGTTATATGGAAATTCATCCGCAAACCATCATAACTTACAGACACAAAGGGTGATTAGCCCGATATGCCCTGTACTGGCCAAGTACTAATATTATCTGTTCCTCTTCACTGCCATATGCACAAAAATTTTACCTCAGTCTTATTGGATTCCGCACCAAAACAATTTGGTTCGGGAAATTTCTTTCAATGAACACTTAGAGTTTTCATAAACTTTAGTCTAACTGAATCAAATAGCATAGATTCATATCAATAATTCAATTCAATCGAATTATTTAAGTGTAGCCAAACCCGGTTGGCAAATTAAAATTTTTGAAAATATTTTCGAGAATGACGTCATGATGCCGTATTGTATTAACAGTCCGTTTGAGGATGCCGTCATTATATGACTTTGTCATAACACATCATACAATAGTGAAACAACGATTTTCGATCAAATTCACACTAAGTATTCCTGTATTTACAACTCCATCAAATTTTTATCATCTCTGCACCAGGTTACATGGTACATGAGTGATAAATAAAAGATATTTTGATATTTCAAATCATTTGCGTCTAGCTAAAATAAGTAGCATATACTATACTTTAAACCGTTTCAAAAATGATTACGAGTCTACATATTATTTTTAAAAGCACATAGTGCGTTTTAGCTGGATGTCAAAATTTTGAAGTCTAGCATAGCTAGAAGTTTTGGAAAACTTAATTCTTCACTAATAATCATTTGCTTAAATAGTCTATCTATTCTTATTATCCTTAATACTCCATTTACACACAACTATACCCAGTTCGTCAAACCACACTTATGAGTCCATAAATTACCACAATCATATGAGTTTAAGAACTTTCCTAGTCTGACCTTTGGCGTCCGTTCGCCGAGGGGTTCATAAACATTTCATATAACTATGAATCAAGTATGTCACATAAGTATGAGTTTTAAGAACTCGTACTTAACCTTATATCCTCTACCTATGACCTATCTATCTGTTATACACATGAGAAAGGAATCACTCTCTTAACATGCATATAGCAAATAGCGCGACACAACATTTCAATGATTATCAATGCCAGATACTAAGTAATTTTTACACCAAGTACAATTCCCTGCCCATACAAGGAATTATACAACTCAGCTGCCGACATGAATCCTTAATTGAAATCCCCACCTAATCTTAACACCCTTCCCAATATGAATTTCATTTAATCCGTATTCATAATTCATAACTCTTTCATGAGTTTTCATAGTACAATTTAATAGTACAACTGCCACACAACAAAATTTGCTGTAACTTTTCAATCATTAGATTGATTCTTCTTCCTGTTATCATCTTATCAAATCACGGGGTGATCTTATTGTATATATTACGATTTATTTCTATGTCTTGATCGTTTTGTTTTATGATCTTCTATCACTGCACTTTTAGTCTTTTAGACTCTATCTATTCACCACTACTGTTCAACTTTATTATCAGAGTTAGGGAACTCTGTATCTTATAACTCGCCGAGATTCGTCTTTGAATCTTACCGACCAACTAACTCTATTTGAGTTAGTACTTATCCTAATCACTGCAGTTATTAGTCTCAGGTATTCCTACCTAAGGTTTATAACCAACAGCTTTGATACCAACTGTAAGGGCCCCGAATCCGAGGTCCCAAATCACCGCAGATCCGGTTCGATCATTCTAACACTATTACTATATTTGCGGAAGATATAAACATAAATTGTTTATATAATACATTGCACACTATTCCCCAAGGTCGAGTAACCTGAACTTAATACACAATTCATAACTATCTAACATATAATATTATTATTAAACAACACTATTACAAATCTATTGCACACGTATACTAAAGCTGGAACTGTCTTGGACCTTTCCTTGTATCCATCGCATTCGCCTTAATCTGCAATGTTTTATCATGATATAGCAAGGGTGAGCATAAGGATTGCCCAGCAAGTTTAAGTTCAATAATATAACGATATATCATGATTGAAAGAGTCAGAATAATAAGCTGGCTATAATTCAACAATATAATTGTGAACTAGCAGGAATAAATTTATGACTGAACAAGTATTATACATGAACAAATATATCTCGAACCAACTGGTAATGAAGGTGATCACCTTTTTACATACCGACTTATACATGCAATATGTACAGAGTACAATTCATGGCAACCAGCAATGATTAACCATAAGCTTATCCGAATGAAACAACTCTTATTAGAGTTAAGTGAAAACAAACTTGCCTGAACCGTTGATTACCGCTACGCAATTTATATCGCTTTATCCGAAGACCTAATATTAGTAATATAAATCTCCAATATTAGAATAATATCATCACAATAAAATACTATTATATATATAGACATACACAGAATAACCTAAACACATAACACATAACCCTATCAGTCTATAACACCCATAAGACTAGGTATCAAGTCAAGCAATTGCAGTCTGAGTTGAACCCGACACAATTCTAACATCCCGACGATCTAGTCGGTCAAAAATTCGAGTTTAAGTTCAATTAAACTCTGCCTAACACTTAACAATTATCTCAGATAATTTTAATATTAGTCAAAATAATTTTCATAAGTTCGTAATAATTTTTAAATAATTATTACTATTTATCTTGAATTTTCAATCATTAATATCGTATGTAAATGAATTAAATACCTCATAATTCTTTTATCATTAATATTTATTTATTATCAAATATTAATGAAAATCATCACATAATATTATAATATATTTATAATATATCAAAGTATTTTTAATACCTTAAAATCATATTTATATGATTTTTAAACAATTAAATCCATTATCCGATAATTGCTTTTAATATTAAAATATTAATATTTTCATGACAAAATATCAAAAGTTATATTTTATAACTTAAAAATATTTTTCTAACACTTAAATCATTTTATTATGATTTATAAAACATTAATTCTATTTTTCCTTAATTTATTTAATATAGTAATTAAATAAACTAATTATCATTAATATTGATTAATTAATGAAATTTATCCCAAAATATTAAAAGTCACTTAAAATAACTTAAAATATTTTCTTTTTACCATAATATTATTTTTTATGATTTTTCATGTATTTAAATCATTTTTAAATCATTTATTTAATATTATAATTAAATAAATTAAATACCATTTATATTCCAAAAATAATAAATATTTATGAAATATACTCTAAATAATTAAAAACTATTTTTCAGAATTTAAAATAATTTTTCAGAATTTATTTTGTATTTTTAATAATTAAAAACCATTTAATTTGATTTATTTAATTAAAATATTAATTTCCGGAAAATTATAATTATAAAAAGGCCCTATAGCGACAGAACCGACGCTATAGGTGTTCTTGAGCCTTCAAAGTCTGCTTGCAGGGTGCTACCTTTGACTGATTCTAATTCTCATTGTAATTCGTTTCTGGGCTTGTTTGAGCATCGGTATTGTAGTACTTATGTAACACTACAATAGCAAACTTAGTTCATGGCCATAACACATCAGATCAGTGAGATATAGGGCATATAAAACGTGTCAGACACTATTCTTCATTTTTTGGGTTTCCTGGAAAATGAAGAACAGTCGAACTACCTACTTGCCAGCATTTGAATGTTAGCATTATGGCTCGGTTGGTGTAATCTAGTGGTTCAAACATGTAGCCAGTATGTCAAGGTACAATTTCATAACTTCATATCATGACAAAAACATCACACAAGACAGATACAGACTAGTCAACCCTTGTCAGAAAATTCGGCCTTTGAATATCTGAGTTTTCCAGAAAACATTCATGAGCCAGTCGGTCAAGCCTACTTTGACTAGGATTATCTATAATTATGTAAAGGATATGAGCGATATAAGGACATTAGTGTGTAGCCTACATACCAGTATACATTGTCTATTTAACAAAAAGACCAAAACACATAAAAGTTGCAAGATCAAGCGCCTGCAAAATGGTTGTCAGACGCTTCTGGAATTCTGGGCTGCACAGAATTCACTTTTCCGTGAACGGTCAACGCCTTTTGACTGCCCATATCTGGCATTATAGACATGTTATGTCCATGATTCCAGTTCCAGATGGTAGTCCACATGGCATAGAATAGATCCAAAACATAAAACACAACAAACAATTAAGAGATCAAGATTTATGGGCCCTGACGTATGACTGTCAGGCCATATTTCAATATGTTTTTCAGATTACTAAAAATGCTTGATTCGTGCATCTAACTGTTATGGATCCATGATCCAACAACCCAGATCACTTATAGACACCTTCTAACACATCTTTAAACAACAACTAACATTAAACAACATAAGATCAAAGGATTTCAAAATTTTAGGGTTCTTACCAGTTTGAGCCTTGATTTTTGATTCTAACCCTTTTGATCTGTTCTTGGAAAGCTAAGGAATGATTTCATCTTAACTTCTCACTTCTTTTCACTCTCATACCCGAAAATCTATAAAGAGAATGGTCTTGGCTATTTTAAAAGGTCAAGTGAGCTTTTCTCTCACTTTTAATCTAATTATTTGATATAATGAACTTGGATTGACACAATGGCTGATATGTTGGATATAGAGCACATGGAGTAGATAGAGTGGGTAACCAACTCAATATATAATCAATATTTGCAAGCCACCTATTAAAGAATGTTACAAAAGGGCATAATAGTCATTTCCATATAATTTTAATGCCATTCTTGTCAATTAGCCAAACTCTTAAGGTTTAGGGTTTGGTTAGGGTTTAGGGTTTAGAAAATTTAGGGTTTAGGGCTTGAACCATTTTAGGGTTTAGGGTTTAACCCTTAATTTGCAATTTAATTTCTAAAATTTCCAATTTAGATTTTAAAAATAAAAAATTAATATTTCTAAATTATAATTAGAATTTTCTAATTATATTAAAATTTCTTAATTATTAGTTAAATCTTGCTAATATGGATTAGCATTTCTTAATTACAATCGCTAATTAAGCAATTAGGGTCAAAATAGTCATTAGGGTTTATAAACCACTAATTAGGGTTTCTAATAAAAAAATAAATTTTCTAATTTAGAAATTAAATTTTAAGTAATTAGATTAGGGTTTTCTAATTACTTATAACTTTAAAAATTAGGATTAATATTTCTAATTAACATTAAAATTATTAAATTAATAATTAGATTTTCCCCAATTATAGATTAGGGTTCTTAATCCCAAATTAGGGTTTAATAATTTGAAATTAGGGTTTAATAAGTAATTAAGCTTTACCCTAATTAAGATTATAATTAATATCACTTAAGAATTATAATCATCCTCTAAGTTCCCAGATTAGGGTTTTAAATTTGGAATTAGGGTTTTGTAACCAATTTGTTAAGATTAACCCTAATTAATCCTATAATTATTTACACTTATGCCATTAAGTTCCCAATTTAGGGTTTTATGCACCGGAATAGGGTTTCAGGAACCGGTTTCTTGGGTTTCTTATTAATAGCTAGGGTTTTCTAACCGAACGTTAAAGTTCTTAATATATATTTAGGGTTTGTTACAGATATCATTTATCTGGTCAACCCTTGACCCTTAACCACATACCGTACACATATACACAGAACATATTCATTTATTCCTTAATCCTGAATAATTCACCTAAATCTTTCACAGAATTTTGAAATCCTCAAAATTCCTTCTTAAAAATACCAAACGCATACACTTATTTTTTGTCTAGGTTCTAATATCGAACCTTAAATCAATTAATAAAATTTTTTAAAATATTCAAAATTCTCAGATTGTCATAGTTTGCTTCCACTGCAATAAGCCTGGACACTAGAAAGAAACTGCGAGAAGCATCTTGCAAAGGCTAACCAAAGAAGCTTAGTGAAATTTCGGTTACAAATACAAATTTGTTCATGATTTTAAATAAATTTTTTCTTTAAGTCAAGGTTCTACTTGGATATTGGATACCGACTTTGGTTATCATAAATATAGATTTATGAAGTGACCAAGCAGAAGTAGAAAGCTAAACAAATATAAGTAATCCTATGTGTGGGAAATGAAGTAAATGTTGCCACATTAGCCATAGAAACTTATAGTTTAGCAATGACTACGGGAAAATCTATTAAGTCAATAAATTGTTATGGTATTTCAGTTCTCATAAGAAACATTATTTTCATTTTGTTGTTGGACAATGAAATTTGGTATTATATTTAAGAACAATTGTTGTTCTATTTATAATAATAATGTTTCGTATAGAACTAAAATATTACTTAATGGATTTTGTGTACTTGACTTACGTGTAAATATATTTTGCAAATTGAACAAACTAGTATAAGAAAAGGAGATGATCATTCAAAGAGTTGAATATGTGTATTTATTAAAATACATGTATGAATTATTTGAAAGGTTCAAAGAATTTAGAAGTGAAACAAATTGGCAAAGTATTAAGATTATTTGATTAGATCAAGGAATAAATACTTGTGCAATAAGTTTCTAGATCATCTCAAATGGTTTTCTTGTAATGGATGCCTCCTGATACGAAATAATTGATTGATGTATCTAAAAGAAAAAATTGTACCTTATTGGCATGGTGCAGTCCACAATGAGTTTACCGACATTCCAGTATCCTTCTGGGGTCATGCCCTAGAAATGGTTGCATATCTGCGAAAAAGGTAACCTCAAAATTCGGCCCCAAGACTCCATAAAAGTTATGAACATGGAGGAATCCTAATCTTAAGTATGTTAAGATAAGGGGATGTCCAACTTATGTGAAAAGGTTTCAAAGGATAAGCTTGGGATAAGATTTGACAAGTAAAGATTTGCGGGACATCCTAAAGTAAGTTTAGGGTATATGTTCTATAATCCTACTTAGCAAAAGGTGTTTGTTACGAAACATTCTACCTTCTAAGATAAAGATGTTTATCATTGAAGGGGCTAGTGGGAGGATAATAGATCTTGAAGAGTTCAAGAACCACAAAATATTATAAGTCAAATAAGAGGAACCTGTAGATAGACTTATTGTACCACAACCGAATCGTAAATCTGGAATAGTACCGAAGATACCTGGGAGGTATGGATTCATCATGGATGATGATGATGAGGTACGTATCATAGAAGATGATGATCCAATTACATACAATGAGGTAAGAGTTGTAGACACTCAGAGAAATGGATTGAAGCAAGCTTCTCAAAAATGGAACATTCGTTTTGATGAAACAAATCAAAAGAGTTTGATTTTATCACAAATAAGAATGAACCTAATGTGTACAAAAGGATCAGTGGGAGCGTCATGACATTCCTAGTATTATATGTTCATATACTACGGATAAGGAATGACATACCAATGCTACAATCAGTAAAGATAAAGTTGTCTAAACATTCCTCCATGAATGTTTTGGGAAGAGTATCTTTATTGGGGATACAAATCTATATAGATAGATTAAAGAGGATGCTCGACATAACCCAATGAACGTATATTCATTTGATGCTAAAGTCGTTTAGCATGACAAACTCCAAAAGATGTCTCATGTTGATGAGTCGTGGACTCCTGAAAAGAGAGATCGCATGAGTGACAATCATGTATACAATGAAATATACGAGACCTGATGTTAATCAGTCATATTCTAGAGAAGATCACTGTCAGACAGTGAAAAACATCTTAAAGTACTTAACCGGCACTAAGGATGTGATTAAAATTTATGGTGTGTCTAAATTAAAACTAGAAGGCTTAACAGACTCAAGTTTTTCAGACAGACCAAGACGACAGAAAATCCATTTTAAGGTAAAGCTTTACCTTGAACGATGGTGCAGTGAATTGGAAAGGTTCCAAATAGCAAAGAGTTGCTGGTTTAGTGATAAAGACAAAGTATATAGCTATAAATGAAGCTGCAAGTTGATTGTTTGGATTAAAAGTTCATTACAGAACTAGGAATAGTTCCTAAGTCTCATCTTGGATCTAAACATGTGTTGTGGCACTTTTATTTGATTATAGGAATCATTGAAAGATGGGAAATCACTATAAAGATAGTGAACTCTCAAGAACAACATTACATATCCATTAACTAAAGCTTATCCAATGATGAAGATAATCGTCACTTAGAGAAGAAGGGTATGAGATACCATGACGATTGGTTTTAGTGCAAGTGGGAGATTGAAAGTAGTATGCACACAAAGCAATCATGTTTGATGATAAAGCATATACTTTGTAACAATCTTATTCATTTATTAATAAAAAGTATTAATTTATTAAAGGCTTGTAATTATCTACATGATCTTGTTTTATAATATGTGATAAACCCATAGTTTTAAGCAATGCTTTTAGAATAATGATGATGATCATTCTAATGAGATCTAAATTCTTAGAAAGCTTAAAACTAAAATAGTTCCCAATCGTTGGATTACTAAATTGGGGATTAGTGAATCCGAGATAGATTGGTACATACGTTAACTTGCTCATTGAATGAGGATGATTGATCTCATGATCATTTGTGTGGAGACACTAAAGCAAGTATGTAGGTCCTTATTAGAGAATAAGTTCACTGAACGTGACTCGCTAAGGAATACCTAATGGAGTTTTACTTGCACATTAATAGGAATTCTCAGTAGTGATAGTAGTCTAAGTGATCCTTGGACTTGAGATCATGATAGTATCTTGTGTATGATGAGTTATACTTTGACTTATTCCTTAAGACCCTTAGGGTATATCAAAGGGTATGCTTGGGTATAATAACTTGTACATGGAGATAATGTATGATCAATAAAGAATCTACCGCTTCTAGTAAAATAAGAGAAATGTCCTATTTGATTCGATAAATGACAACCCAGTAGTCATTGGCCAAGGCAGAATAAAATTAGAAAGAAGTTTCTAATTTGCATTATTTGGAGTTGTGCATTTAAGAGTCGAAATACATATAATTAAATAAAATAAGACTTGACAATAATTCCATGTCTTATATTTAATTAGGACATTGTATGGTGGAAGGATTGTATTGTACGGTAACTATTTACTCAAAGGTTCTTTTATGATTAATGTTGAAATCTATATTATCTGGAAAGTCCTTGATCGCTAGGGAGGCTTATCCCTATTGTAGAATAAATATTATTTATTTAAATAAAGTAATAATTTAATTTATTTATTTAAATAAGATTAGAATTGTTCTAATTGATTTATTCACAACTGGTTTATTATGGAGAACCTAAAGGGTCACACTATAAAATGAAGAATAATTATTTAAGAAGTTAATGGCATAATCATAATAACAAGTTAAGTATATTTAATTTAATCTATGGTGATAGAATAAATTAAATAGCTTAATATTTATTATTTAATATTTTAGAAATATTAAATATAAATTAATAAGAGGAGTCTTATCATTATTATTACTATTATTATTATTTAATTCCTAAAGGAGTTTGAGAATTAATTAATAAAAGTACTCTCATATATTCTTAATAAGATTAGGAGGTTAAATTAATTAAAAGAGTTTAATTAGTTATCTCTAATAAGATTAGGGATCTTAATTAATTAAAGGAATTTAATTAATTAAATAATATCCTATTTTCTAATTAGATTAGAAGGGTTAATTGATATCTTTATAAGAGGAGTCTTATATCAGATATCAATATACGTAATTCCAACAGTTGGAAGAGTACACTCTTTTTCTATGAGAGATAGAAAAAACTAGGGTTTAGCCGGAGTACGCTCTTTTTCTATGAGAGATACAAAAAACTAGGGTTTAGCCAACCACCCATCTTCTTGAATCTTTATTCTTTCTTGGTGGATCACCTCTAGAGGCCAAACACTTGGATGGCTAACGTTAATCAAAAGAAGGAACCAAACCCGGTGGATTCAAGTTGAACGCGAAAAGGATTGGAGGTGAACTTGTATCTGAGGAAGCTCGAATCTTCAAGGGTATGATTCTTGTTCTTCATATCTTTTCGTTTAATTAATAATTGTGCATAAAGGATGATCCAGGTATATGGTTTGTAAAATTTTAAAACTCTGATTTTTACACGTTTCCGCTTATTTGTGCAATTTGATTGCGTTCGTAAATATTACAAACCTAACAATACATGTGAATGATATTCCTATTTACATATGATTTGATTATGATATATATATGAATGAATAATATGCAAGTATGCTTGCATTAAGAAAAGATGTAAAGTCCCTTGGTAGATAATAGAAACATGTGTACAATGACTTAGAATGAATTGATCAAGTATGTTAGGTTGATCCTACA
Source organism: Panax quinquefolius (assembly GCA_020205615.1). NCBI lineage: Eukaryota > Viridiplantae > Streptophyta > Magnoliopsida > Apiales > Araliaceae > Panax > Panax quinquefolius. The sequence continues at coordinate 96,711,745 of CM035171.1, read as the reverse complement.
TAAGCAAAACAACTTTGTAAAGTCCTTAAAAAGAAATGATGTACAAGGACTATAAATATAGAAAGATTAAGCATGTTAGGTTTATCTTATGATGTAATAAATAGGCTTGTCTGATCGTCGAGTACTGCACCAGAGATCGTAGTCTGCCAGGAAAGTCAAGGATAACTCGAGAGCTATCGAGGAAGAATCATAGTCTGCAAGATAGTAGATCTCAGAGTTCGTAGACTGCCAGGAGAAACGATGAAGGATCTTGGTTTATCGAGAAGAGCTTCCTCGGGATCGTAGCGTGCTGAGGAAGTCATGTTCAGAATCGTAGAGACAGCCTGCCTACGAGCCGACCGAACATCTGCCGAAGCCAAGTCAGAAACATAGACTACACTCTGAGTTCGTAGAGTATATTGATTACATGCAGAAATCGTAGTCGAGCAAGATCAGATGAAGATAACAAGCACAAGGCAGAAACCGTAGAGTGTCAAGATTTGATCTCAGGATCGTAGTGTCTGCACAGCCGAAGCTGAATTGTAGAGTGCAGAACTACGACCTCAACAGAAGTGCTCACAATGCATAGGCAGAATCGTAGAGCAAGTACGATTCTCAACTAATGAGCCCTCCCAGAATATCCAAGGGAGTGAAGCCGCTTGTTGGCACTACAAAGATATATCCCACTTGAAGGGAACCAGAGAGCACTCATTGAATGGCATACAAGCTAAACAGAAGATCTAAGCACAAACCCAATCAGCATCAAGATTTAGTTGTGAAGCCATTCAAGATGAAGTCTTCCAAAAAGAGATCAGAAGAAGACTTCAGTAACTGGCTAAGGAAAGTCAGAAAGTGCAGTAGCTGTCAAGTGAACAGAAGACAACGATCTTGGAAGCAACGGAGATCGTATTGTTTGCCAAACAAAGAAAGAACTAATGGAAAGTGAACCGAGATACTGGTTAGCCTCTGAAGAACAAGGCTAAAGTGATTAAGCGTAGGGTCAGTCCATTGATGATAAGTGAACAGGAGATCACAAGGAGAAAGCGAGCTGGACGCGCCAAAAATCTGAAGTGTCTTGCTATTTAGAGGGGACCAGAGCAAGGAGTTAGGCCATCAGTCTCTGAGAACAGTTGAAAAAAATAGAAGAGTTGAAGCACTGCACAAAACAAGGAAGAGGTGTACTACATTGGAGATCCAATCAACACTCTTCAAGATCGTAGTGTTAACTCTACCAATCAATTAGCAACACTCAACATGACACTACGATCAAGTCCTCGAAGACATGCATCAGAATCGTAGAGTTCGAATAGCTGAAGACTGAAGCATTTGCAACGGTTCAATCTGAAGGGTAATATTCGGACAAGTGCTTATTGAGAGCATCGATGCAAAAGGAAAACCTCTGATCGAGGAATCAGAAGGAGAAAGTAAAGTCTTTGACCTACCCAAGACATTAAAATGACATCTCTGATGGGTAGGTGAAACAGTAGACTGCAATGTCATAATAAAGTATGACATGTCACATCAGCAGTCTACCTCTGTCAACTCGAGATCTGTGAAGATATTTGAATAGCCTTCAACGGCTACTTTCCAACGGAAGGATTGGGAAGGAGTATAAATCAGGAAGAGCTTCAAAGATCGAGGGTTGCTAGAGTTGTCGAGTTTGGAGTTACGGTGGACTGTTCTAAAACATGTGAAATAGTGAGTCTGAAGGCTCACTCTACGATCCACTAAGAACACTCAGATACATGCAAAGGAAGAAGTAGAAGTGAGAGTTCTACTATGTAGAAGTGAGAGTTCTACTACAAGAAGAGTGTTCTGAACTGCTGAGAGAAAGAAGTGCATCATATCATCTTGCTGTCCATCATGGGAAGACTCTAAGTACCATAGAGAAGAGCTTACAGTCATCTTAGCAAGTCCATCATGAGAAGACATCAAGTATTAAGAAGGGAGATCGCAAACGTCATCATGGTGGCAAGCGTGAGAAAGTTTCTAACTACCTAGCAGAAGAACTTACAGTCATCTTGGAAACCTATCATGTGCAGCCATCATGTATCAAGAGGAAAGATATTCAAGGCAGTCATCAAGGGATCATCCGAAGTGGTTGAGTAACTAAAGAAGCTAAGCATCATGCAACACTCAACTACACTTCAAGGATGATCATGCCAAGCTTCTATGTATAGAAGATGTTCAGAGCATGAAGGCATTTTAGCAGCTCAGCACCAACTCCAACAAACCAACAAACAAACAACAAAAGCCAGGGCCTGAGGGGTCCTTATCCGAGGGGACTAAATGAAGCTAGGGCCAGAGGGGTCCTTGTCCGGAGGGACTAAACGAAGTTTCAAACCTGCTGGGCTTGAAGAGTTCCTAGGGAACTAGAGGAGTCCCAAGGCTACTGGCCTTGAAGAGTTCTTAGTGAACTGAAGTCCCAAGGCTGCTGACCTTGAAGGAATCTTAGTGATTCAGGGTGCTGCCCTTCCTTAGTGGAAATCTTGCTAGTTGAAAGCAGAAGAGTGGATTAAGAGCTTGAGTCTCTGAACCACTTAAAATCCCTTGTGTCTTTTACATTATGTCATTTACATTATGTACTATAACTGTAATAACTGCTATTTATGTTTTAACTACTTACAACCAAACTAACTCTACGAACAATGTATGTTTGATTATGAATATATCAATGAAGGGGATCTTTTACTTATTCTGATGTGCTTGAAAAGATTCTTATGTTTGTCATCTGCTAATGTAATAGCAATACAAAATAGAAAGAGAAAAGTATTTGAAATAAAAGGATCTATTCAACCCCCCCCCCCCCTTCTAGATCTATTATGCCTCATCGAACTAACACAACGCTTTCTGTAGGAAACCCTATACTAGAAGGACAAAATGTAAATGAGAGCATGATCTTATTAGAACCCAAAAGTTGTGTGACACTCCCAAATCCTGGTTACCTGACCCCCGAGTTTGGTGCTCACGATCCACAATATAATAACATCTAACTACCCATTTATATAAAAATAGTAATACATAAGACATTAACAGAGATTGTTAATACATTAGTCCCAGGTTCTCTAACCTTAACATTACAAACATACCCTTTAGATAAACAAAAAGGGTTCATAAAACAACATAATAATAATAATGTTCATTAAACTATTCCAGCAACAGGCCTTCGCCTTTGTTCTTCACAGCACCTCCTGCCACTTCATTCCTAGCTGAAAAGTTTTATTTATAGCAAGGGTGAGCAACAAATTTGCCCCGTAAGTTAAGATATACAATGAATGTATAAGTATCAGAATAATAGACACCAAAGTTCGGGGAACTTTGAAATAGCTGAATAAATCGTTAATCAATAACAAGTCTTCTCGTATTCTAGGCAACGCAATAATCTGATAATGAAAGAATACAACGCTTTCAAAGTTTCTACGATATTCTATCGAATAAACAATAATCAATTCTACTGTGATAACAAAGTGGAATGTTTTTCGATTTATCTTTGAAGCGATCCATCGATCTAGAACTTCTACTTTCTCGGGTATCTATCAAAGATTTACTTTGATACATACGCAGGAGTATCAGATAACCATAAAGATTAAATCATACCCCTCTACAAGTATAACAAGTGATCAGCTTTATTATACCCTATATTATGCATAATACTTAGGTCGCGCGCAATGGTATAATATACGACTTAAAAAAATGTTTCCTTTATATAAAAGGTTATTCTTCTCAGTCTCAGAATCAAGATTTGATTTAACAACGAAATTTAATGATTTCAATTTCTATTTACTTATCGATCTAGCCGAAATAATTGGCATCGATCTATCAATAACAATTAAATTCTCTTCTCGAATCTATCAAGTTCTAACAAATGTTAGCTCACAGCCGTAATAATTAGCTAAGATATTTCTCAACATAATTTGACAATAAATGAATTATCTCATCTCATCAATTCTATCTTCTACGAATATGAATATCAAACAACAGTTATTCTACAAAAGTATATTCTCCAAATCAGTAATTCAATTTGAATTATTAATCATGCACTAACTGCGGATAATCAACAATAAATTCCCTGGACATGGTATAATTAGCAATAATTAACCATTATAATAATTGAATGAATATAACTCAAGGTTGAGTTAGGAAACTTGCCTTCCGCATTGATTACAGCTACACAATAAACTTATCTGCGTTGAGAGACCTATAACCAATAATATCGGTCTCACAATTAGCCCAATAATTTATAACACATAACCCTGTAACTTACATTCAATTCTCTCCTAGGCACATTACCACATAGCCACATCAGTGTTTATAACATATATAAACACTTATCAAGTCTAACTATTTCGATCTGGTTGGACTTCGGTTCATTCTCGGTATTCTGGTCACCCTATCTGATAATTAACACTTATTGTCAATTAATCTTGGTCTCTAAGCTTCAATATTATTTTAGACAAGTCAATTATCGTTAATAATATTTTCCGGAAGCTTTTAATAATTTATAAACAATTATTATTATTTTAAATAATTTTTCAAACACTTAAATTATTTTTAAATGATTTAATTATCAAATAATCTTATCATTATTAATATTTAATAATATAAAATAATAATAGCATACTTGTTAAAATATTAAAGTTATTATTAATAACTTAAAATAATTTTAAATCATTAATATTCTACTTAAATGATTTTTAAATTAATTAAAATCATTTTAAACCATCACCAATAATATTTAAATATGAATGAAATTATTATCAAAATATTAAAAGTAATTAATTATAACTTAAATATTTTAAAAACATTTTTCTCATTTTTAAATGATTTTTAAATCAATAAAATCATTTTTAATTCATTTATTTAATATAATAATTAAATAAATCTAATATCATTAGTATTAATTTATTAATGAGAATTCTACAAAAATATTTTAAATTATATTTTATAATTTAAAATATTTTCTAACACTTTATTCTTATTTAAAATGATTTTTAAATCATTTAAATCATTTTATCTTATTTATTTAATTTAATAATCAAATAAATCTAATATCATTAATATTAAATTATTAATTAAAATTCTCCAAAAATATTAAAAGTTACATTTTACAACTCAAAATATTTTTAAATTAGCTATTCTTATTTAAAATGAATTTTCATAATATTAAATCATTTTTCTCTAATTTATTTAACACACTAATTAAATAAATTAAATATCATTAATATCTAAATAATTATAAATATTAATGAAAAATGTCTCAAATAATCAAAAGTTATTTTTCAGAATTTTAAATGATTTTTAGAACTATTTTTGTAATTTTAGAATTTATTTTCTATTTTTAAATAATTTTTGGAATATTCAGAAAATAAAATAAATAAAATCGTCGCTAAAGCCTATAGCGACACTTGTCTGTCGTCTTAGGTGTTCTTGAGCTCAAGAACACTGTCAGACCCGAGTTCAAGGTGGCTCGTTTGACTGTCTTTAATTTCCAATATAAAAGGTTTCTGGGCAATTTCGAACCATGATCTTGTAGTGTTTAGGTAACAATACAAGAATCAACCATCATCAAAGACATAACATTACCCAGATATAAGATCAAAGCCCTCAAACTCACTGTCAGAGTGTTTCCGGGTTTTCCCAGAAACCCAGCAGTTTGAGTGGCCACTTTCCAATTTAATTGTATATACATTCCATTCATGATTCATGTAATATAATGGTTCAAGTATGAAGTCCTTATGTCAAAGAACATCACTAAAGCAACAGATCAGTCTAACAACAAAACCCTAGCCAGATTTAGCTTGGTCAAACATGGTCAGAAAGTTGTGTTCTTCCCATTTCTGGAAATTCCAGAAACGCGAAGTCATTGCCGTATGGCCTAGTTTGACCATCTACCCTGTTCCATATGTTGATGTGTTAAGAGGCCTAAAGACCCAGATCTATAGTCCATTATACAAGCTACAACATGGTTACCATAACATTATCAAAACACAAAACAACTGTCAGATATCCAGCCAACAAAACGTTGTCAGACGGTGTTCATGCAATTCTGGGCTGCCCAGAAATGGACTGGTCAACGTCGGTCAACGGGTTTTGACCATTAATAAAATGAAATCTAGACATCATATAACTATTATTTCAATTGCAGAACAAAGACCTCTTACCAGACTACTGATCCAAAACATCAAACAACAAAAATCATACATACACAAAGATCTAAAGCCACTGACATTAGCTTGTCACACGACCTTGACTGTTCTTGAGCAGTTTTTGAAAACTTCATTTTTAAAGCCATTTGATGCTATGGATCTATGGTATATCACCATAGATCATCATAAAACACCTTCTAGCAAACATCTAAATAGAAAAACACAAAAGTTGTCTTAGTATATACAAGATCAAAATAGATTTAGGGCTTATACCTTTTATTTTTCTAATTCTTGATCTATGCTCTCCAATCTGATTTTGATTGATCTAGGGTTGTATATAGAACTAATATACTTATTTATTTCATTGGTTTAGGAGAGAGAGAGAGAGAGAGTTGGTGAGAGCAAGAGAGAAATTGGCTTAGTTTTTATGAATTTTCTCTCTCCAAAATCAATATATACTACTTACTATGTTGCTAGATATGAAAATTTCGGCTGATATGGCTGATAATTTGTCTCACAAAGTCAATGTGGTTGCTTACCAACTAAAGTTGCTAGCTCAAATTACAAGTTACATATTAAAATACACAAAAAGGGCATTTTGGTATTTTTCTTTCCCATTTAATGGCATACTAGGAATTTGCACAAACCCTTAAGGTTTAACCCTAAGGTCCTAACCCTTAGGTTTTACATAATTAGTTTTTACAATTTCCAAATTAGGGTTTTAATTAGAAAAATAAAATTTCTAAATTACAATTAGGGTTTGTAAATTAGAAATTAAAATAACTAAAATATAGTTAGGGTTTTCTAATCATATTTAAGTTTAATAAACACCTTAGGCTTGTCAATTAGGATTAGGATTTCCTAATTTTGGGTTTAGGATTCCCGAATATGAAATTGGGGTTTCCCGACGTACAATTAGGGTTTTTAACTGTACAATTGGTTTTCTAAATTTGAGATTAGGGTTTTTAATCTCTTATTAGGGTTTATAAATTTTAAACCTTATCCGATCAATCATTGATCAAAATCTCTATACAGTACAAACACGTACTTATCAAAATAATTATTTTAATTCTATTTTCTATCGAATCCCTTTCCAAAAATTAGGGTTAGGGTTTCTAATCTTGTTAAGCATAACTCTACTCTAAATTTATTAGTCAATACACAAATTGACCTTCTCGAGACTCGTATCACAGAAACTTGTCACAAAATTAATAATCAATATTAATATTAAATAAAAAAAATTATTCAAAAATTTTGGATTATTCGAAATCCCGGGTTATCACAAGTTGTCCACAGAGTCACTGCACAAATTATTTGGTTTATAGTTAACAGATGACACCACATGGCGGTTGGATTACATTACTATACTGCCTTGTAAAGATGAGAATTCCATAAACCATGCTGAACTATCTATAAAAGAATTGGAAATGCTCAAATAGAAAACTAAAACTTCCATCGCTTTATGTTTTGCATTCAGAAAATGCAGTCTCTAGCTCCACTCAATGATGAGGAAAAGATGTTAGCAAACTATGTGCCCATCTATGTAATGCTCCAGGTAAGTAACTAAAAAATCTATTTATAAGCATGCATAAACAAATACTTGTGTAGTACTAATCTAAATTATGTTCTTCATTTCTCGTTTTACATGGTGACAATAGTTGGGAGTCATTTCAAATGACAATGTTTTAGAAGATAAAGCTGGACTAGAGATGTGAGACTCCAGATTTTATGAATAAAGATTTAATTTTCTCAAAATAATTTTTTAATATTATGGTTTAGATTTGATGTAATGTTATAGTTGTGGGTAATAGTTACAAATTTTGGAAAGTAAACAAGTGGTTATATAATATTCGATTGGTCGGGGAATATTCTTTTTGTCGGGGAATATCCGTATTTACTGATACAATCATTAGTGGACCCATAACGGAATTATTGTCGGATTGAGAAAATGAAAAAATACTTTATGAAAATAACGGCGGAAGTTTTACACAGTTAAGCTCGTTGAAACACCCGTGTTAAAAAATACGATAATATCGTAGTTAAGCAAGTAGTATACCAGTATTGATTATTGATGCTTACGTGAGAAGTCACTCGGTTATACTCAATTATTGCTACAAATAATTAATTGATCATATTTCTCATATTATTGATTCAATTATTGTTACAATATCATCTGCATAATATGATATATTATTAAATCAATAATTGAGACGGCAAAGTTATTCATATTATTATTTGCAATATTGACCTCTTTCCTGGGAACGACCTGGTTGTTAAATATTGTGAATTATAATATTAATGATGAATAAGTTCGTGTTGATTAAAGATGAATTTTATAGTTCCATTGTGTTGGACTTATTTGTTTTAGTATAATTGATGTCTGGAGGATATATTGTTCAATCAGGTATTCGGGACACTTTTTATGTCGGAGTACTATTCACGAGTTACTATTCACGAGTTACTATTCATGAGGTACTATTCACCTGTAAGATATATTTCTTTTCGATCCAAATCATTTTTTGGTACAATATTATTCCATGAGGAGATGTGCTAATTTTTTACCAGATTTGGTTGAAGATATAATAGTAAATCAATATGGATCATTGGGTGGAAAGTTATAATAGTAAATCAATATGGATCATTTGGTTTAAAGTTTTAATAGTAAATCGGTATGGACCGTCCGCTTAAAAGTAAATCAATCAGAATAGTTCATGAATTAGTTACTATTCACCCATTCTCCTATAATAGAAGCTTATTCCTTCATTATTTCTTACGAATTCACTTTGAAACTCTAGAGAAAACTATAGAGAAAAGAAAGAAAAGTATTTTGTTACTTCACTTTTCCAATATCCAATTTCTTCTAAGGTAGGGAATATTATTTGGTGTACAGTAAGAGTATTATTTCTTTTGTATTCATGAAGAGAACTTCATTATTCCATTATTTATTATTACATTGGAATAACTCAGATACGCTGTGGACTCCCTATACTTGGTGAAATCCTTCATTATTCCATTCTTTATTATTACATTGGAATATCCTCATGCATGCGTTTTTACGCCTGGACTGGTTCCGCTCTTTATTATTTTGTTGGAATAACTCAGATACGTGGACTCCCCTATACTTGGTGAAATCCTTCAGTTATTCCTTTCTTTATTATTCTATTGGAATATCCTCTCTCAATGCGTTTTACTGCCTAACTGAATTCCGTCTTTTATTATTCGGTTGAATATCATATACATGCGTTTTACTCCTGACTGGTTTCGTATTTATTATTCTGTTGGAATAACTTCGCTGCATGTCTATCTATCACATGCCCGGTGATTTCTTTTGTTATTCCATTCTTTATTATACTCGGTTGGTTAAAGTTTTGACTTTCTATACTCCATGAAATTAGTGGAACATCCTCGATATTTGTGTTTCATCCAAAGATCTTTTCATGAAAATATTCTTCCGAGCATTCTTGAATTTTACTCTACAAAGCGAAGATCGTGTTGACAATTTGGGCGTTATCGGTTCTAGATAAATTAATTCTTGAACTTGTTTTATCAATTATTATATCATTGTCATCATCCTCATGTTTATATTTTTTGTGGAAAGTCATCCATGGCTCAGAAGTGCATAGATGGACTTGGTATGATTATGACTGAGATTATTCGATGTAATCATGGTACCGTAATGTTACAAATGATGTGGTAAAAGTCCTCATTGGCCGTAGTGCATTGATGGACGATTGTTGGCATGATCACGACCATTAATGAATACACGAATGTCCTTGGCAGAAGTAGTGCATGTATAATTTGTGGTCATGATACTAAAGAATATCATTAGTAGTAGTGCGGTGTGATTCGATGATGTGGATTATTTATTAAGCTAAGTCCCAAATGATAAAAGTGATGAAAAACCTTTTAAATCATAGAAGATAGTAAATTTTATTCTCTACTTGACTCTTCTAATGGATTGCTTGTGCCGCTACAGTTAAACTTGATATTTATTATATTTTATCAGTTTAACATTGTTGAAGGCTAACGACAAATTATTCTGCATTATCTTAGTCATAATATTTCATACTTTGCTAGTTTGAGCTCACCTTTTTTCTTTTCTTCGTTTCTTCTTTAGGAAATGAGAACATATAGGTGACCAGACTAGTCGGGGAACAGAGTGATGGTCCTAGATATTTGCATTAGTAGTCCCCACTATTATGTGAAATAGTGTGATAATAATTGTAATGAGGACTCCTTTTGAGTTTTTATACTCTATAGTAGACAATCACTACTACAAATTATTAAATAAACAACGCTTAAACCACAAAGTTTTTTATAAAAATATTGTGGCATTTTTTTTCACAACGTTTTTTAAAAAAAACGTTGTAGATATATATGCAAAAACGTTATCTATTTAAAAGGAATTTTTTTTTGTTTTAACTAGATAACATTTTTATTTAAAATATCATCTATCAGACAAAACACGGAGCTTAAAAAAATATGGAAGTGAAAACACGGAGCTTAAAACGTTTCCTATACTTTAATTTCATTCCCTCCTTACTTTTCCCCTAATTTTCCCCCGATCTGATATTCCCTCCTTCCCATTTTTCACACAAAATCTTTCAATTTCTTCGCCGCCACCGCTCTAAGCTCCAGCGACACATCGGCGATGGAGTAGAACTTGGAGAATCGGGATCCAGTTCAGTCGCCGCCGGTGAATGGCCGTGAACGCCGGTGAATCGGGATCCAGAGCGCGTCTATTATGTCGTTCGCAGCAGCTCTGTTGAATGGAAGCCGTCTCTGGTTGTAGCCTTAGCCATCAGCACTGACGACTCTCAAGTCGCTGCCGCTCGAAAAGACGGTTCCCTTGTGATTTGGAGCGTGTCCCCCGGCTCAGTCGGCTGGAATCGTCAGCTAGTACACACCCACTACTTGCTAAGTTTTCTTCAAACACATTTATTTGGTATTTATTTTTCTATGTACAGATGATACATGGAGACCCTAATTAATTCGAGAGTTGGCCTCAAATGAGTATTATTTCGGTAAAGATTTCCTGGATTCGATCAATTTTGTAATTTTTGCAGTAAATTGTTGTTCGAACTATGTTTAGAAGAATGTTTATCCTCTCACCGTGTATTATCTAATACTAAAAAAGGTGTAATTTGCATTTTAATTTGGGTGTAATTGATGTTCAATATTGGTAATTTCTTCCGAAGTTAATGGTGCGAGTTAGGTGATCGAATTTTGGGCTTAATTGTTATCCATCTTTTATTGACTGTTGCATGTTTTTTATTCAGCCGAGTGTTAAAATCTTCAGTCAGATGCAAAGATAATATGTGAAAGTGAGGAATCAATTTCTTAACTATCTCAAGTTTTGTCTCTCTTTTTTTGGACTCTTACCCAGTGTTTGGTGGACAGGTAAAACGTTGATGACTAAAGATGTCTGCTATTACCAGTGGCCTCTTCATGGTGCTGAGAAGGTTTAGTAATCTTTGAAGGTTTTCTTCTTAAGTTCATATTCTGTTTTCTGAGCCACTAATTTGTTTAATTGTTGACATTTTAGTTTGGAATGTTTGGCATATGTGATGGACATGAAGGAGCAGCAGCTGCCATATCTGCTAGCAAGTTAGTGTTCATTTCTGTTTTTTGGCCAACTTACCTCTTGTACTACCAAAAAGAAGTGATTACAAACTATAGATTTATATTATATGGCAATCTATATTTCCAATTCACATTTAAGGATACTGGTAATGAATTCAAATGCATGCTTCGTTTGGGCATGAATAAATATATTTCCAATGCATGCTTCATTTGCGTGTTCGTTGATGTTCAGTTGTTAATGCACGTGAATGTTCAAAATCAGGTACCATGTCTTTTTTCACTTTCTCCTGAATCTTCTTCATTTTCTCCTCCAGTTGATTCTGATGCAGCTGATAAAATCGCCGCCGGGTAAAATAGTCTCTACCTAGAACTATTTTTCAGTAATTTCCTTTCTTTTCTCGATTTCCCTGTACTCTGGTTCAATTAAATGGTTTCCATTACCAATTATTTGTTTGTGCATTTAAAATATATACATGTTTTGAATTTTTTTAATAATTGAATGATTTAGTAAATATTTTACCACATTGATAGAAATGTTAGAGAAATGTAATGGAGGGGAGAATTTAAACACACACACACACATTAATTTTTTTGTTCTAGTGCTCTTTTTTTTTGTATTGCTTGGATTTCTCATTTTTGAGTACATTCAACCAAAAATTACCCAGTTGTTGGTGCTATGCTTGGATTCATTTTTGTTCTGGTTTTTGTGTACTGTATCGGACCAAACCCCGTTTGGCTTTGGACTGGGAGATTCGCTATTGTATTGCTCTTGGCTTTGGACTGGGAGATTCGCTATTTTTGTATTGATTGGGCGATTTGTGTTGTAATATTGCAGGCCATAGATTGCTTACATGAACTTAGACATGTACAGTCGTGTCATTAGGATCACAAAGTTGGAGGAAAATAGTCAGACTGCATAGCACCACTCCGGCTTTAAAATCTTGCTACTTAAAACACCCTTGATAACATTCATGATGCATCTGTATAGGAATTTTGAAAAATATTGATGGTATGCATACTAGAAACTTACATTTTCAGCTTACTGATATCAATGATCCTACATGTGTGCACATTTTCTTAACAAGTCTAGGAATTGACAGCTAATAATATTATCATGGTTTCGGCAATTGGAAATGATGGACCACTTTATGGTACTTTAAACAATCCAACAGATCACATGATGTGGCTTGAGACTTCATGTTCTCTTGTTCAATTGAAATGTTAATACAAGTAGTAACTAATGTCATATTATCATAAATGTTCTATAGAGTTGCTGATGCTGACATATTTGTAAACTAGGTAGCTTAAGGTTCAGGAACATTTTCAAAGTTCTAGAATAATATGATACCCTCTTAAATGTTGAATTGCTGATGAATCCTACTGCCAAAATGATCCCAGATAGCTTTCGCCCAAAATGAGAAAGACGTGACTGTGACTGCAACAGGCCGAAAGCTGAAGGTATATTCACTTATCTGAAGAGCTTTTTGGTATTTAGTATATTCAAGCCAATTTAATTGTGATTTGTGAAGGAGTATTTTCCTCCAACTTTGTCAATACTGTCATGGGGATGACAGTATTTTGCAAAATAGCTTTGGATTGTTGTTTTCCTTCCATCTGCCGAAGTGCCAGAAAGAAATTCTGGGGTTATACCCATTCAGGATTGTGCTATGTGGACCACATCTATGATTTTATGTTTATATATCATAAAGTGACTCATTTTTGGTCATGTTAAGCGTGACATTCTTGGGCATTTACCTGCATTAATATTCTTAAAACCAGAAAATAGTCCAATACTTACAGGTTTACAAGTTCTACTAAGCATTTTTTGCTTAATACCTTGCTGAGGACTGTGATGCCTTGTCTTACATATATTATTTTTTACACAGTCCTCAAAAAACCAGACTCAGGCCATCGCAAAAAAAGAAGACCAATCATAAAGCAGGCAAAGAGAGGGAGCTCTACAGAAAGAACTACTTCCATTCATTTTAGAGTCTTTTGTCGATCATAGTTGACAAGAAGAGGCATGGAAAAATAGCAATCCTAGAGCTGAAGAAATCTGGTCCTGAGTTAACCCAGGTCCTGACCCAGTTCTCTACCAGCATTGCCGGGACTGGTCTTGCTCTTATTTTCTCTGTTGTCAGTAAAGTAGCTAGCGGGTTGATTGTATTTGATTATATTGATAGGATCTAATGGAAAAGACAATGACTCTTGTTATGGCAACTGGGCAGAAGCGATTTAGTGCTTCTTTGTGCAAGCTAGTTGAGAAGTATGCTAAAATATTGGCAAGTAAGGACTTTTAGCGACTGCAATGGAATACTTAAAATTCTTGGGGAATGAGGAATTGACTCCTGAACTTGTGATCTTACGAGATTGTATTTCTCTCTCTACAGAACCTGGTATGCTATCATATGTTCAGTTCTCATTCTAAATCTCATGTTTCATATAGAGAAATATTTGAAATGTTTGTTGGATTATATGATAACTACTACAAGTCTAATTAGGATTTTTTTTAAAGAAATTTCTTTGTTTATTGTCTAGCCTGGAATTATATTAACGCTGTTATGCTCTTGCAACTTGTTCGTCATTGCTTAAGAGTTAAAGTAGTTGAACAATGAAGTTGATTATATCTAACATTATTAGCAGTGCACATCCCTTTTTGTAAAAGTAATATTTCATGCAAGTTGTGTACTTGCCTTTACTTAGGTATCCTTTCTATTATTGAACCATGTAGATTCTTATAATGTAATATAATATAATGGTTTAATTTGTGGATTATTTGACATTGTAACAAGGATTGAGATTCATGTTCTGCATTTCATTGGTCAAACTTCAAGTACAGTTAAATTTGTAAATATGTTAGCCAGACTTCTTTGATGAAGATAGATTAGTAATTTATATATCCACTGCATAAAGTCTTAGCATTCAAGCCTGGAGACATCATTTTGCCAAACCTTGTGAGTAGGTTCATGGGATGTCATACGTGGGCTGATATCCACTGCATATGCAATTACTAATAATGTTGTTGGGGTGCTCCTGTTTTAGACATATGCTTACCATCTATTTCTTTTTGTTTGCAGAGCTAATGATAGAGAGAAAAGCTCAAATATTTTCTTTTTTAAATATGATTTTATTGTTAATTTTACTTACAACTTTTGATCTGCAGCAAAGAACTTTGGTGTCACAGAGTTTGTGAATCCAGAGCTTTGCAAGATATTAAGCTTATGATCCAGAGCAACATGTACAAGTATCTCAGCATTCTACTTGATGGGCGGGAGCGCTTTGAGGAGGAGACCATGCCAAGGAAGAAATCCATAGGTCCCCATGATCAAGTCACTGAAGCAGGTAATATTTCTAATAAGTTGATCTGGTAATAATAATGAAAATAAATATCGAGTTTTACCATGCCATTTTATTCATTGTAATTATTTGGCATATTCCAATTGATTAGTGTACCAAACACTGCAGTTTTTCAATTAGCTTCAATTGCCTTTCAGGTGGAGAGGTTGATTCCAATGAGAATATTCAGTGTGTATATTCCATCAACCCAATTAACCCAATTGGTGCCATATTAAGTGTAAAAAATGTTTATAATCATGAGAGGCATGAGAGGCATGATGCTTGATAACTGGTCATAAATTTGTATTTGATTGGTGGCATTTATTTCATACGTGCCTTTACAAATTTCCTAGTATTTCTGTTGGATGTACTCATTTGATGCAGCTTCAACTTGTATGAGATGTATGGATAGTTTGGTATTGAGATGTAAACGTATTGTTTGGTATTAATATTTTTTGTAATTGGAATTATAAAGAATTATTGGGATGTAAATGTATTGTATGGTATTAATATTCTTTGTAATTTTAGCTATATATAGCATATTGCAGGTGCATTGGTAATATAGGTGAACTACAACTTTTTTTTTCTTATTTTTTTTTCTTTTTTTTAATCTACAACATTTTAAAAACGTTGTGTGAAAATGTCTAAATGTTGTCTGATATATTAAACTACAACGTTTTTATTCAGAAAACGTTGTGGAATCATACATTCTACAACGTTTTTAAGCATCTGTTAATTTATGAAAAACAAATCTACAACGTTTTTTTCTTAAAAATCGTTGTGGAATGTGCTTAACTACAACGTTTTAAAAACGTTGTGTAAGGGTGTCAAATAGATAACACACTTAACCACGACATTTTTCTGACTGAAACCACAACGTTTTTTCTGCGTTGTCTATTTACTGTTTTGTAGTAGTGAATATTGGTATTCAAACTCACAGTTTATGTTTTGTCGTATTGTACACGACAGTTGTATTATTAAGTTGTATTTGAATTCTGTACTATGTATCTGGTGAATCAAGATGGGTGATGTATACTTGTTTTGGGGGCGTCACAGTTGGTATCAAAGGCTAGGGATATGATCCTTGGCTAAGATGTGAGAATAGAACTAGGAGGGGAGAGACGGGAAATTCCTTCGCTAGTATGACCTACCTAAGTTTTTTTTGGTATTTAATTTGTCGGTCAGAATATAGGGATAATATGTTACATGTCAATTAACCTTTGTTTTGTGGCAGTATCTAAAAATGACATCCGAGAATGTTGAGAATAGCAATGGAGCACAGGCGACCGTTGATTCTCTACAGATCAATAATCAGGACAATGTGCAACAGGATGGCGATAATCCTCCTGTAAACAACACTGATCAATTGACGAACGACGGTACGTTTAAGAGCTTTTTAGAATTCATGCAACATCAGGCGAAGGCGGTCCTATTCATAATGAAGGAGGAAATAATGGCAACCCACGGTTGATCACCGCTAAACAATTCAAGGAGCTGGGACCACCGGAGTTTTTGGGAAAGCCAGAACCACTTAAGGCGGAGACGTGGTTAAAGTAGATCACCAAGATATTTGATGTCTTGGGATGCTCCGAGGAGCAAAAGGTTCCCTTTTCCACCTCTTCGTCACATGAAGGAGGTGAAATTTATCAAGTTGGAGCAAAACAACATGACCGTATCGCAGTTCGAAGCCAAGTTTGCCGAGTTGTCCCGATTTGCGTCCCACTTGGTTGATAATGAAGAGAGAATGACGCGGATGTTTTTAAGAGGTTTGAAGCCGGAGATACGTCAATATCTTATTTCTCATAAACTGTGTTTGTTTTCTGATGTTGTAAATAGGGCTCAGTTAGTGGAGCGCGATAACGAGTCAACGCAACCAAAAGAGAGCAGCCGGCAAAATGATAATATCGGTGATAATAACCATCAGAATACGCCCCCAATCCGGGTATCTTCCAACCCGATGATGGTGCTATATTAGACAAAGATACTTACATTCATTCAATTGAAAAGTCTCGAAGAACGAACATAACTTCTATATATTTAAAGTAATATTTACATTTCCCAGGTTCTATACCCATTACAAAGGTTCTTTGTCATAATATCAATTACATTACAACAATTGACCTATACTTTTACAAGACAGCTTAACAATCTGTCTTAGATTTTCCTTTATCCTTTTTCGATCCTTCGGGACGTTCAGTCTTAGCTACATTCATATGGTTCAAGCAAGAGTGAGCATAACTAGCTCATCAAGTATAACAATTCAATAACAACATGATTGACACATACGAATCGTATATCTTCACTAACTAAACAATAGTTATGAAGTATTATTGATAATTCAAAATAGCACTTCATCTTTCTTTCAAAATGTTTTACAATCATAACAATATTTAGTAAAACATTTACTCCGGTCAAAGACCTCGAGTATTCATTCTTTATTGGAAAAATGACAACCCGGAACTAAGTTCGTAAGCCCGATATTACTCTATGTTGATTAACACTACATCCATTAAACGTGTGTAAGTTTAATTATTTGGCAACCTCATGTGCCTGTCGTTTTACCGACAAAACATTTTAACACTTCAGTCTTCTTTTGAAAACCATATCTATTAGTTGACAAAAGATAACAACATTTGATAATAGATGAAATAGATTATCAATAATCCACGCAATATATCAAGTCTAGCCAAAGGAATTGGCTTTAACTTCAACATACCTCAATTCATGCGAAAGAATACATGAACTTCAAAAACTTGTTCAGATTGAACTGAGACAAGAGTTAGAATACTTGCCTTTAGCGTCTGCTACGGTATATTTACTTTATGTTCAAGTCTTTCAAGTCTCTATAATACATGATCACATAACGCCTTACATTAGGTCACACATAATCAAGTATGTATATGACTATATCTTACTCTTCATCTCAATATAATTGTGTATTAGATTCAATTACAAACTGCTCCGATCATTATCCTTGCATTTATACTTGACTAGGTTATCTCTGAAAGTAGTATGCACACAAGCCAATCATGTTTGATGATAAAGCATATACTTTGTAACAATCTTATTCATTTATTAATAAAAAGTATTAATTTATTAAAGGCTTTTAATTATCTACATGATGCTGTTTTATAATATGTGATAAACCCATAGTTTTAAGCAATGCTTTTAGAATAATGATGATGATCATTCTAATGAGATCTAAATTCTTAGAAAGCTTAAAACTAAAATAGTTCCCAATCGTTGGATTACTAAATTGGGGATTAGTGAATCCGGATAGATTGGTACATACGTTGCTTGCTCATTGGATGAGGATGATTGATCTCATGATCATTTGTGTGGAGACACTAAAGCAAGTATGTAGGTGCTTATTAGAGAATAAGTTCATTTGAGCGTTGGCTCGCTAAGGAATACCTAATGGAGTTTTATTTGCTGTCAATAGGAATTCTGTAGTGATAGTAGTCAAGTAATCTTTGGACTTGAGATCATCATAGTATCTTGTGTATGATGAGTTATACTTTGACTTATTCCTTAAGACCCTTAGGGTATATCAAAGGGTATGCTTGGGTATAATAAGTTGTACATGGAGATAATGTATGATCAATAAAGAATCTACCACTTCTAATAAAAGAAGAGAAATGTCTATGTGATTCGATAAATGACAACCCAATAGTCCTTGGCCAAGCGTAATGAAATTAGAAAGGAGTTTCTAATTTGCATTATTTGAGTTGTGCATTTAAGGATCGAAATGCATATAATTAAATAAAATAAGACTTGATGAAAATTCCATGTCTTATATTTAATTGGGACATTGTATGGTGGAAGGATTGAATTATCTGGTAACTATTTACTCAAAGGTTCTTTTATGATTAATGTTGAAATCTATATTATCCGGAAAGTCGTTGATCATTAGGAGGCTTATCCCTATTGTAGAATAAATATTATTTAAATAAATTAATTGTTTAATTTATTTATTTAAATAAGATTAGAATTGTTCTAATTGATTTATTCACAACCGGTTTAATATGGAGAACCTAAAGGGTCACACCATAAAAGGAAGAATAATTATTTAAGAAGTTAATGGCATAATCGTAATAATATGTTAAGTATATTTAATTTAATCTATGGTGATAGAATAAATTAAATAGCTTAATATTATTATTTAATATTTTAGAAATATTAAATATAAATTAATAAGAGGAGTCTTATTAATATTATTACAATTATTATTATTTTAATTTCTAAAAGAGTTTAGGAATTAATTTAATATAAGTACTCTCATTTATTCCTAATTGGATTAGGAAGGAAAATTAATTAAAAGAGTTTAATTAATTATCCCTAATAAGATTAGGGAGCTTAATTAATTAAAAGAATTTAATTAATTAAATAAAACTCAATTCCTTAATTGTTAAGGTGGGTTGCCCACATCTATTAATAAGAGGAGTCTTATTATGGGTGGATGGGTTGTTGACTTTAACAAAAGTGCGTAATAATTCCAAGTTGTTGGGAGTATGCCTTTTTCTATGAGAGATAAAAACTAGGGTTAGCCATAACACCCATCTTCTTGAATTTTATTCTTCTTTGGTGGATCACCTCTAGAGGCCAAACACATGGGTGGCTAACGTTGATCAAAGGAAGGAATCAAACTCGGTGGATTCAAGATTGAACGCGAAAAGATTTGGAGGTGAACTTGTACCTGAGGAAGCTCGATCTTCAAGGGTATGATTTATTCTTTATCTTTTCGTTTAATTAATAATTGTGCATAAAGGATGATCCGGGTATATGGTTTGTAAAATTTTAAACTCTGATTTTTACCACGCTTCCGCACTTTTATGCAATATGATTGCGTTATGAATATTACAAACCTTACAGTGGTATCAGAGCCAAACCTTTATGCGAATTATTAATTATTTTAATTTAATATGTATATTGATATGTGTTTAGAACAATTTAATTGGGCATAATTTTATTGTATAAAATTTAATAAAGAAATCAAAAAAAAAAAAAAAAAAGGGCCGAATCCTTTTTATTTTATCCTGCGTCATCCACGTTTTGCATAGAGGAATTTTTGCATGTTCATGTTTATATAAGGGACGCAGGTGTCATTTGTTTAAAAGGCAACGTGCAATTTTTTTTCTTTTTGCAAAAACCGAACATGGACACACGGAAATCGAAAAGGAAAGCCAGCCATTCTTAGTTTTTTTGATAAGGTGCACTAAATCAAGTAGCGAAATCATGATGATGATTGTTAATGATGGCTAATGATTGGCTAATCATTTGAAGCATCGTATAATTTAAATCGAAACCAAAGATACACTTATAATTCATATACAACAGGATTTTTTTTTTTCTCAAAGGTTTCGGTAATATAATATATATGTATATTATATATAATATATACTGATAATATATATATATATATATATAATATTTTAAATAATTTTATAATTAAAATAAAAAGGTTTATTTTAATCTTAAAATAAAAGGTTTATTTTAATTTTAAAATTAAATTTCATGCTTAACTAATTAGAGTTGGAATTGGATTCCATAATAACTAATTGGAGTTGAAATTGGATTTTATTTTTCTAAAATAAAGGAGTTTATTTGTGAATAGGAAGTAAATCCATCTTTCCTTAAATAAAGGAGTTTGTTTAGATATGAAATAAAATTTCATATTATTCAAAATAAAAGAGTTTATTTGTGAATAGGAAAGAAATCCTAATTTCCTTAAATAAAAGAGTTTATTTAAATATGAAATAAGATTTCATATTATTCAAAATAAAGGAGTTTATTTGTGAATAGTAAAAAGAATATCCGTGTTTCCTTTAATATTTTTTTACATGGAATTGGATTCCATAATTAATTAAAATAAAAGAGTTTATTTTAATTAAAGATTTTTTATATATATATATGAATTGGATTCCATAATTAATTAAAATAAAGGAGTTTATTTTGATTAAAATTTTGATTAAAATAAAATAGTTTATTTTATTCAAAATAGGATAAATTAAAATAAAATAGTTTTATTTTGATTTAAATTTGGATTTAAATAAAGGAGTTTATTTTATTCAAAATAGATTTTATACTAACTAAATTTGCCCATTAAATGATATCAATATATATATTAAATGTTTATTATTCATGAGATGAATGTTATTTATTGATGCATATGGTGATGTGTATGATAATAAATAGGATTGATTATGGACTATTGACCAATATGATTGGATTTTATTTTAGTTGGATGCATGAATGTATGGGTTTTATTAAATGGGGTCTGCGTACCTCGTCTTCTTTAATTTTTCTTAATGTAAATTCTATCTCCTCCTATGTACTTCCCCTTCTGCTCTGATCAAGGTTTCTATTTATTTTAAATAGTTTTGTAATAGGAATAGTTAGAATTAATTTTGAAAAATTGGAGATCAAGGAGCAAGGAGCGCTTGAAGACCCGTTTGTAATGGAGCCCAGGTTTAAATGTAATTGTTATATTTAAATATTAATTCTTGCACCCTAGGGGTTTGACCTTTTGGTTCACTTGGTGGCTCTAGTGAACCAAACTAGAATAAAAGTCCATAATCAATCCGGGTAGAATATAGTATTCTATATATGCATGCTTATACTATATATATTATATATTATGCAAACATGCTTCGCATGTTCATTAATATGACGCGTATTTTATATATATATATGTGCATGCGCGCTAAACAAGATGAGATAATTAATAACAAACCACTCAATTTTTATATTAAGTCCTAAGCGTTCAAAGATATTTGGAATATCGAGCGTTAAGCCTTTCTAGCATGATAAAATTAATAGAGTATTAAATATTTAATATGAGTTTGTTGTGTCACCACAAGGCAAGTATTAAGTATTTAAGATGTTAATTTATCACATTTGATGCTTATAAAGAAAATTGAACAATATTGTTTTGTTGTGTCACCACAAGGATGATATTTTTCTTTTTTGAATATATGGAGTGCTAGGTCGGACTTAACTTGGATAATTTTGATTCGGATGTGCCACCACTTGATCAAAATAATCTAAGAGGCAAAATAAAAGGAGTTTCATAGTTGATGTAATTGACAAGAGTTGTCTACCTATTTATTTATATATAGTTTGTTGTGTCACCACAAGGCTATATACATTTGAAATGGGATCCTTATTCTCACTAGCAAATCTTTAATTAGATTTTGCGAACTATATAAGTGAGGGTAATATAGTTTGAAAAAAAATAGTGGGAGATACCAATTTAAAACAAGACCTAATTTATTTTGGTAATTAATAATAGAATGTATGTTAAAATGTTGTTAATTACAAATTCATTTACTGAAATTTTACAATGTCTAAAATTACTATCAACAATGAAGCATATTAGATGCTAAATTAACGGGCATCAATTAAATGGATTGGTTAAGGAATTTGAGAATAGTTCTCATGGTGAAAAAGCTATCTTATGTCATGTCGCGCCTATCCTGCAATGGTTGCGCAACCATAATGCCTCTGAGGAAGAGATTGGTACTTTTAGAAAGTGGCAAGATGATGCACGCAGTTGCTCGATACATCATCATGCTCGTATCCATGAGTAACAAGCTTCACGTCGGCCAAAACTATGGATACTTCTACTATACTCCGCACGCCAAGTAGTTGATGGTGAGGAAAGTAGGGCCGATAGATATCGAGATATCTAAGGAGCTCTTCCGATCTAGAATGACCAATGGCACTATAGTACAGCATAAAAAGTTCTTAACATAATCAATTTGATTGATCAATTAGACAACCGGTTTTGTCATGGATGGAGAGTTGAGCCAAGATTTGATCTTGCACTCACTCCGGGACTCCTTTCACAATTGTTGTGAATTTTTCATATAAACGCTAGCTAGATATCGACCCGATTTGCTTTGTAACATATTGAAAAATGTTGAGAGTCACTTTCAAACCAAGAAAGATCAAGTCTTCTTGGTAGGGGCCAAAGGATCTTCTCGAAAGAAGAACGATTCAAAGAAGGTATATAGAAAAGGCATAAACAAAGGATAATAAGGGCAAAATCGATATGGATAGCAAAGGAGTTTGCTTCCACTACAATAAGCCCGACACTAGAAAAAATCTGCGAGAAGAATCTTGCGAGAGGCTAACCAAAGAAGCTTAGTGAAGTTTCGATTACAATACGCTTTTGTTCATGATTTAAAATAAATTTTTCTTTAAGTCAAGGTTCTACTTGGGTATTGGATCTGACTTTGGTTATCATAAATATAGATTTATGAAGGGACCAAATGTGAAGTAGAAAGCTAAACAAATATAAGTAATCCTATGTGTGGGAAATGAAGCAAAGGTTGCAACATTAGCCATAGAAACTTATAGTTTAAGAAGCATCGCCTACGGGCAAATCTATTAAGTCAATAAGTTGTTATTGTATTCTGGTTCTCGTTGAAAACATTATTTCCATTTTATTGTTGGACAATGAAAACTTTGGTATTATAATTAAGAACAATTGTTGTTCTATTTATAATAATAATGTTTTGTATAGAACTGGAATATTACTTAATAAATTTTGTATACTTGACATACATGAAAATAATTTTGCATATTGAATAAATTAGTATAAGAAAAGGAGATGATCATTCAAAGAGTTGAATGTGTGTATTTGTTGAAATACAAGTATGAATTATTTGAAAGGTTCAAAGAATTCAGAAGTGAAACAAATTGACAAAGTATTAAGATTCTTTGATTAGATCAAGGAATAAATACTTGTGCAATAAGTTTTTAGATCATCTCAAATGGTTTTCTCACAATGGACGCCTCCTGATATGCAATAATTGATTGATGTATCTGAAAGGAAAAATCGTACCTTGTTGGACATGGTGCGGTCCATAATGATTTTACCGACATTCCAAAGATCCTTCAGGATCATGTCCTAGAAATGGTCGCATATCTCTAAAAAAGGTAACCTCAAAATCCGGCCCAAGACTCCATAAAAGTTATGGACAGGGAGGATTCCTAATCTTAAGTATGTTAAGATAAGGGGTTGTCCAACTTATGTGAAACTGTTTCAAAGGATAAGCTTGGGACAAGATTTGACAAATATAGATTTGTGGGACATCCTAAAGTAAGTTTAGGGTATATGTTCTATAATTCTACTTAGCAAAAGGTGTTTATTGCGAAACACGCTTCCTTCTAAGATAAAGGTGTTTATCATTGAAAGGGCTAGTGGGAGGATAATAGATCTTGAAGAGTTCAAGAACCACAAAACACTATAAGTCAAATAAGAGGAACTCAGTAGATAGACCTATTATTGCACTGGCCAACCGAATCATAAGTCCGGAATAGTACCAAGATACCTAGGAGGTATGGATTCATCATGGATGATGATGATGAGGTACGAATATCGTAGAAGATGATGATCCGAGTTACATTCGATGAGGTAAGACTTCTAGTGTGTACAAAAGGGTCGATTGGGAGCGTCGTGACATTCCTAATATTATATGTTGATATACTACGGATAAGGAATGACATACTAATGCTACAATCAGTAATGATAAAGTTGTCTAAACATTCCTCCATGAATGGTTTGGGACGAGTATCTTAATTGGGGATAAAATCTATATAGATAGATACAAGAGGATGCTCGACTTAACCCAAGGAACGTATATTCATTTGATGCTAAAGTTGTTTAGCATGGCAAACTCCAAGAGATGTCTCATGTCGATGAGCTATGGAGTGTATCTCTCTTAATAGTCCCCATAGACTCCAAATAAGAGAGATCGCATGAGTGACAATCATGTATGCAATGAAATATACGAGACCTGATGTCGATCGGTCATATTCTGGAGAATATCACTGTAAGACAGTGAAAAACATCTTAAAGTTCTTAACCGACACTAAGGATGTGAGCAAACATGGTGGGTCTGAATTAAAACTAGAGGGCTTAACAGACTCAAGTTTTTCAGACAGACCAAGATGACAGAAAATCCACTTTAAGGTAAAGCGTTATCTTGAATAGTGGTACAGTGAATTGGAAAGGTTCCAAACAGCAAAGAGTTGCTGGTTTAGTAATAAAGACAAAGTATATAGCTATAAATGAAGCTGCAAGTTGATTGTTTGGATTAAAAGTTCATTACAGAACTAGGAATAGTTCCCAAGTCTCATCTTGGATCTAAACATGTGTTGTGGCACTTTCATTTGATTATTAGAATCATTGAAAGATGGGAAATCACTATAGAGATAGTGGACTCTCATGAACAACATTACATATCCATTAACTAAAGCTTATCCAACAGCAGGATAATCGTCACTTAGAGAAGAAGAGTATAAGATACCATGATTAATTGGCTTTAGTGCAAGTGGGAGATTGAAAGTAGTATGCACACAAGCCAATCATGTTTGATGATAAAGCATATACTTTGTAACAATCTTATTCATTTATTAATAAAAAGTATTAATTTATTAAAGGCTTTTAATTATCTACATGATCTTTGTTTTATAATATGTGATAAACCCATAGTTTTAAGCAATGCTTTTAGAATAATGATGATGATCATTCTAATGAGATCTAAATTCTTAGAAAGCTTAAAACTAAAATAGTTCCCAATCGTTGGATTACTAAATTGGGGATTAGTGAATCCGGATAGATTGGTACATCGTTGCTTGCTTCATTGGATGAGGATGATTGATCTCATGATCATTTGTGTGGAGACACTAAAGCAAGTATGTAGGTGCTTATTAGAGAATAAGTTCAATTTGAACGTGGCTCTCGCAAGGAATACCTAATGGAGTTTTATTTGCTGTCAATAGGAATTCTGTAGTGATAGTAGTCAAGTAATCCTTGGACTTGAGATCATCATAGTATCTTGTGTATGATGAGTTATACTTTGACTTATTCCTTAAGACCCTTAGGGTATATCAAAGGGTATGCTTGGGTATAATAAGTTGTACATGGAGATAATGTATGATCAATAAAGAATCTACCACTTCTAATAAAAGAAGAGAAATGTCTATGTGATTCGATAAATGACAACCCAAAGAGTCCTTGTTAAGGCGAATGAAATTAGAAAGGAGTTTCTAATTTGCATTATTTGGAGTTGTGCATTTAAGGATCGAAATGCATATAATTAAATAAAATAAGACTTGACGAAATTCCATGTCTTATATTTAATTGGGACATTGTATGGTGGAAGGATTGAATTGTGCGGTAACTATTTACTCAAAGGTTCTTTTATATGATTAATGTTGAAATCTATATTATCCGGAAAGTCGTTGATCGCTAGGGAGGCTTATCCCTATTGTAGAATAAATATTATTTAAATAAATTAATTGTTTAATTTATTTATTTAAATAAGATTAGAATTGTTCTAATTGATTTATTCACAACCTAGGTTTAATATGGAGAACCTAAAGGGTCACACCATAAAAGGAAGAATAATTATTTAAGAAGTTAATGGCATAATCGTAATAATATAGTTAAGTATATTTAATTTAATCTATGGTGATAGAATAAATTAAATAGCTTAATATTTATTATTTAATATTTTAGAAATATTAAATATAAATTAATAAGAGGAGTCTTATTAATATTATTACAATTATTATTATTTTAATTTCTAAAGAGTTTAGGAATTAATTTAATATAAGTACTCTCATTTATTCCTAATTGGATTAGGAAGGAAAATTAATTAAAAGAGTTTAATTAATTATCCCTAATAAGATTAGGGAGCTTAATTAATTAAAAGAATTTAATTAATTAAATAAAACCCAATTCCTTAATTGTTAAGGTGGGTTGCCCACATCTATTAATAAGAGGAGTCTTATTATGGGTGGATGAGTTGTTGACTTTAACAAAGTACGTAATAATTCCAAGTTGTTGGGAGTATGCCCTTTCTATAGAGATAGAAAACTAGGGTTAGCCATAACACCCATCTTCTTGAATTTTATTCTTCTTTGGTGGATCACCTCTAGAGGCCAAACACATGGGTGGCTAACGTTGATCAAAGGAAGGAATCAAACCCGGTGGATTCAAGATTGAACGCGAAAAGATTTGGAGGTGAACTTGTACCTGAGGAAGCTCGATCTTCAAGGGTATGATTTATTCTTTATCTTTTCGTTTAATTAATAATTGTGCATAAAGGATGATCCGGGTATATGGTTTGTAAATTTTTTTACTCTGATTTTTACCACGCTTCCGCACTTTTATGCAATATGATTGCGTTATGAATATTACAAACCTTACAATCTCAACCTTTATACAACATACTTAAGGTTTAACAAAGTTTAACCAATGTTACATTACATTCCTTAGGTTGTGTTTACTTTTAAATCAATTAACTTTCTTTTCTTTGTAATTAGAAACATTCATCACTATCCTTGTTACGAGGTCAATTTATATTGCTTTTTTTATACTCTACATCTCACACTGCGGCACACGTTAATAGTGGAATTGTCTCGGACTTGGCCATTGCATGCCTGAGTCCTTATTTAATGGGCAGCATTGCCACACTTTCCACACTCGAAGGTTTTTGTATTGTACATGGCATTGCTATTTCACCATTTATACTTTACATTCGTTGCATTTAACGCTTCATAGCTTCTGTGTGCTTTCGGACACCTTTATTATGTACTACTGGAGTGACCAAATTGGCTTTAGGGTTGGCCATGCATGGCTGACTCATGCACCGAAAAAAATTCAGTCTTTGAATTTTTGTGAACTTTCCGGACGCATAATTTCTTTGTTATAAGTCCGAATTGGCTCATTCAAAAGTCTACGGTTCAAAAATTACGTAATCTACACGTTCATGCAAGAATTTTATCTATTTGACTTTGTTTGCTAAAAATTCAGCTATTTGTTCATTTTTAACGAAAACGATAAAAGTTCGTGAACGTTCAACGCTCATTTCTTCGTTCTAAGTCGGAATCCGGTCATTTTTGAGTCCGCAACTCTTAAATGCCAAATATGACTTGTCTCCATCGGAAAACAATGGTTCCGAGTTCAAACACAAAATTTGACTTCTATTCCGAGAATTTTACGAATTCGACGATTATCGTCCAATCGTGTAATTTCCGGCTAATCTTCATTCTTATGATTTTTTCAATATTACAAATGAATTCCATTCATCATGTGAACATCTCAACCTACTTATTACAACCACTTATATTCATTGTTGGATTTTAGACTTATTTCTTCATGAGCCTATAGCTTGTCAAATTATAAACTACTTAAGATTTCATTGTTCATGACTTATGACAATTAAAGTTTCTTAATCATCATACCTTATATGTTCTTAACATATAACTTTACTTATGTATTCATGATACATATGATCATACAAGTTCTTTTACATCCATATCACTCCTCTTAATAAACTCATTACAAGTTCATAATTTTCATACTAACATTCAAGGTTAACTTATAATAAGTTTATAACTTTTATAAGTTCAAATGACTTATTGCCAACTTATGTGACTTAAGTTCATTGATTACTCATTCTTCTTACTTCTTAACATCCATGTTCCTTAATCCATACTTTCATTATCAACCTATCATGGTAGAGATAGAAGATAATGGAGAAGAAGTCTTACTCTTTGAAGTCTTTGTAAAGTAGCCTTCTTCTTCTTCTTACAAATGAAAGTAACTTATTGTAACTTATTCTCTCTAACACTTAAGCACTTTGAGATGTTTGAATTATTTGAACAACTAACAAATGGCTTGTAAACCTCCTCTATATATAGATTTTCCAAAGTTATGGTAATTTGGACATTAACACAATCCCACCTCCTAATGCACCTCCTTACTATTCATTACTTACAAGGCACAAAACCTATCCTTTGCTTGACCACTACTCATAAGTCTTGGTCATTACTTCTAATACTTGATCATTACATTAACTTGGTCACCATATTAACCATATTAATATGGTTTGCCCCTTGGGTCATTACTACTCATGGATTCTAGCTTGGGCTTGGATTAAATAAATCCTTGGGCTTTGCATTAACACACACTAGTTGGTTCATTAATTAATAATTGGGCCTTAACATTTTATTCACTTGGACTTGTACCAATTGTTAACCAATCTTCCAAGTCCATTAACATTACTTAATACATATACATATTGTTTATGTATCTTTTTCGTATTCTAATTCATATAAAATTTATATACGATATTTCATTCTTCATACAAAATCGTATAATACTTCGTATTATACTTGTTTTCATTACTTTGCACAATACCAAAGTATCATACAATTATTACTTACTCTTTACTACTTTGCCCTTCTTAACGTTTATAAATTAAGTCCGCAAGCGAAATATTACATTTTCCATAACTAGATTTTTATTACATAATCCATCTTACCTTGTCATTCTATCATTACGTATTTCTCGGAAATTCAAAAATAAATCCCGAGCAAATACCGATGAATAGTGTTTTTTGGAAAATTTCTCAGAAAACTTTTATTTTCGTCTTGGAAATTCAAACACTTTAATTCGTTCACGTAGCTCAAATACTACGACATTCTAACTTCAATAGGTTATACAATGACAACCATCTTGATAACACATAAAATAGAATTTTATTATTATTTAATTTAATAAAATCATTTTACAATAAGATCCGAATTTCTCGGTTGTTACATTCTTCCCCCCTTATAAAGATTATGTCCCCAGAATCTCATATTACTTTAATCAAATAGATGAGGAAAATTTTTCTTCATCTTTTCTTCTAATTCCCACGTTGCTTCTTCAGCATCGTGGTTCTTCCATACTACCTTTACTGATGGTATTACCTTGTTCCTCAGAACTTGTTCCTTTCTATCAATGATCTGCATTGGCGATTCTTCATATGTTAAGTCTTTCTCGATATGAATCGGCTCATACTCGATTACATGCTTATAGTCCGGCTTATATGGATGTAATACAGATACATGAAATACGTTATGTATTCGTTCTAGGTTTGGAGGTAATGCTGTCACATAAGCTACCTCTCCCACCCGTTTTAATACTTCAAAAGGTCCTATAAACCTTGGACTTAACTTTCCTTTCTTTCCAAAGCATATCTTTCCTTTCCAGGGAGATACCTTTAGAAACACATATGAGCCCACCTCAAACTCTCGACTTAGTCTATGCGAGTCCGCATACTTCTTCTGTCTGTCTTGAGCTGTGACGAGACGCATCCGAATTAACTTTACCACATCCGCTGTCTGCTGCACCAATTCTGGTCCTAGCATCCTGCGTTCTCCCACCTCATCCCAACACAATGGTGTTCTGCACTTTCTTCCATACAGAGCTTCATAAGGCGACATACCTATGCTTGCATGATAACTGTTGTTATACGCAAACTCTACTAGTGGTAGGTGATCATCCCAACTACCCTTGAAATTCATGACGCAAGATCTGAACATGTGTTCTAACGTCTGAATTGTTCTCTCGCTCTGCCCATCGATTTGTGGATGATAAGATGTGCTTAACTTCAGCTGTGTTCCCAACTGTTCTTGCAAACTCCTCCAAAAGTTTGATGTGAATCGTGGATCACGATCTGACAAAATTGATACTGGTACTCCATGTCTGGAAATAATTTCCTTAACATAAAGTTTAGTTAACTGGTCTAAGTTATACTTGACCCTAATTGGAAAAAAGTGAGCCGACTTCGTCAACCGGTCCACTATTACCCAAATCGAATCGTATCCTTTATTCGTCGTCGGAAGTCCCACCACGAAGTCCATCGTGATATGCTCCCACTTCCATTCTGGAATCTCCAATGACTGTAATAAGCCACTGGATCGTTGATGTTCGGCCTTAACTTTTTGACAAGTCAAGCACTTACTCACATACCCTGCTATTTCTCTCTTCATGTTTGGCCACCAAAAACTCTGTCAAAGGTCTTGATACATCTTAGTGCTACCAGGATGTATCGAGTACCTCAAACTATGAGCTTCTTGTAACACTTGTTCCTTTAATTCCATCTCATTCGGAACCCAAATTCTTCCTTCAAATCTTAATAATCCCTCATTATCAAGACAATACTTAGTATCTTCCTTCTCGGATAACCGCTTCTTCATTTGGTTACACTCGTCAGTCTTGAGTTGTACCTCCTTGACTCTCTCTACGATGGTAGATTGCATCTCCGTCGCAAAGAGTATCTTCCTCGAATCACTCAGTATCTTTAATTCTATTTCCATCCTAGCCATCTTTTTTATTGACTCATTTTGAGCCGTTAACATAGACAACTTTTCCCGACCCTTCCTACTTAAGGCGTCGGCAACCACATTGGCCTTTCCAGGGTGATACAGGATTTCACAATCATAATCCTTTATCAACTCTAGCCATCTTCTCATCTCATATTCAACTCCTTACGGGTGAAGATATACTTTAGACTTTTATGGTCCGTATATATCTCACATTTTTTCCCCATAAAGATAATGTCTCCATATCTTTAGGGCAAACACTACCATGCGGCCAGTTCGAGATCATGAGTAGGATAAACTTTCTCATAATCCTTCAATCTGTCGTGATGCATACGTGAATGACTTTTCCATCTTTGCATAAGCACACAACCAAGTCCTCTATCATGAAGCATCACTATACACTACCAAATTTCCTGTGTCATCTGGCAATGACAAAATAGGCGCTTCACTTAATCTTTTCTTCAGTTCTTAAAAACTGTCTTCACATTTATCCGTCCATACGTATTTCACCATCTTCCTTGTTAAATTAGTCAACGGGGTAGCTATCTTCGAAAAAATCTTGGATAAATCTTGATAGTACCACCTAACCCTAGAAACTCCGCACCTCGATCGGTGGCGTTTTCGGTTGTTCCCAATTCATTACTGCTTCTACCTTCGCTGGATCCACTGAAATCCCCTCTTGGTCAATGACATGACCTAAAGACTGCACCTTTCCCAGCCAAAATTAACATTTGGTGAATTTCGCATATAACTTCTCCTTCCTTAGTGTTTCCAACACTAATCTTAAGTGTTCAGCATGATCTTCTGGCGTCTTAGAATAGACTAGAATATCATCGATAAACACAATGACGAACTTGTCCAAATATGGTTTGAACACTCTGTTCATCATATCCATAAATGCAGTTGGTGCATTTGTCGACCCAAATGACATCACCAGAAACTCGTAATGACCATAACGAGTCCTGAATGTCGTCTTTGGTACATCATCCTTCCTAACCTTCAACTGGTGATACCCCGTCCGCAAATCTATTTTAGAAAAATACTTTGCCCTTTTTAATTGATCAAAGAGATCATCGATCCTGGGCAATGGGTATTTATTCTTTATCGTTAACTTGTTCAACTCCCGATAGTCCATACAAAGCCTTAACGATCCGTCTTTCTTCTTGACAAACAACACTGGTGCCCCCCACGGGGACACACTTGGTTGAATGTACTTTCTGTCCAATAGTTCCTGTAGCTTAACCATTAGTTCTTTCATTTCCACAGGCGCCATACGGTACGGTGCCCTTGAGACTGGTGCCACTCCTGGCACAATGTCTATCACAAATTCGATCTCCCTATCCGGCGGTAAACCCGATAACTCACTTGGAAATACATCCATGAATTCGTTCACTATGGGTATTTGTTCCATGGTTGCTCCCATTCGCTGGGTGTCAACAACATGGCACAGATAACCTACACATCCTTTCCTTAAAAGTTTTCTAGTTTGTGTTATCGTAAGGTAACACGAACGTCCCGGCGATTTATTACTGTAGAATACTACAGGAGGTTGTTTCAACGTCCTGATGCTCACACATTTCTTTTAGCAATCTATAATTGCTCCATGGTTAATCAACCAATCCATTCCGAGAATTACGTCAAATTCTCCTAACTTTATCGGTATTAAATCTACCGATAACTTACAACCACGTACATCTACGCAACAACTCCTATGAATATCTTCAACAAGAATTATCTCTTTGTTTGCTACCTTAATGTTCAAAGGTATAGGAAATTTTTCAGGAAATAATTCTAGTCGTCTAGCAAAATCACATGCTATAAACGAACAAGTAGCACCCAAATCAAATAGCACATATGCATTTATGTTATTGATCGGAATAATACGTGCAACTACATCCCCTGATGCCACCGCATCTTGGACCGTCATATTAAAAGTGCGGGCCATTGATTTACACGACTGAGCTGAACCACTAATAGCCAACTTACCGCTATTAGTTCCTTTATTTCCTTTTGTCCCCTTCTTTGGGAAGTTCTTCGCTATGTGGTCAGTTGATCCACATACAAAACATCCGTGATTTTTCTTCGGATTTGGACAGTTAGACGAAATGTGCCCTTCCTATCCACAATTATAACATACTGCCTTTCCTTTGAGACAGACTCCTAAGTGAGTCTTCCATGATGTTTTGAGCCTCCATCCTCCTCTTAACATCCCCTTGTTTTACTCTGGTATTCCCAGAGTTAAAGCCCTTCCTCTTTTGACCGTTGCCACTTCCACTGGCTCCCTCGGTCTTGATTCCTCCATCAACCTTGCCCTTGTTTTTCTTATCCTTGTGGTACTGGCTGAGAGCCTCATTCCCACCTTCGGCAATTATTGCCTTTTCTAATATGGTTCCAAAGGAAGTACTTTGGAACACAGAGATTCGGCTATAGAGCCAGGGTTTCAAGCCCTGCTCGAATCTTCTAGCCTTTCTCACTTCAGTGTCCACTTGATGTGGAGAAAATCGTGCCAGTTCATTAAACTTGGCAGCATACTGGGGAACTATCATATCCCCTTGTTTCAATTCAAGAAACCTCATTTCCATCCTCCCTTGCATACTCGTGGGAAAATAGTTCTCGAAGAAAATCTCCTTGAACCTCTCCCACGTTAGGTTTCCTATATCGGCCCTAGCCTGGTTTGCCTCCCACTAGAAGTTGGCCTCTCCTTTCATCAAATAGGTTGCAAAGGCAACCTTTTGACCCTCCTCAACATTTGCTATTACAAATGCTTTCTTAATTTCTTTTACCCAAGTCTGGGCTTCTATAGGGTCCGTAGTTCCATTGAACTCTGGCGGACCTACACTTTTAAAATCCTTAAAAGTAGTAGCTCGTACTACTCCAGGAATCACGGGTACATTAAGCCCCGTTCTATTAAATGCAGCCGTTAAAATATTAACGAACTCCTGCATTGGATTAACCAGACCACCCTCCGGTTGGTTAACATTAGTGTTTTGATTTCGTTGTCTCCTCCTTGGCGGCATTTTGTTGTTAAGAAAACAACACATCATTATTACTTTAGTCTTGTTGGTTTTTTATTATTTGTAATACAATAATAACTCATACTCATTACTCAATATATTCCATAAAAAGACTTATATTGATTCATAACTTGTAGTATTATACTACATTGTTTACATTACTCAGCCTTAGCTGATTACATTACCATCCCGCCATTACTTTCCAACAATTGGGATTTACAAAAGACTACCCTTTGTTATACAAAAGAGGGTTTTACGTCACTACTAGATACATAATATTTACATATCTAAGCTACTCTAGCTATTGCTAGATTACATCTGCCGTAGAGCATTCTAAAAATCTTTGTTGGCCAGACCGGCAATAACATCTCTACTGATAGTGTGTCGGGTCTGTCCTACTTCTACCCGATACCCAGCTACCTGCTGCTGGAAATCCATATGAAAATTCCTATGTATATAGGACATCCTCTCCAACTTCCGCTGTTTAGTCTTTAGCTCCTGATTGAGCTCAAAGACTTCACCTTTCAGCTCTCGGACCTTGTCCTTAGCTAGAATTCTATCATCGTGCTCCTCTTCCCACATTCCCTCCATTCTAGTCTTGTCCTCACGGACAGCTTGGAGTTCCTCTTTCAACTCCTTAACCTCTTGGCAGTAATGGACATTCCTATCCAATACTGACATAAACAGTGCCTTCATCGATTCCCCCATAGATAATTCCTCTGTAGGTGGAACCTGGTCAAAGGACATCACATCCACCTCCTCCTCTAGCATGCCATCAAATATAGACATGTAGTCTAATCGTCCGAGTCTCCAGACTCGATTGTCACCACCTCTGGTTCTCTTTGCTTTCTGAGATTTGGTAGTACCTCTCTACCCGATTAACTTGAATCCTCGCTCACTACATGTATATCTCTATACATATCATTTTTCCTGACATCTACAATAAAACAATATAGTTTGATTAGTACACGTCAGTAAAATAATAGAAATACATAACATAATATAATGCATTTTTATAGGGTTACTTTCCATCTTTTACTTCTTTATTCTTTCTTAAGGTTATGACTTAAGGTTCTACTTTCCCCCTTAAGTTTTATAACCTAGGCTTTGATACCAACTTGTAGCGCCCCCAAATCTGGGTATCTTCTAACCCGACAGATGGTGCTATACTGTACAACATACATACATTCATTCATTCAATTGAAAAGTCTCAAAGAATGAACATAACTTCTATATATTTAAAGTAATATTTACATTTCCCAGGTTCTATACCCATTACAAAGGTTCTTTGTCATAATATCAATTACATTACAACAATAGACCTATACTATTACAAGACAGCTTAACAATCTGCCTTAGCTTTTCCTTTATCCTTTTTCGATCTTTCGGGACGTTCAGTCTTAGCTGTATTCATATGGTTCAAGCAAGAGTGAGCATAACTAGCTCAGCAAGTATAACAATTCAATAACAACATGCTTGACATATACGAATCGTATATCTTCACTAACTAAACAATAGTTATGAAGTATTATTGATAATTCAAAATAGCACTTCATCTTTCTTTCAAAATGTTTTACAATCATAACAATATATAGTAAAACATTTACTCTGATCAAAGACCTCGAGTATTCATTCTTTATTGGAAAAAAGACAACCTGGAACTAAGTCCGTAAGCCCGATATTACTTACGAGCACTTCTAGGTGATCAGCCTAATGTACTCTATGTTGATCAACACTACATCCATTAAACGTGTGTACGTTTAATCATTTGGCAACTTCATGTGCCTGTCGTTTTACCGACTAAACATTTTAACACTTCAGTCCTTTTAAAAACCATATCTATTAGTTGACAAAAGATAACAACATTTGATAATAGATGAAATAGATTATCAATAATCCACGTAATATATCAAGTCTAGCCAAAGGAATTGGCTTTAACTTCAACATACCTCAATTCATGCGAAAGAATACATGAACTTCAAAAACTTGTTCAGATTGAACTGAGACAAGAGTTAGAATACTTGCCTTTAGCGTCTGCTACGGTATATTTACTTTATGTTCAAGTCTTTCAAGTCTCTACAATACATGATCACATAACGCCTTACATTAGGTCACACATAATCAAGTATGTATATGACAATATCTTACTCTTCATCTCAATATAAATGTGTATTAGATTCATTTACTAACTGCTCCGGTTTATCATTATCCTTGCATTTATACTTGACTAGGTTATCTCAACCTTTATACAACATCCTTAAGGTTTAACAAAGTTTAAACAATGTTACATTACATTCCTTAGGTTATGTTTACTTTTAAATCAATTAACTTTCTTTTCTTTGTAATTAGAAACATTCATCACTATCCTTGTTCTAAAAATAAATGGCGGTGCGCTTTAATAGTGGAATTGTCCTTACTTGGCTTGGCTCTGAAGTCTCAGTCCTTACTTAGTGGGCGTATTTGCCTTCACACACTTCGAAAGGTTTTGTCTTGCACATGGCTGTTGTGATGCCACCATTTGTTACTACAGTTACTGCATGGCGACTCTTGCAATGTGCTTGGACATTTATTATCTTGTTGCGGACGTGAGCAAATTGGCCTAGGGTTGGCATGTGGCTGCCAACTCTCATCACACCGAAAAAATTCAGTCTTTGAATATTTGTGAACTTCCTGGACGCATAATTTCTTCGTTATAAGTCCGAATTGGCTCGTTCAAAAGCCTACGGTTCACAAATTACATAATCTATGCGTTCATGTAAGAATTTTATCAATTTAACTTTGTTTGCTAAAAATTCACCTATTGGTTCATTTTTAACGAAAACGATAAACGTTCGTGAACGTTCAAAGCTCGTTTCTTCGTTCTAAGTAAGAATCCGGTCATTTTTGAGTCCGCAACTCTTAAATGCCAAATATGACTTGTCTCTATCAGAAAACAATGGTTCCGAGTTCGAACACAAAATTTGACTTCTATTCCGAGAATTTTACGAATTCGGCGATTATATATCGCCCAATCGTAATTTCCTAAATAATCTTCATTCTTATGATTTGTTCAACATTACAAATGAATTCCATTCATCATATGAACATCTCAACCTACTTATTACAACCACTTATATTCATTGTTGGATTTTAGACTTATTTCTTCATGAGCCTATAACTTGTCAAATTATAAACTACTTAAGATTTCATTGTTCATGACTTATGACAATTAAAGTTTCTTAATCATTATACCTTATATCTTCTTAACATATAACTTTACTTATGTATTCATGATACATATGATCATACAAGTTCTTTTACATCCATATCACTCCTCTTAATAAACTCATTACAAGTTCATAATTTTCATACTAATATTCAAGGTTAACTTATAATATGTTTATAACTTTTATAAGTTCAAATGACTTATTGCCAACTTATGTGACTTAAGTTCATTGATTACTCATTCTTCTTACTTCTTAACATCCATGTTCTTTAATCCATACTTTTCTTATCAACCTATCAAGGTAGAGATAGAAGATAATGGAGAAGAAGTCTTACTCTTTGAAGTCTTTGTAAAGTAGCCTTCTTCTTCTTCTTACAAATGAAAGTAACTTATTGTAACTTATTCTCTCAAACACTTAAGCACTTTGAGATGTTTGAATTATTTGAACAACTAACAAATGGCTTGTAAGCCTCCTCTATATATAGATTTTCCAAAGTTAGGGTAATTTGGACATTAACACAATTCCACCTCCTTATGCACCTCATTACTATTCATTACTTGCAAGGCACAAAACCTATCCTTTACTTTACCACTACTCATAAGTCTTGGTCATTACTTCTAATACTTGATCATTACATTAACTTGGTCACCATATTAACCATATTAATATAGTTTGCCCCATAGGTCATTACTACTCATGGATTCTAGCTTGGGCTTGGATTAAATAAATCCTTAGGCTTTGCATTAACACACACTAGTTGGTTCATTAATTAATAATTGGGCCTTAACATTTTATTAACTTGGACTTGCACCAATTGTTAACCAATCTTCCAAGTCCATTAACATTACTTAATACATATACATATTATTTATGTATCATTTTCGTATTCTAATTCATATAAAATTTATATACGATATTTCATCCTTCATACAAAATCGTATAATACTTCGTATTATACTTGTTTTCATTACTTTGCACAATACCAAAGTATCATACAATTATTACTTACTCCTTACTACTTTGCCCTTCTTAACGTTTATAAATTAAGTCCATGTTTAAAATTAAATGTGACGCCCCAAAATAGGTATATACATCACCCATTCGAGTTGTCAATACATGGTACGAAACAACTACAACTTTATTATTACAACAAGAAAATTGTGAGTTTGAATACAAATATTATCTTCTAGACAATATCTAAACTCAAATAAATCCTCATCACATTTATTGATACATTATTTTACAAAATGGTGAGGACTACTAAACAACTCTCTCAAAAACTTTCATTCCATACCCAGGCTGCATTCTATCGCTTATATTCTCGCCTCCGAGAAGAAAAATGGAACAAAAGGAAAAGGGTGAGCTCAACTAGCCCAAGTAAGA
Organism: Panax quinquefolius; assembly: GCA_020205615.1. Classification (NCBI taxonomy): domain Eukaryota; kingdom Viridiplantae; phylum Streptophyta; class Magnoliopsida; order Apiales; family Araliaceae; genus Panax; species Panax quinquefolius. The sequence goes on along the minus strand of CM035171.1, from coordinate 96,672,928 downwards.
ATATTATGACTAAGATAATATACAACAAATTATCGTTAGTCTTCAACAGAAAAAATCTAATAGAATACAATAGACAACAAATTTTAAATCAATATTCGCAATGAAATAATAATTCATTAGAAGAGTTAAGTAGAGAATGCAAACTACTATCTTCTATGTATGAATTTAAAAGTTCATCGTCTATCTTTTATCCCTATAACATCAATCAATATATATCTGGAATCAAATATTCATCTTTTGCACTACAGGCCAAAGATATTCATCGATTAATCATGTTCATCTAAACACTGCTCATCTTCGCACTACTGGCCAAAGATATTCTTCAAATCATTCATCTTTGCACTACGGGACCAAAGATATTCCATAATATCATCATTTAAGACCTAAGATGATGAAAAATATTTTTAAAGAAACGAATCCAAAGAAACAAAATGACAAGGATTAAGGATTAAGGATTAGTACTTTGTTTTATCCACGTCCAAAATACCTCAAAAATAATCACGGTGGTGTAAAATTCAAGAATGATCAAAACATGGATACAATCAAAGCTAGTATCCGAATAGATATTTTGGACGAAAAGAAAATTTTTCATTTTTGATGAATAGTCTGCCGTATTCGTAAATAGTGTCGATATCGTGAATAATCTTAGTATCGTGAATAATAACTCCAACACCAAAAGTTCCAAATTTGATAAAACTTGGATCAATATTTTAGCATAATGATATTGAAGAAATAATATCATTACGAAAAAAATAATATCCCTTACCTCGAAAGACAGTACTTCTAGTTGAAACACCGGATACTTGAACTTGCACCGTATAACAATACTCAAAGTATACTCAAAATACTCACAAGAATACACTCGATAATATAGAGAGAGAAAACTTCAGTTTCTGGTGTAATTTTCAATTTTAACCTAAGCACCCTATTTATAGGAAATTGCTTAGAACACCAAAGTAGAAAATTAAATAAATAAATATTATAATTTTTCCACAACTTCATACGCACACTAACAATCTAAATTCAGCCTCCTAATCATATGTTAAATGAGTTTCAAAAATGAAAAAAACGTTTTTGTAATTAAAAATATTTTAAACTTCCAAAAATCAATTATTTCGGAACTTCAATAATTCATAATAAATAGCCCTTTATCAGAAAATTTGAATCTCGCGACTTTTTATAGAAAATTCAATTCTCTATAACTTTCCAGAAGAAAGTTTTTCCAAATTCAAAATGTAAATTGACCAAATCCATAAACAGGCGATTTTACAAAGCTATAATCAAATTTCTATTAATAATTGTGTCCACCAACACACAAAATATGTGTTAAACATTTAATGCCACAAAAATACTCTTCCTCCTCATATACTCATATATCCCACATTCATTATAAAAATATCACCATTAATATATTATTAAAATAATATATTTAAATGAATTATTTTATCAAAAAAAGATAAAATATTAATTTTCAACAATTGTCACATTAAAATTTTCTCCATCTATATCCACATAAAATCAATATTTTCCTCATCATATAAATCAATAATTAATTATTCACAAATAATATTACAAAATCACAATCTTGTGACCAGTAGCTCCCGAGAAAGAGGGGCTTTCCAATAAGAATTTCTCCTTCTTGGCGCCAATGATTAGGTGACCAAACCTCTCCTTAGATGTAACTTTCTAGACATTGCCAATAGTGTTATCTAATAATATTATTCAGATAATATGAATTATTGCTTCGATAATGAAAAATACTTGTAAATGACAATTATTGAAACAACAAAGAATATAAAATATCAACGCAACAATTATTAAATCAATAAAATACTAAATAAGTAATTCATCGTAACCATTATTGAGTAGTGCCTTCTTACGTAAGAATCAATAATTGGTGCAATACCGTGTACTTCTTGTGTTTTAACCACCTTAGTATTTTAACAAGATTAATCTTGAATAACTACTACTGTTATTATTTTTAAACAACTTATATTTGTTGTTTTCTTCATCCAATCGCTTTCGTTATGGGCCCCACACATGGTTGCTGGCCGTCATAAATATTCCCGACAAGTCTGAATATTCCACGACCAAACGAATATTCCCCGACAACAATGAATATTTTATAACCACTTGCTTATTTTGAAATATTTACTTATTTTACCCCTAACTATCCACATTAATCAAATCAACCCTTACTATTTCAAAATAATAAATAGAGAAATTAAATTTTCATTAATAATAAGTTGGGGTCTTACAACCTCCTCCTTATGAAATTTCGTCCTCGAAATTGGCGTGCGATACACTGTGTTTGAAAAGGTGAGAATACCTCGCTTTCATTTTCGTTTCCAATTCCCGTGTCATTTCCTCTATAGCATGATTCCTCCACAAAACTTTAACTTGTGGAATGACCTTTCTTGCAGTAGGACATGCTCCTTCCTATCCAAGATCTTGACAGTACCTCCTCATACGTTAAGTCTTGGCTATCTCGTCCTGGTTCTAACTCTATAACGTGGTTCGGGTCTTTCACATATTTACGAAGTACGATATGTGAAACACATTATGAACACGAGACATACTCGAGGTAACGCGAGTCTATAGGCTACATTTCGTACTTTCGGTCAAGAATTTGAAATGGACCAATAATTCGTGGATTGAGCTTTCCTCTCTTCCCAAATCTTGTAAATCCCTTCCATGGAGCAACTCGCATGACAATACATGATCCCCTATACTAAATTCCACGTCCTTTCGATGAAGATCTCGCATAACTCTTTTGTTGATCTTGTCTTGGTTTGTATCGTTGTCGAATCATTTGGATCTTTTACAGTAGTCATACGTACTAACTCTAAGTCCCAACAATGTTGCTTCACCCACCTCGTCCCAACATACCGGAGAGCGACACTTTCGTCCATATAATGCTTGAATGGAGCCACACCTATACTTGCACGATAACTGTTGTTGTAGGAGAATTCCACCAATGGTAAATACTTATCCCAACTTCCCTTGAAGTCTAGGACACGAGTCTTAATAGATCTTCAAGAGTTTGAATAGTTCTCTCGATTGTCCGTCCGGTTTGGGGATGGTATGCCAACTAAATCGCAAATCCGCGCCCATAGCTTTTTGCAAGCTAACCCAAAATCTTGAAGTGAATCTTGGGTCATGATCCAAACTATGGATACAGGCATGCCATTCAACCTCACAATCTCATTCACGTACATACTAGCAAGACGTTCAAGGAATAAGTCTCCGTGTCGGCAAGAAATGAGCGGAACTTGTTAATCTATCAACAATAACCCAAATAGCATTGATGCCTTGAGAAACCGTAGGAAGACCCGTAACGAAATCCATGGTAATATGTTCCCACTTCAATTTCTGAATCTCAAGTGGTTGCAACAGACCCTTAGGTACTAGATGCTCCGCCTTTACACGTTGACAAGTTAAACACATCGAGATAAACTTTGCAATCTCTCTCTTCATATTGTTCCACCAAAATGTATGTCGAAGATCACGATACATTTTGGTACTTCCAGGATGGATTGCAAATGGTGTATTGTGTGCCTCCATCATAATCTTGTACTTCAAATCAAAGTCGTTAGGGACACAAAGTCTGGAGTGGACTCGAAGTATTACTTTTTCATCAATTCTCGCTTCCGGAATAGCTCCTTCTTGTACTTTCTTCTTCATACGCATCATTTCCGGCCTGGGGCTTGAGCAATCTTAACTTTTTCTATTAAAGTTGGCTCTATCGTATACTTGACATCATCGCACTCATTCCCATATGATCTTCTACTCAATCGCCGGCTACCACGCTCGTTAAACTTTACGGGATGGTATTGAATAGTGTGGTCGTAGTCTTTCAATAGCTCGAGCCAACATCGCCGCCAGCGTGTTGAGTTCTTTTTGAGTGAAGAAATATTTAAGGCTTTTATGGTCCGAATATATCTCCACTTTCTCCCCATATAGATAGTGCCTCCATATCTTTAAGCGCGAAAACGACTCATCGCTAACTCTAGATCATGAGTAGGATAATTCCTCTCATACTCTTTAAGTTGTCGCGAGGCATAGGCTATGACTTTCCCACGTTGCATGAGAACACATCCTAACCCTTTGCACGAAGCATCATTTAGATAACAAATCCATCCGAACCGGATGGTATTGTTAGAACACAGTCTTAAATAAGTCTCCTCTTAAGCTCTTGGAAACTCTTCTCGCATTCTTCGCTCTAAAACGAATTTTGTATCCTTCCGAGCTAGTCAAGGTTAATGGAGTAGCGATTCGAGAAAACCCTTCCATGAATCTCCGATAATAACCAAATAGACCCGAAAGCTACGTACTTGGCCACCGAATTTTTGTTGCTCCCAACTTTGTATTGCTTCAATCTTGGCACGGTCCACTGGACACTCCATGTTTTGACACCACGTGCCCAAGAAATGCTACTTCCTCGCCGAACTCGCATTTCTTCAATTTGGCATATAGTTTATTTTCACGAAGCCTTTGGAGTACCGAAATTTCAAATGGTGCTCAAGATCTTCACGACTTTTGGAATATATGAGGATGTCATCAATAAAGACAACAACAAACCGATCCAAATATTCCTTGAATACTTGGGCTCATCATATCCATGAAAGTCGCAGGAGCATTAGTCAATCCGAAGACATGACTAAGAATTCATAATGCCCGCATCGAGTTCTAAAGGCGTCTTTGGAATATCCTCGCCTTCTAATCTTCACCGATGATATCCGAATGAAGATCGATTTTTGAAAAGAATTGTGCCCTTGCAAATCGGGTCAAACAAGTCATCAATACGAGGTAGAGGATACCTATTCTTGATGGTGACATGGTTCAATTCCCGATAGTCAATATTAAAGTCGCATACTCCCGCCTTTCTTCTTTACTGAATAAAACAGAGCACCCCAAGGAGATGTACTAGGGATTTAATGAAACCCGTGCCCAACAATTCCTCAGTAGTTGGACCTTTAACTCCTGAAGTTCAATAGGAGCCATTCAATATGGGGTTTTAGAAATGGGCTTTGTGCGTGTTCAAGATCAATAAAGAATTCAACTTCACGTTACGGGGTAGATCGGGAAGTTCTTCAGAAATACGTCGGAAAATCAATAACAACAGAATATTATTCAAATTTGGCGTGTCTTTATTCAAATCCATAACATGGGCTAAGAAAGCTTGACATCCATTTTTCAATAAACGAATAGCTTTGTGATTAGATATGATGTTGATTAATTTTAATGGTTTAGTTGCTTGAATTATAACAAAGTTGGTTAGGAATATGAAAACTAACAACCTTACGAAAACAATCAATTTTGGCATGATGAGTAGTTAACCAATCAATCCCTAAAATCACATCAAAAGAAAGTATTTTTAAAGAGATAAGGTCAACGTGTAAGGTGATGATGCCAACTTGAATCAAACAAGATTTATAAACGAGTGGATGTGATGAAAGTTTCTCCTAACGGAGTTTCCACAGATAGGTCAAAGTCTAATTTCTCCGGAGTCAAGTTTAAACGCGTTGAGCACATGCGGAGAGATAAATGAATGGGTAGCACCCCAGATCAAGTAAGGTGTAAACTTCGCAAAATTTATAAATAGCTTACCCGTGATCACCTCGTTTGGGTTCCTCGCATTTTAACCATCCACAACAAACGCTTCTTCTTCCGGAATCGTTGACTTTGACTTTTCTCGACAATCTTTTTGAGTCACCGTTCCTCATTGAACTAGGTTTCGCTACCGTATAATCTCGAGCGATATGTCCTTCCTTTCCACAATTATAGCATACCTTGAACTGTTGTGGGCGGTTTGGTGATATGTCCCTCTTTCCGCATTTATAAGCATATGAATGGGTGGTCGTTCTCCTCCCTAGAACCGATTCTTTGTCGTGCCTTTGTCGCCTTCACATGGTTGTTGTTAAATCTCCTCTTTTTAAAATCTCCTCCTGACTCGCTTCTTCTATTTTCATGGCCATGATTACCACCAGAGTGGTTACCATTTTTGTCCGTCTGTTTCTTTCTCCGCTGGTTATCATTATTACATTGACCGCTATCTCTGTACGATCCTAGTTATGGTCCCTCGGTTGAACATACTCGTTATCTCGCTCTAACAATTGAGCCCTGTTAACAATATCTGAATAGAGAGAAAATTTATGAGATATTGTCGTATGCCGGGTTTCAAACCTCAAAGAAACATCCGCGTCATACGTTCCTCATTCTCCACCAAATGAGGTGCAAACACGGATAACTCGCAAACTTTGCCTCGTCTTTGAGACACCGCCATGTTGTTTTGTTCTAATCGATGAACTCCACTTCCTTCATATGATTTAACACTTTCGTGGAAAGTATTTGTCATTAAATAGTTTCTGAACGTCTCCCAAGACATCTTTGAAAAGTGCCGGATTTGGATACGCTTTACGCACTCCCACCAAATGATGTCCGCCTCACCGCGGAACATAAAGGTGGTGAATGGAACCTTCGTTCCTCCGTGCATCCCAAGACATCGAATATCTTGGTAATTTGCTTGACCCATGTTTCCGCCATGATCGGATCCGGCTTTCCCTTAAATTCGTGGTCCCAACTCTTTGAACTTGCTTGGGTGTGACAACCCGTGTAATTGCTATCATTTCCTCCCCGTATTTTGAACACGAAGTCTCCTCGTGCGATTTTGCATGAATCGCAAAAAGCTTCTAAACATCCCCTCGCTCATCATCTCGCCAATGGTGTTGTTCATGGGAGGAACATTGCCCGACTGTTGCACGTTCTCCTCGTTGGTGAGTACAGAGCGTCTCCACGGTCTCATTTCCATTGTTAATATTCTCGATCGACATTCTCAAATCTTTATCATAAAATAAGGTTTAATTAAGGAAATCAATATATCACATAATATCCTTATATACTGACCAACTAACAAATAAGCTTAGGTAGGATACACTAGCGAAGGATTTACTCGTCTCTCCCCTCCTAGTTCTATTCCCCGATCTCCGCCAGAGATCATATCCTAAGCTCGATACCAACCGTGAAGACCCCAAAATAGGTATACATCACCCATTCTCGAGTTGTCAATACATGGTACGTAAACAACTACAACTTTATTATTACAACAATGCAGCGTGAGTTTGAATACAAATATTATCTTCTGACAATATCTAAACTCAAATAAATCCTCATCACATTTATTGATACATTATTTTACAAAAATAGTGAGGACTACTAAACAACTCTCTCTAAAACATTCATTCCATACCCCGACTCGAACTCGCTATATTCTCGCCTCCTGAGAAGAAAAATGGAACAAAAAGGAAAAGGGTGAGCTCAACTAGCCCAAGAAGAATATTATGACTAAGATAATATACAACAAATTATCGTTAGTCTTCAACAGGAAAAATCTAATAGAATACAATAGACAACAAATTTTAAATCAATATTCGCAATGAAATAATAATTCATTAGAAGAGTTAAGTAGAGAATGCAAACTACTATCTTCTATGTATGAATTTAAAAGTTCATCGCTCATCTTTTATCCCCTCGTAACATCAATCAATATATAATCGAATCAAATATTCATCTTTGCACTACAGGCCAAAGATATTCATCGATTAATCATGTTCATCTAAACACTGCTCATCTTTGCACTACGGCCCAAGATATTCTTCGAAAATCATTCATCTTTGCACTACGTGCCAAAGATATTCCATAATATCATCATTTAAGGCATCAAGATGATGAAAAATATTTTTAAAGAAACGAATCCAAAGAAACAAAATGACAAGGATTAAGGATTAAGGATTAAGTACTTTGTTTTATCCACGTCCAAAAATACCTCAAAAATAATCACGGTGGTGTAAAATTCAAGAATGATCAAAACATGGATACAATCAAAGCTAGTATCCGAATTAGATATTTTAGACGAAAAGAAAATTTTTCATTTTTCATGAATAGTGCCGTATTCGTAAATAGTGTCGTAGATATCGTGAATAATTATCATTATCGTGAATAGTAACTCCAACACCAAAAGTTCCAAATTTGATAAAAACTTCAGATCAATATTTTAGCATAATGATATTGAAGAAATAATATCATTACGAAAAAAAATAATATCCCTTACCTCGAAAGACAAGATTTAGTTAAAACACCTGATACTTGAACTTGCAATCAGAGTATAGCAATACTCAAAGTATACTCAAAATACTCACAAGAATACGCTCGATAATATAGAGAGAAAACTTGAGCTTTAAATGTAATTTTCAATTCTAACCTAAGCACCCTATTTATAGAAATTGCTTAGAACACCAAAGCGTAAAATTTAATAAATTAATATTATAATTTTTCCACAACTTCATACGCACACTAACAATCTAAATTCAGCCTCCTAATCACATGTTAAATGAGTTTCAAAAATGAAAAAAACGTTTTTGTAATTAAAAATATTTTAAACTTCCAAAAATCAATTATTTTGGAACTTCGGAACTTCAATAATTCATAATAAATAGCCCTTTTATCAGAAAATTCGAATCTCACGACTTTTTATAGAAAATTCAATTCTCTACAACTTTGCAGAAGAAAAGTTTTCTAAATTCCAAACAGAAATTGACCAAAATCCAAAAACGGGCGATTTTACAGGCTATAATCAAATTTCGGTCAATAATTGTGTCCACCTACACACAAAATATGTGTTAAACATTTAATGCCACAAAAATACTCTTTCTCCTCATATACTCATATATCCCACATTCATTATAAAAATATCACCGTTAATATATTATTAAAATAATATATTTAAATAAATTATTTTATCAGAAAAAGATAAAATATTAATTTTCAACAATTGTCACATTAAAATTTTTTCTCCATCTATATCCACATAAAATCAATATTTTCCTCATCATATAAATCAATAATTAATTATTCACAAATAGTATTATAGAATCACAAAGATCTTGGCAACCAGCCGCTCCCAAGAAAGAGGGGCTTTCCAATAAGAATTTCTCCTTCTCAAGCGCCTTGATTAGGTGACCAAACCTCTCCTGTATGCGAACTTTCTAGACATTGCCAATAATGTTATCTAATAATATTATTTAGATAATATGAATTATTGCTTCGATAATAAAAAATACTTGTGTAATGACAATTATTGAAACAACAAAGAATATAAAATATCAACGCATCAATTATTAAATCAATAAAATCTTTGAAGAATTATCGTAACCATTATTGAGTAGTGCCTTCTTACGTAAGAATCAATAATTGGTGCAATACCGGTGTACTACTTGTGTTTTAACCAATTTAGTATTTTAACAAGATTAATCTGGAATAACTACTTACCGTTATTTTTAAACAACTTATATTTGTCGTTTTCTTCATCCAATCGCTTTCAGTTATGGGGCCAATATTGGTCGCTGCGGCTGCATTTAATATTCCCAGACGCATTTAATATTCCACGACCAAACAAATATTCCCAAACAACAATGAATATTTTATAACCACTTGCTTATTTTGAAATATTTGCGTATTTTACCCCTAACTATCCACATTAATCAAACCAACCCTTACTATTTCAAAATAATAAATAGAGAAAATTAAATTTCATTAATAATAAGTTGGGGTCTTACACGAAATATTACATTTTCCATAAATAAATTTTTATTACATAATCCATCTTACTTGTCATTCTATCATTACGTATTTCTCGAAAATTCAAAAATAAATCCCGAGCAAATACCGATGAATAGTGTTTTCAGAAAATTTCTCGAAAAACTTTTATTTTCATCTTGGAAATTCAAACACTTTAATTCGTTCACGTAGCTCAAATACTATGACATTCTTACTTCAATAGGTTATACAATGACAACCATCTTGATAACACATAGAATAGAATTTTATTATTATTTAATTTAATAAAATCATTTTACAATAAGATCCGAATTTCTCGGTCGTTACAGTCATCAAAGTGGTGACAATAAGCATGGAGGGAATCAACATGCCAGGAATGGTAACCACTTCGGTGGTAATTATGGTCAAAACAATAAGAATGAAAATTTCAAGAGGAGGAGATTCAATAATGATGGAAAGACGTCAGCACCAGCACCCGTTGTTAAGGAAGGAGAACGACCACCTATCATATGCTTCAAATGCGGAGGGGAGGGACACATCAATCCAAACTGCGCGATGCCGTCCAAAGCATGCTATAATTGTGGAAGAGAAGGTCACTTAGCCAGATTTTGTCATTCACCGAAGACAAGTTCAGCTAGGATGGAGGCACCAAAGGATGTCCTAGACAAGCCAAAGCCAGTAATTTAAGAGAGAGCATTTTTTTTTCGTGACGAGGAACCTGAATAAATTATCACGGGTTTGTTAGTCATAAACTCTTGCGAAGTCTATACCGTGTTAGATACCGGTTCTACTCACTCTTTTATTGCACCTAGTTGTGTTCAATGTTTGAAGTTAACTCCGAAGAAGTTAGACTTTGATATATCTGTTTAAACTCAGTTGGGAGAAACCTTCGTTACCTCCACTATTTATAAATCTTGTTCAAATCAACACTTTCACGTTACCTGTCGATCTTATCTCTTTGAAAATACTTACCTTTGATGTGATTTTTGGAAACGATTGGTTAACAACTCATCATGCTTTTCGTAAGGTTGTTAGCTTTCATACTCCTAACCAACTTTGTTATGCGAATCAAAGTAACCAAACCACTAAAGTCAATCATCATATATCAAGCCATAAATAAAGAGCCCCGATCCTTTCGTTGTTGACTTTCTTGTGGGAATGCACCGAAGCCAGACTTTTTCTAGGCAACGTCGTGAATGACGATGACAAGTTGATAGGTATCAATGTGACGTGTTATCCAAGTCTTGGATGAGAGTCACAGTTTTAAATGGTATTTCTATTTTTAATAAATTTCCTGACGTATTCTTGAAGACTTCTTAGCCTACCCCTAGAGCGTGAAATCGAATTTTGTATTGACCCCAGTACAAAACCAATTTTTAAAAACCTTTAAACATTTATTCAACTAAAGTGAACGTAACATACGCCAAAGACGTTGGCTCGAGCTGTTAAAGATTATGATCTTACCATACCATCATGGAAAAGCGAACGTGGTAGCTGACGCGTTGAGTAGAAGATCGTATGCGGTTACAAGTGCGAATATACAAACCCACGTGAAGATAACGAATATACGATTAGAATCGACTTTAATCGATAAAGTTAAAGCCGCTCAAGCTACATACTCAGAGCTGATGAATGTGAAGAAGAAGGTTCAAGAGGGCGTTATTCTAGAAGCAAGAATCGACGAAGAGAGGAAATCTCAACCCTCGATTTAATTGACCCATTTTAAATCCTTGATCAAGTAGGAACTGTGGCTTATAGACTCGTTTTACCGCCAAGTATGTCGCGTGTTCATAACGTTTTTAACGTATCGATGTTACATAAATATGTGGACGACCCGAACCACATTATTAATTTAGAACCGGACGAGATAGCAGAAGATTTAACGTATGAGGAGATACGTGTTAACATCTTAGATAAGAAGGATCATATTTGACACTCAAAGGTTATACCTCAAGTGTTAGAATTTGAAGTGAAGTCAAGGTATTCTCACCTGTTCGGCATACCAGGTACGTACATAAATTTCGAGGACGAAATTTCATAAGGAGGGGAGATTGTGAGACCCCAGATTTTATGAATAAAGATTTAATTTTCTCAAAATAATTTTTTAATATTATGTTGTTGATTTGATGTAATGTTATAGTTGTGGGTAATAGTTACAAATTTTGCAAAGTAAGCAAGTGCTTATATAATATTCGATTGGTCGGGGAATATTCTTTTTGTCGGGAATATCCGTGCGATGGTACAATCATTGGTGGACCTCAAGAATCGAAATTATCATTTGGATTGAGAAAACGACAAAAATACTTTTTGATGAAAATAACTACGGAAGTTTTACTGTTAACTGTTGAAACACTTTCGGTGTTAAAAGTATAATAATACGTATGTAGTTACTGCAAAGAGCACGGTATTGATTATTGATGCTTACGTGAGAAGTCACCGCTTATACTCAATTATTGCTACACGATGAATTCTTTGCATCATATTTCTCGTATTATTAATTCAATTATTGTTACAATATCATCCGCAAAATATGATATATTATTAAATCAATAATTGAGATGACAAAGTTATTCATATTATTATTTGCAATATTGACAATGTCTAGAAGTTCCGTCAAGGAGAGGTTTGGTCACCTAATTGCGAGCTAATAAGGAGAAATCCTTATCGGAAAGCCCCTCTTTCACAGGAATGACCTCGTTGTTAAATATTGTGAATTATAATATTAATGATGAATAAGTTCGTGTTGATTAAAGATGAATTTTATAGTTCCATTGTGTTGGACTTATTTGTGTTAGTATAATTGATGTCTGGAGGATATATTGTTCAATCGGGTATTCGGGACACTTTTTGTGTCGGAGTACTATTCACGAGTTACTATTTATGAGTTACTATTCATGAGTTACTATTCATGAGTTACTATTCATGAGTTACTATTCACGAGTTACTATTTACGGGGTACTATTCACCTGTAAGATATATTTTTTTTCGGTCGAAATCATTTTTGGGTACAATATTATTCCATGAGGAGATGTGCTAATTTTTCAAACCGTTGGTTGAAGATATAATAGTAAATCAATATGGACCGCTGGTGAAAAGTTATAATAGTAAATCAATATGGATCATTGGTTTAAAGTTTTAATAGTAAATTAGTATGGACCGTCCGTTTAAAAGTAAATCAATCTGGACCATTCATGAATTAGTTACTATTCAGTCCATTCTCCTATAAATAGAAGCTCATTCCTTCATTATTTCTTACCAATTCACTGAAACTATAGAGAGATAAACTATAGAGAGATAGAAGAAAAGTATTTTGTTACTTCACTTTTCCAATATTCAGTTTCTTCTAAGGTAGGGAATATTATTTGTTGTACCCGTAAGGGGTATTATTTCTTTTGTATTCATGAAGAGAACTTCTATTATTCCATTATTTATTATTCTGTTGGAATAACCTGTATACGCGGACTCCCCTATACTTGGTGAAATTCTTCTGTTATTCCATTCTTTATTATTTTGTTGGAATATTCTGCATGCGGCTTTTCTGTGGGACCGGTTCCGCTCTTTATTATTCTGTTGGAATAACCTGTATACGCGGACTCCCCTATACTTGGTGAAATCCTTCTGTTATTCCATTCTTTATTATTCTGTTGGAATATCCTGTTTGTGCGTTTTACGCCGGACCTGGTTCTGTCTTTATTATTCTATTGGAATATCCTCTCTGTGCTTTTTACGCCAGACCTGGTTCCGTATTTATTATTTTGTTGGAATAACCTGCATGTGATATTTATCACATGCCTGGTGATTTCTTTTGTTATTCCATTCTTTATTATACTCAATTGGTTAAAGTTTTAACTTCTATACTCCATGAAATTAGTGGAATATCCTTGATATTTACGCTTCATCCAGTATCTTTTCATGGAAATATTCTTCTGAGCATTCTTGAATTTTACTCTACAAAGCGATGATCATGTTGACAATTTGGATGTTATCGATTCTAGATAAATTAATTCTTGAACTTGTTTTTATTGAATTATTATATCATTGTCATCATCCTCATGTTTATATTTTGTTGAAAGTCATCTCGTGGCCTGGTAGAAAGTAGATGGACTTGGTATGATTATGACTGAGGGATTATTCGATTAATCACGACCGTAATGTTACAAATGATGTGGTAAAAGTCCTCATCGTCCAGTAGTGTATTGATGGATAGTTGTTGGCATGATCGTGACCATTAATGAATACACGAATGTCATTGGCAAGTAGTAGTCATGGATAATTTGTGGTCGTGATACTAAATAATATCCTCGCCGCAGCGTCTTGCGGTGATTCGATGATGTGGATTATTTATTAAAGTTTGAGTCCCAAATGATAAAAGTGATGAAAAACTTTTAAATCATAGAAGATAGTAGATTTTATTCTCTACTGACTTCTTCTAATGGATTGCTTGTTCACATTATGATTAAACTTGATATTTATTATATTTTATCGGTTTAACATTGTTGAAGGCTAACGATAAATTATTCTCGCATTATCTTAGTCCATAATATTTCTTCTTTGAAATTTAGTTGATTTCACCCTTTCTTTTTACCGTTCTCTTCGGAAATGAGAATGTAAATTTTACTAGTCGGGAACAGAGTGATGGTCCTAGATATTTGCATTAGTAGTCCCTCACTATTCTACGTGAAATAGTGTGATAATAATTGTAATGAGGGCTCCTTTTGAGTTTTATACTCTCTAGTAGATAATATTTGTATTCAAACTCACGGTTTATGTTTTGTCAGATCGTATTATGCTACCATATCAGGTTGTATTATTAAGTTGTTTTGAATTACATGCTCTACGATCCTGCAACTCAAGATGGGTGATGATACCTAATTTTTGGGCACACGTGTGAGAGAAGCAGCTCAAGGAGCTGAGAGCAGCAGGAGTCTATGGGGTCATGTTTGATGTTTGGTGGGGGCTTGTCAAATCCAAAGGCCCTAAGCAGTATGATTGGAGTGATTATAGAAGCTTGTTTCAACTTGTCAACAATGAGGATTAAAATTACAATTGTTATGTCGTTCCACCAATGTCGTGGGAATATTGGAGATATTATTAACATCCCACTTCCCAAGTGGGTGCTTGAGGTTGGAGAAAAGGATCCTGACATCTTCTACACTAATCCGGCAGGTAACAGAGACGAAGAGTACCTCACACTTGGTGTGGATAACCTACCTCTCTTTACAGGTCGAACTGCAGTGGAGGTTAGAATTTTGACCTCTTTTTTCCCCCTTTGAATATTATATACCAACATCTTCTAAAATTCTAACTATGTGATATCATATTGTAAAACATATTGAAACAAAATCCATGCTTTCAGTACCCAGTCACTGCAGGAAGGCTTTCAAAACCGATAATGGTAATTTCTTGATGTATTTAGATCTACAATGACTACATGAAGAGCTTTAGAGATAACATGGCAGACTTTTTAGAAGCTAAGCTCTTGATAGATATTGAAGTAGGGCTAGGTCCTGTAGGGGAGCTCAGATATCCCTCTTATCCAGAAACTCAAGGATGTGTATTTCCTGGTATAGGAGAATTTCAGGTGAGACCAGATATTGATGACACAATGAACCATTTGTCCCCTGGCTCGGTCAGTTGAATGTCTTCTAGTCCTTAATTGATATAGGAAATTTAACAAATTATGCTATACAAATATTGTTGTCCTATGACAAATATCTTAAAGCAAATTTTAAAGAAGCAGCAACAATAGAAGGGCACCCTGAATGGGCTTTGCCAGATAATGAAGGAAAATATAATGACACACCTGGAGCAACAGAGTTCTTTAGATCGAAAAGGTACTTAACTGAAAAGGGAAAGTTTTTCTTGACTTGGTACTCTAACAAGTTGTTGGGCCATGATGATCAGATCCTTGATGAAGTAAACAAAGCTTTCCTGGGTTATAAAGTCATGTAAGCAGGCAAGTTAAATCACGAAAAATGGTAGTTATCTAACTTTAAAAAAAATTAAAGCCTTTTACCATCCGATGTGACTCAACTATATCTTACTAACATCCCAAAACAGGTTTCTGGAATCCATTGGTGGTATAAAGATGACAGTCATGTTGCAGAGCTAACTGCAGAGCTAAAAGGCTGGAGTTATCTGTTATATATGAAAATTAGTCTCTATCTGTAAAACAGTAAAAGGGATCTACCCTGTATTTAGTCTAATGATAAGGTTGGAAGTTTTAAAATCTATAATGAATTTATTTTGTCATATTTATATTCTGTTTTCTCTTGTAGTTGGAATCAACAAATTCAACCTACTAATTTTTTTCCCATGTGCTATTCTCTTGCTTCTAAAGTATTATGAAATAGGAGTCAAGCCTTGACATTGTAGACTGTTTTACATGTGGATTTTCTGGTTATGCTATTTTTGGTGACCTGAATTTGTTAGAGAAATTAGTCATGAAGACAGATGCTCGATATATTTTCTTGGTGGAGTAGGTATGCTTGTTCATTTTTCTTTGTGATGGCTTTGCTACTGATGTTTCAATATAATTTTGGACAACTGTCTCTTGTAGCTTGTTCATGTTGAATTCTTGGTAAATAAATCTATGATGTCTGTGATTATAGCTAGCATCTTTGGGGCATATACTGTATGAAAATTTGTCGTCTCAAGAAAAGTTTTTGCACATTGACTAATAGCCTCAATTTTTCCATAATTGTTGTCCTTTCTATATAAAAATATAAACATTGTTATTTAAGATTGTGTGATGCTTGTGGTTGTTGAATGTGACTGAATTTTGACTTGAGGTCAACATATAATAATAATCTACAAGTCTTGTAACAGAAAATATGTTTACCACTATGCTTACTGAAATTAATTCATGAAATGGCCGATTAAGATTCCAATTTTGTCTTGTAATAGAGCAATCATATAGTCGCACTGAAGGTTCTTTTTCTATTTGGATTTGTAGCAAATGATATTATGATTGTCTATTTGTCTTTTTCTGCGTGTGAGCAATACGGTCTACATTAGTACTACGTAGTAACTCTATTGTCTTTGTGTATTGATTTTGGCACTAAGTGCCCTTGGTGACCTATTTGCTTCATTTTCCTGACTTGCTATTATTTTTAAATATGTGCAGGAAGACTACTTCTACGACATGCCTTACAATACTAGGTATCAAATTTTCGTGCTACGTTTTCGGAAGACAAGGGACGAAATTATGAAGTGTACTCCCTCTATATATGTAGATATATACTTTGATTGAAGAACTGTGGTAGCTTTAGATGGTTAATTGTAAAGATAATGAATGATTATATAGTGGATGATTTTATTAAGTTAATAATATTTTAGTTTTTTGTATTTTTGTCATTATTTGCTATGGGGACATTGAGCCAGTCAGGTGCACAAAAAAAATGTCAAATTTTGATTTGGCAACAATATAATTCGTTACCAAAGCATTGAACAAGTTTTAATATAGCAACAATTTTTCATACATTTAGCAACAAATTTTCGTTGCTAATGGCATTAAAAACTTTATATTTGGCAACGAAAAATTAACCTAATAACAACGGAGAGGATATTGTTGCTAATAATAAAATAAAAGGCAATATTTTTTATCGTTGCAAATCATATCAACTTTCGTTGCACATATAAAGAAACGACAACATATAATGTCGTTGCTAATTGACGACTTTCGTTGCTATTGAAAAATAACCAGCAACAAACATTTTCGTTGCTGATTCAGCATAATGTCGTCAAATAATATAATCAGCAACGAAAATCGTTGCTAAAAAGTTTACATTCCGTAACGAAAGCAAGCTTAGGCAACAATTTTCATAATTTACTGCAACGAAAAATGTCGTTGCAAAATGGTGTCAATTGCAACGAAAATGCATGGTCGTTGCAAAAAAAGAGAGTTCATTTCGTTGCCAATTAGCAGGCTTTTGCAACGAAATGGGCTTTTTAGCAACGAAATTTTAATTATTCTGCAACAATACATTTTGTTGCTAAAGGATCGATGTCTCTGTACGAAAGCCAAATTTCGTTGCAAAATGTATAACTTTTGGCAACGCTCATTGCGCAACGAAAGACGCAACAACAATAAAGTCGTTGCCAAAACCCTTTTGCAATGAAATTTGGCACCTTTAGCAATGAAAATCGGTTGTTGCTGAAGCCCCATTTTTTTGTAGTATATCAAAAAATGATTTGGACCGAAAAGAAATCAATTTTTTTCATGAATAGTACCCTGGGTGAATAGTAACCGAGTGAATAGTACCCATGAATAGTAATTTTGAATATAGTAACCACATGAATAGTATCCCAAGCATGAAAAGTTAAAACTTATCAAGAATGCTCGAATAATATTTCCATGAAAAGATCTTTGGATGAAGCGCAAATATCAAGGATATTCTACTAATTTCATGGAGTATAGAAGCAAAAACTTTAACAAAACGCAGTATAGAATTCAAAATCAAAAGCGAAATATATTACTTACATACTACAGTATGGAAGAAAATATTATTTCAAGCGAATATTGAACAAAAATAACATCCCTTACAACTGTTGAACGAAAATAATATTCCAACGAATATTTAACGAAGATAATATTCCTACGAATATTGAACGAAGATAATACTCCTTATGAATATTGAACGAAAATAATATTCATACGAATACGAAAAATAATATCTCTTCAGAATATGTAATAAATAATACCTCTTACCTCAAAAGAAAAGTACTTCTGGCTAAATATCGGATATAACGATGAAAGAAACTTGCACCGTATAGCAACACTCAAAGTATCAAAATACTCATAAAAATACGCTCGATAATATAGAGAGAGAAAACTTCAGTTTCTGATGTGATTTTCAATTCTAACCTAAACACCCTATTTATAGAAAATTGCTTAGAAAGCAGAAAATTTAATAAAATAATATATTTATAAAACAAATTCACGTCCACCTCTTGACAATCTGAATTCAGCCACCAGTGGGGCCCACAATAATGATAAAAACATTTTTATTAAAAAAAATTATAACTTCAAAAATCAATTATTCCGAGACTTCAATAATTCATAATAAATAGCCATTTTATCAGAAAAATTCGAATCTTATGTCCTTCCATAGGAAATTCAATTCTCTACAACTTTGTAAATCTAAGTTTTTTCAAATTCCAAACAGAAATTAACCGAAATCCACACACGGACGATTTTACAGGCTATAATCAAATTTCAGTCAAGAAATGGGGTCCACAAACATGAAAAACATGTTTTTACATATTTTTAGTAACAAAAATACTTTTCCTCATCATTTATTAATATATCACACATTCATTATAAAAATATCACAATTATTATATTATTATAATATAATAAATTATTTTATCAGAAAAGATAAAATATCAATTTTCAACAATTGTCACATTAAAAATTTTCTCCATCTATATCCACATAAAATGAATATTTTCCTTATCATGTAAATCAATAATTAATTATTCACAAATAATATTACAGAATCACAATATTGACAACTAGTCGTTCTCGTAAAAAAAAAAGGGCTTTCCAATAAGGATTTCTCACATCGGGCGCACAATTAGGTGACCAAACCTCTCCTCGATGTAACTTTCTAGACATTGCCAATAATGCTATCTAATAATATTATTCAAATAATATGAATTATTGATCTGATAATGAGAAATACTGTGCAATGACAATTATTGAAACAACAATAATATAAAATATCAACGCAGCAATTATTGAATTAATAAAATAAAATATTGAACAGTAATTACTGTAATAATTATTGAGTAGTGCATTCTTACGTAAGAATCAATAATTGGTGCAATACCGTGTGTTACTGTGCAACACTGCGTACTATTGCGTTTTAACCACCGGGTATTCCAACAGTATTAACGGTAACAACAACTTATACTTATCGTTTTCTTCATCCAATTGCTTTCCGTTATGGGGCCCACAAATGGCTGTGTCGTCATACAAATATTCCCCGACAGAAAGAATATTCCACGACCAAACGAATATTCCTCGACAACATGAATATTTTATAACCACTTGCTTATTTTTCAAAATTTATAAATATTACCCACAACTATAACATTATATCAAATTTACTCCTTAATATCAAAAACATATGTCGAGAAAATTAAATCTTTATTCATAAAATTTGGGATCTCACAGGAGATTTCTTCGAACTCCAAAGCCATCAAGAAAACTTCACAGATGGTAAGGCGTAGAAATGTAGCTCTTTGGTTTGATTGATTCCGTGGATTGTCTTGATTACCAACTCAAATCCCCAAAGACAAGTTAACCACCGATGCCCATTGAGCGGCAAAGTTTTAGCCCCATGAGACAACCTTCATACTCAATTTATGTTGTTGGTGCGATAAACCGCAATTTGACGCGGCGATGACGATATCGCTCCCCGTCACTCGATACCGTAACTACTCCAACTTCAGAACCTTCCATATTAACAGCTCCATCGAAATACATTTTCCATGTATGACATGTATCGTACTGATGGTGTTGTTGAACTGTCATTACCCCTTCATCGGGGAAGTAGGTTTCTAAGGGTTTGAAATCCCCTGAAGGTGCGGTAGCCAGTTGATCCGCAATTCCTTGACCTTTGATAGACTTTTGCGTCACATAGACGATATCAAATTGTTGTAGGATCAACTGTCATCTGGACAATTGACAATTTAACATGAGTTTGTTGAACACGTACTTGAGAGGATCCACGCGAGATATGAGATGGGTTGTGTGACCATGGAGGTAATAATGTAACCGCATGGAAGCCCAAGCTAAAGCACAACAAGTCTTCTCAATCAGAGTGTACTTGTGTTCACTGCAGCTGAATCTTTTGGTGAGGTAATATATAGCTTGTTCTTGGCCTCTATCGTCTTTCTATCCCAGCATGCAGCCCATGGCATTATCACTTATGGACATATACATGAACAAGGGAACATCATCCCTGGGTGGTACCAAAATGGGAGCTTTGACTAGCTGTTCTTTGATTGTAAGGAAGGACTTCTGGCATTCGTCGTTCCATTTCATGGAGGAGTTTTTCCTTAACAACTTGAAGATAGGCTCACAGGTTGCTGTGAATTGAGAGATGAATCTGCTAATGAATTTGATTCTTCCCAAAAATCCCCTTATTTCCTTCTTTTTCTGAGGAATGGGCATTTCTGTGATGGGCTGGATTTAGTGGGGTCCAGCTCAATCCCTTTGTGGCTGACTAGGAATCCTAGCAACTTGCCTGATTTAATGCCAAAGGCGCACTTGGCTGGATTCAACTTCAAGTTGTACTTACGCAACCTGTTGAATAGCTTCATGAGATGGTCTAAGTGGTCATCTTCCCTTCGGGATTTGATGATGATGTCATCCACATAAATCTCTATCTTCTTATGCATTAAGTCATGGAAAAGAGCCATCATAGCTCGTTGATAGGTGGCTCCAGCATTGATGAGGCCGAATGACAACCGCCTATAGCAAAAAGTTCCCTAAGGCGTGATGAAAACAGTTTTCTCACGATCTTCCTCAGCAACCATAATCTGGTGGTATCCAGCGAAATAATCTACAAAGGAGTACATGCCGTATTGAGCAGTATTGTCAATGAGAATATGGATAAATGGCACGGGAAAGCTATCTTTAAGGCAAGCTTTGTTTAGATCTCGGTAATCCACGCAAGCTCACACCTTTCCTCCAGGCTTAGGCACGGGAACAATGTTGGATATCCATTCAGGATATGTGGACACCATGATAATACCAGCTTGAAATTGTTTCATAATTTCTTCTTTCACCTTTAAACTCCACTCACGTTTCAATCGCCTGAGCTTCTGCTTGACTGGTTTGAATCTCTCTTTAATGGGAAGGCGATGAAGAACAATGTCAGTGAAAAAACCCACCATGTCTTCATAAGACCATGCAAACACATCCTGGAATTGGGTTAGTAGTGCAACCATGTCATTCCTTTGGTTTGGGGTAAGGTCTGAACCAATCTGGATTAACTTAGGACTTTCTAAGGTTCCGAGATTGAAGGAAGTGGTTTGATCAAGGTTGGGTGTAGGTTTGTTGTAATAACCCGATATTTTCTATATAAATAAATAAGAAATTTTGCATATAAATTTTTTTTATTATTTATTTTAAAGGTGAGAATATGTGCCAAGAAATGTGTATGTATATATGTGATAAATAAAATTTATTTATTACATGAATAATTTTAAATAATTTTATTTTAGAATTATTGATCATTATAAAGTATATTCTTATAATAATTAATTTTATAGCGAAATGTAATTTATTAATTATTTTATATGAAAATATGATTTTACATCATTTAAATAATATATGAAATGATTATTGGAATTATTATAATTACTATTTTATTATATGAATTTTAGTTCGATTATTAAGTTAATTATTTTAACTTAATAATGTTATATGTGAAAGATAAATCGATATGAAATCCAAATCCTATTTTGGATTTTGAAATCATGAAGGAGAATAATAATATTATATTAAATATAATATTATTTTCACTATGAATAAATATATACTTGTATGTGTTAGTTAATTATGGTGTATAATGCCATAACCCTTATATCAAGTTATTAAAGCCTAATTGTTAAACTCAATTATGAGTTCAAGACCGAGTAAGAATGGTGTTATATGAATTATGTAGCATATTATATAATTTCATAATTATGAAAACCCTAATTAATATTTGAAAACTCTAATTAAAATTAGAAACCCTAATTTTCTAATTAGGAACCCTAATTGCTAAAATTAGAAACCATAACTATTATTTTAGTAAATTGAATTGTTAATTTGGGAACCCTAATGATATTAAGGAGCCCTAATTATTAAAAACCCTAATTTCTATTAAAACCCTAATTTTAATTAGTAAGTTCTAATTAAAATTTTATTACACTTTAATTTTAAATTTTCAAACCCTAGAAATTATTTGGGAAATTTAAAGATTTAAAATCTAGTGATTAAACCCTAGATTCAAGTACAATGGACAAGAATACCATTAAAATTAAAAGATAACTGACCAAAATATCCTTTTTGTCTCATTCTTGAATTATTGCTAACTAAATCTTGCCAAATCTTGGCAAGTCATCAACCTAGTCTAACCTAGGGGCTAATAAAACACCAGCACCTTTAGCCATCCAAATACAATGCATACAAGTTTTACATATAGATCAAGAGAGAGAAAAGGTCACATTCATGCTCATTTGCTCTCAACCCTCATCCAAGACACTCTCTCTCTAAAACCACCGAAATTCCCTTGCTAGATCAGTCACAAAACAAGCCCCACTATCACTTATATCAGATCAGAAGCTAAGAATCAAGAACTTGTTCAAAGAAAGGTAAAAACCTAATTTATAATCTGATCTTGAAGGTCATGTTAAATGTTATGATTTTGTGTTAAAACATGTAGTATGTAGTATATATTGATGATCTGGGTTGCTAGATGTTAGACCCATAACATATAGAGGCTCGGATTTGAAGTTTTTAAGAATCTGGAAAATTTTATTTTTGTTGTCTGACAATGAATGTCAGACCTCAGATCTCAGTGACATTTAATTATTTTTGTGTTTTGCAAGTTTGTAGTTGTAGTATGTAATGAGATCTTGGATCTGAAACTTGATTCAGAGTCAGATCTGTTGTAGAGTGAAAGTTATATGTGGTCAAACCACGTTGACCGACATTGACCAAGCCTTTCTGGGTAACCTAGAACATACCCAGATGGCTCTGACAAGAAGTTCATGCCCACAGATCTTACACATGTTTGTTGTTTTGATTCGGTAGTTGTAACACGCTTGTTGTATGTTATATAAACTCTATTCTTATGCTTTTAGATCACATAAATAATAAGCAAAATTAGAGTAATGGACGATCAAAGTAGACTCTTCGAGCACAAAGTTGATTTCTGGAAAACCCAAAAAATCCCCAGAAATTTCTGACAACGTTTGGCAGACCCTAGATCTTGCTGTGTTTAATGTATTTAGTCATGTTATTGTTTGATTTCTGTAGACTGATATGTGGACTATCTATGTGACGCCCCCAAATCCAGGTTCTCTAACCTCAGATTCGGTGCTTACGATCTATCATCATCATAAGCATTCTATAAACTATTACGGAATAATAAACATACATTGTTCATTATAATAAAGTTTCATAACATAGTCCCAATGTCTTCTTAACCTTAACTTAAACACGCCATTCATATTACAAAAGGTTTACATAAGAAATTCCATCAGATAATAATAACTAACATTCATTCTAAACTATTCTTGGATCTTGCCCTTGCCTTTGTCTTTCGTATTGGATCCTTCAGGCTTAACTGAAATAAATGTCATGATATAGCAAGGGTAAGCAACTAATTTGCTTAGCAACTTTATATACAAGGGAGATATATCATGACTAGAAAGAAGTTTTGCTTTCAATGTTCAACAATAGTATAAGATTGTGAAGGAACATGAATTAATAATCAATAATTGAATATTCGAATAATTGAATAACGTGTACTGAGTGGTTTTGAAATAACCATGAACATTTGCCAAGGTTCTCAGTTATTTAAACTGGACTTCTTAATAAGTTTTGGTATTCAAGGGGATAAGCCTTTCATACCCCATGATTTATGCATAAAGACTTAATAATCCAGCATCGATGTCATGCCTTAATCAAATTCGTATTTTTTCTCAGTCAAGAGTTCTTATCATATCAATTTAATAAGAACAACTTTTTAAAACACATTTGATTTAAAAAATTTAAACATGCTTGGTCTAGCTGATACATTTAGCATAGATCTATCTCATAAAAAGTTCATGAATGAAGAACTTTTAATCTAATTCACAGTTCATCAATAATAGAACAGTAATTCAATTGCACAAAGTGCGAATCTCAATAATCAATATAGATGTGAATAATCAACAATAATTATTCACTAACATGCTTCAAAAATAATAACTCGAGTTTGAGTTAGGGAACTTGCCTCGTTTGTAGGTTACGGCTACGCAATTAAATTATATCCGCTAGGCAGTTTAATTATCTTCCTTTGAGAGACCTATAGTTAATCTTTCAATTAGCCATAGCATAACATTAGATTATGTAATCACATGGATATTATATATTACATTTAGTTCTTAGAAATATTATCCTGCCTCGATAATGTTACTATTAAATAACAAATACCTCTAATTCACTTAATATTATTAATCTTGATAATATTTAATTCACCTCTTAGTATTATTAGTTTACTAATAATACTTTTATTCTCTTACTAATATTATTAACATCGTAATAATATTTTAATACTTTTACTAATATTATTAATCCTCTTAATAATATTTTAATCATGCATTAATATTATTACTTTAATAATATCTTACTTATACTTTAGTATCATTAATCAATTAATAATACTTTATTCATTTACTAATAGTATTAATATTTTATTCATTTACTAATATTATTAACCATTTAATAATATTTTATCCCTTTACTAATGTTATTACATTTTTAATAACATTTTATTTAATCTCGAATATTATTATTTACTTAATAATATTTTAATCATCCAATAATACTTTAATTTAATATTATTAATCTTTTAATAATATTTTAATCTAAGATTAATATTTTAATCTAATATTATTAATCATTTAATAATACTTTAATCATTTATTAATGCTTAAATCAAATATTATTAACCATTTAATAATATTTTAATGAAGTTTTAATCTTAATATTTTTATTTACTTAACAATATCATATTCTAATATTATTAATATCATAATAAAATTTTAATAATTTATTAGATCAATAAATAATTTATTCTAATTGTTCACCCTTTATTAAACCACTTATTTAATATCCATAAAATGTCATAAATAATATTTCTTATTATAAATTACCAAAATGCCCTAAAATAGTCATAATATTATATATTAGGAGTATTCAAGCATTAAAATCATATTTTTCTTATTTATGACATCATTTAACTATTTATTTTTTTTTATTCATAACTTCATCATTTTTAGGAAAAATAAAAAACTGATTCCAACAATTATTCCTTTCTGGGTTTGGACTGTATTTGACCCAACAATAATTCCCAAATTGTTCTGGAATTTTAGAAAGTGATTTACTAATTTTAAAGTGCCTAAAATACTCGGATCTTACTTCATTTTTCATAAATCGAGTTTTGCTCAGACAATTCTGAAACTTTTAGGGTATACTCTCACAACATATATGAACATATTGTAAACGTTTCGGAATTTTCCAGTGTATACACTGTGAGAAATTTGGGTGTTAATATTTAGGAGTCCTTTACGGAAAAAGCCATTACGCACAACTTACACATTGAAATGTGTACGTTCTTTTTCCTGCACGTATATAACTTCTTAAGGTACCTCTGGGATTTTTGCCAGATTTTTAAAAGACCTAAAATTGTCCAAAATAGAGTTAAGAAAAACGGGGACAATAGCTTTTTTTAGGGTTTTAAAACTTTAATTCTCTATGTGGACTGTTTTGGGGAAAACAGCCCTCATGACTTCAATACTTGCTAGATTTGTATTCTACCACTTGGGTTTACTAGATAACTCGTGTATCTAGCACCCCCCTTTGACGGATCACAAATCCAAGTTGTAAAACTTGAGTTACACAAGATTTAGTGGAAGAAAAACAAGATTTTCACCCCTTGGAGAACATATGCTCATTTCCTTCCTCTAAATCTATATTCTAATACACAAGATACTTAGTCCTACACATGAGACATGTAGAACTAGGGTACTTTGAGTATTAGACCATAACCCCCATATATTTTGAGGTAAAAACCAAAATAGAAGAAGAATAAGAAAAAGAATGGAAGAGAACCTCACCTAGTTTTCTTTGATATCCTTCTTGTTCTTCCAAAGTAGGTTATGATCCTCTCCCTCTCTAGAATCTGAACTTTTCCTCTCTCTCTTGCTAAGCTTTGTGTTTTGATGGGTTGGGACAAAAGAGAAGAAGAAGAAGAATGGTGGAGTCAAATGAAATGTGATAGATATTATGTTGGTAAATTGGAGTGGAATGCTAATATCCTCCATGTTTTTTTTGCCCCTTGGACAAAAAGGTTAGCCTTATCCCTTCCTAATCATGCCTAATCATGCCATTAAGGTTGCTAATTAAGCTTTCCACCAATGGGAGCATGACACACTTGTCCTTGTGTGTAAGACTTCTACTTATGGAACTTGATTAGCTTAATATTCTTGCCTTAAAAAGGCTAATGTGGCCAGCTATATATATGCCCACTAATTCCTTCATTTAGCATTTATTTTAATGCATAAATTAGATAAATCAAATGTCCAAAATACCCTTAATCAAGGGGACTAAGTTTGGGCTTGCATTTTATTTCTTTTGGGCTTCTCCTTGAATTGTTTTGGGCCATGTAATAAATATAGTCTAACAATTTTAATATATGTTACCCAAATTGTTTATTTAGGATTTCCATTCCCAATCTTATGAAATTTAATTATTTATACATGTGACTTTAGCTCATAACCTAATTAGGTTTACTAGAAATAGGTTTAAAATTATTAGTCATTTGAAATAACAAAATTATCCACTTAAGTTAGTATACATATTAAATACTAAACTTTCCTTATTACCATAACCCTTAGGTTATTTAATTGTGTCACCTAGTGCATAATTAGGTTACGAAGCTTTCATTTTTAATGAAATTTATAAATGTATATATCCATAACTATAGTATATAGGTTTATTGATCTACACTACAAAAAAATGGGGCTTCAGCAACAACCAATTTTCGTTGCTAAAGGTGCCAAATTTCGTTGCTAAAGGGTTTTGGCAACGACTTTACTGTCGTTGCATCTTTCGTTGCGCAATGAGCGTTGCTAATTGTTTCGCAACAAACGTATTTTTTTTGTTACCAAAAGTAATACATTTTGCAACGAAATTTGGTTTTCGTACAGAGATATCGATCCTTTAGCAACAAAATGTATTGTTGCAGAATAAGTAAAATGTCGTTGCTAAAAACTCCATTTCGTTGCAAAAGCCTGCTAATTAGCAACAAAATGAACTCTTTTTTTTTTGCAACGACCATGCATTTTCGTTGCAATTGGCACCATTTTGCAACGACATTTTTCGTTGCAGTAAATTATGAAAATTGTTGTCTAAGCTTGCTTTCGTTGCGGAATGTAAACTTTTTAGCAACGATATTCGTTGCTGAGTATATTATTTGGCAACGACATTATCTTTGAATCGAAGAACGAAAATGTTTGTTGCTGGTTATTTTTCAATAGCAACGAAAGTCGTCGATTAGCAACGACATTATATGTTGTTGTTTCTTTATATGTGCAACGAAAGTTGATATGATTTGCAACGAAAAAAATTATTGCCATTTATTTAAGTATTAGCAACAATATCCTTTCCGTTGTTATTAGTTTAATTTTTCGTTGTCAAATATTATATTTTTAATACAATTAGCAACGAAAATTTGTTGCTAAATGTATAAAAAATTGTTGCTATATTAAAACTTGTTCAATGCTTTGGTAACGAATTATATTGTTGCCAAATCAAAATTTGACATTCTTTTTGTGTAACCCATAGCAAATAATGACAAAAATACAAACTAAAATATTATTAACTTAATAAAATCATCCACTACATAATCATTCATTATCTTTACAATTAACCATCTAAAGCTACCACAAGAGAATTGTGCATTTTCTCATTTCCAACATGTAAAAGAATCAAGAACAAGCCAGAGCTTTTTCTAACCAGACCTATTTCTCTTGCGAGTAGCTTTGCCATCTGACCTCAAAGCACCACTCGACTCTCCTTCAGATGAAGCTTCCATGGATTTGCCAAAATTACTAGAAAGATCAGAATAAACATCTACCACCCTCCTTATGTTGTTGTTCATCTCTTTGATCAGGCCCACATTCCTCCCACATTCCTGCTCAAATTGTCATGGACCTTGGACTCATGATTACAATTTATCTCACTTATTAACAGCCTATTTTGATCCAAAATGTTTTGTACTCGAACAAAGCTTTTCTGAAATGTCTACATTACCTTGCCATCTATTTGGGCACCATTACCAAGGCCTGAAATTGTATCCCCCTCCATTTCTGATCAATGGAAGAAATACTATCAAACCAAGAACAATCCTGCACCACCACCAGAAAAAAAGGGACAAAAAGAAGAAGATTAGAAAATTCTTTTGAATTTAATAATATTTTTTTAAAAAAATGCCCATAATCATATCTTCTCCCCTGTACTTGCTTATACTAAGAAAAAACCCAGACAAAAGATGATAAGATTTGGACTTGTTTTAAGACAATTTGTGCATAACAGACAAAGTCTGAACTAGAAAATGATGACCTCATTGGGTTTGGTTCTTTCACAGAAGGATCATCAATCATGTAGTGCAACAAACATGTACTTATATATTTTATTATTAATTAATCAATCTATCTATTTAATAACTCATCAATAACATTATACACTTGTTAATGTAATGCTATTATTATTTGGGGGCTGGGGCTGGGGCTGGGGCATGATAAAATGTAAAAAAGTAGATCCCATTTCCATAAAATGGAAACTTTTATTGAGTACAGAAAAACACCCACCTAAAGCTAAAGCTCATGCTTTCAACAGAAGAATCTCAAGGCCTCAATGATGCAGAGATGATATGAGCTATGGCAGAATAAACTCACAAGACTATCATCACTCACGAGAAAATGAACATTCAGACACATGCATATGTATACATATATTTTATATTTATGCATGTATATATTTAAATTCAGAAAATGATGGGTTCCAAAATAAAATTAATTTAGTAGAAACAAAGACGTTTGGCTGAGGATATTCTGGGAAATTAGCAAATAAGGAAAAATTTGGAATTCAAATGTTGAATCCGTACATACATTCAGAAGTTATCATAAATTCCTAAAATGGTAATTAAAATACTAAAATTCAAAACGTACAATTTTATGTAATTATTACTCATTAAATTAAAAACAATCTCAAATTCAAATAACTGGGAATCCCATAAATCATGAAATATCTACTTAATTATCTAGTATTTAGAGTTTGAACAATAAACAAATAGTATAATAGAAAAGATCAACAATGAACAACCGGCCACACCCAATACTGCACCGACCAAGTAAATTTGGTAATCCCCTAATAAACTATGTGCAAGTGGTCACAACCGGCCACACCCAATACTGCACCGACCAAGCAAATTGGGTAATCCCCTAGCAAACTATGTGCAAGTGGTCACAAGGAGATCATTATCTTTACAGAGAATTGAACCCATGACTATTGCCTTAAAAGGAAATTACTGCTCACGCGAGAAAATAAGAGCATATGCCATAAAATTATGTTTCCTTTATTATTATTTTTTTTATGGAAAACCTTGATCAGTATACCCCAACATCATTTCACATCAAATGACACTATGATACGAAACTAAAGTTCACTCACCCCATTGAGCTCTTCAAGCTTTTGCTTTCTTAGGCATTGCAAAAAGTTGTGCATTATCTGCAAATTTGTCTCGGCTTCTTCTTGCTCCATTTTCCTTTTCTTCACAGTTAGCATACATATGAGGCTTTCCATCTCCTTAACTGAGACCACACATCCATATCTAAGAAATAGACAAGGGTCACATTCTAATACAGGAAAGCAATCAAACAAGATGTACAACATTACGAAGAGAACTGACTAAGATGAGCTTCAAAAAATCACAGAGACGCAAAAGGGTAAGACTATTTTTATTAGTAGTAAAAAGATAACATGTTACCACAGGAAAGTATACTTTTCGCACAAGTATATTGAAGTACCAGGTATACTACAACACCACCTACAAGCAACTTAATTACCATAGAGCGTTTAATATAGGTAAATAATATACTCCCACCATCCCAAATTATCTGCAGTTATAAAGAATTCTTGTTGTACCAAAATATTTTGCTTTTTTTTTTTTGTAGACAATTCAAATGGTTATCACTAGTTTACCCTTTTCACTTATTCTTTCTCCTTATAACTATATACCCCAAATTGCATAATTAATTAGGGATTAAGAATAAGAATTTTTACAATTCCTTTGACAAAAATTAGGGATTAAGAATAAGAATTTGCTGAAGCATAAGATCAAATCTAAATCAAAATATAATTCTGATAATAAACTGAAACTACACATAAAGATTTGTGATGTTTTGAAGGAAGGTTCGCAAAGAATTCATGTCAAGCAAGGAGTTTCTTGAAACTAGTGTTGGGAATATTGAGAAAATCAGAGACCCACTAGACAGTGATATTAGCAAATTAAAATCTTATTAAAAGTAAAGGAAATCTAAAACCAGTACCTTCAGGTCAAACTAAATTAAAATTATATCTTCCTATTTTGCTCCACTTTTTACTTCTTTTTTCTAATTAATTTAGAAGAATGGCGTGTAGAATGTATTCATGATAATTGAATTAAATTAGCTTTATATGGAAGAGGGCACGAAGATTTTAAGGACTGAGTTCACAGTTGTGCAGATTATATAACAAATTCTCGAAATATAGGGAACAAGTATATTATATGAAATTCAAACATAAATAAATATAAATACCGAATTGAAGCCCAAATGTACCCACCAACTTAGCCTGCAATTGAGATAAAAACATATATCCCATAGGAATTGCTAGCGGACTTGGCAATTGGGGGAAGGGGCTTCACAAATTAAGGGCCATCGACTAGAGAGTTGCGTCAATAATTGAAGAGAAGGCATGAATTGATGAAGAAAAGGTCACTAGAGAACGAAGATATGTACATGTATGAAACAACACAAACCCTAACTTAAGCTATTCGTGGTAGGAGGTATCGTGAGGGCGGGCGAGCAAGTGATAGATTTTAGGGTTTGGTGAGATTTAGCAGACTTGAGAGAGAGTTTTTGGGAGCGTGAAAATAATGGAGAGATATTTTGGCAGATAATTTCTATTTGGCTTGCTCAAACCCTAGCTTTAATTCGTGGAATGAAGATCAAAAAACCAAAACAATTGACGTAAAGAGTGGAGGCGGAGACGCGGAGAGACCGGAGACGGAGACGGAGACGGGAGACGGGAGACGGGATTTGGGGTGTTGGGTTAGGGAAGGTAGAGTGATGCGATTTGGTGCTCTGTACTGTTTTAACTTTTAAACATTTGTACCTGTTAATTAAATTAGGGGATAAATCAGTTTTTTGGTCGTCATATCTTTGAGTCAGGTTTTATTTACAGTTTCAAACTTTTTTGTTCTGATCGAATAATCATCTTTCAAAAACTTACAAAATAATCATTCGTTTCGTTGATTTTCCATCTAAAAAAAGCAGACAGACTCTTTGTTGTCTGTCTGCAATTAAAACATTTTTACACACGTGGACTTCAAAATTAGAAATTTTTAGCTTAAATTAGAATCTTGCTTAAGTTGACTCCAAAACTAATAATAATAATAATAATAATAATAATAATAATAATAATAATTTCATAATAATAATAATAAAATACAATTTAAAATTAAGGTTTTAAAAAAAGAAATTATGTTAAAAAATTATGTTTTTAAAATTCTATTTTTTAAAAGTCTGTTTTATAAAAATATTGTTTTTTAAAAAAATCTGTTTTTAAAAAAGTAACATTTTTTAAAAACTAACATTTTAAAATTCTTTTTTAAAACAGCTTTTGAAAAATACAGAATTTTAATTTCTTTTTTAAATACAGAATTTAAAATGCAGAATTTTTAATTTCTTTTTAAATACAGAATTTTTATTTCTTTTTAAATACAGAATTTTTAAAATACAGAATTTAAATACAGAATTTTTAATTTCTTTTTAAATACAGAATTTTTTGATTTCTTTTTAAAATACAGAATTTAAATATAGAATTTTTAATTTCTTTTTTTAAATACAGAAATTTTAATTTCTTTTTTAAATACAGAAATTTTTAATTTCTTTTTAAATACTGAATTTTTAAATTACAGAATTTAAATATAGAAATTTTAATTTCTTTTTTAAATACAGAAATTTTTAATTTCTTTTTAAATACTTGAATTTTTAAATTACGTAATTTAAATACGTAATTTTTAATTTCTTTTTAAATACGAAATTTTTAATTTCTTTTTTTAAAAATAGAATTTTTTTAAAAAAGACTTTTATAAAAATACAAATTTTAAAATGAAAAACGCTACTTTTTTAAAAAAAATTATTTTAAAAATCAATTTTTTTTTTAAAATAGACTTTTTTAAAAAATAGAATTTTAAAAAACATTATTTTTTAACATAATTTCTTGACAATGACCCCAAGATAAATGTGACCAAAATATTATTTATCCCAAAAAAGAAATTAAAGCTATTTAAATTCAGATTTAAAAAGAAATTAAAATTTCGCATTTTAAATTCAGATTTAAAAAGAAATTAAAAATTCAGTATTTTCAAAAAGTCGTTTTTAAAAAGAATTTTAAAATGTTAGTTTTTTAAAAATGTTACTTTTTTAAAAAAAGCAGATTTTAAAAAAATAATTTTTTTATAAAAAATGACTTTTTAAAAAAATAGAATTTTAAAACATATAATTTTTTAACATAATTTCTTTTTAAAAACCTTAATTTTAAATTGTATTTTATTATTATTATTATTATGAAATTATTATTATTATTATTATTATTATTATTATTATTATTATTATTATTAGTTTTGGAGTCAACTTAAACAAGATTCTAATTTAAGCAAAAAATTTCTAATTTTGAAGTCCACGTAAGCGTAAAAAAATGTTTTTATTTAAGACAACAAGATTCCGTCTGCTTTTTTTGACTCAAAATCGAACGAATGACCATTTTGTAAGTTTTTGAAAGACACATTATTCGATTCATTACAAAAAAAGTTTCTGATAATTGTAACGAAAACCTGACTCAAAAGATAAATTGACTAAAAAAACCCATTTATCCCATTAAATTAGAGACTCATTTAAAAAAAAAAGAGTTTGATTTTAACTTATAAAACAACTAATATTGTAATTTTTTAAAAAATAATATTGTAAATTAAATTATTATTTCAAAACTTAAATAGATTTAAATTTAAATTTAAATTTTAGGATGTAATAAATTAGTTAATAACAAACTAAAATATAACTCTTTTGTGGAACAGAAAAATAAATTTATCACATTTGTGATTTGTTCCACAAAAAGAGTCTTAATTATTATAATTTTTATTATCAATTTATAATATTTTAAATTTTGAATTATCGTAAATTAATATCTTAATTAATAAAATATTTAATATTATAAATTATTTAAAATTATTATTAATAAAAAAATTATTAAAAATCAGAAAGGCAACCAACGCCACTTTAAATATTTTTTTAAAAAACAAATTTAAAAAAAATTATCTTACTTTTTTTAAAACGATTTTATTTTTTTAAAGAAATTTGAAAATAAAAATAAAAATGTGATCCAATGCCAAACTAACCGGCATTGTAACTTTTTTTAAATTTTTTTTATAAATCAAATTTATAAAAAAGAAGAGTAAGATATAGCATCACTTTAACTGACATTGGAATCTTTTTTTTTTAAATTTCTTTGAACTCTTGTACTTGTTTACAAACATCAATATTTTTTTATGTTTATTCTCTGTCATCGGCGTTGGAAATGAATAAGTATATAAGACTTCAGCTATAAAAAATAAAAATAAAAATTCTAACGTCAATTAAAGTGACGTTGCATCTTACTCTTCTTTTTAACAAATTCATTTTTTAAAAAAAAAAATTAAATTAAATAGGGATAAAATTGATATTACATTAATATGGGTCAAACTAACTTATTAGGAATCAAATGGTGAAGCCACCTTGAGACTTTAATAATCAATTGACATTGACTGAAAAAAAAAATTGCTTTATAATGTAAGGTAAATTTTAAAAATTTTAAGTATTATATATAAATTAATTCACTAAAATTTTGTAAAGTTTCTATTATACGGGGTCAAATTGAAAATTTATAACTTGGTCAATCAAGTTTTAACCACATATGACTAATATCCTCTCAATATATGTATGTCTCTCTATAATATTTTAAACTAAATAATAATCTAATTTATATTATTTTTAAAAATAAATAATGAATTACTTACTTATGAGCAGTTGTGATTACAAAAGTCTATTATGAAATCAATATAGTGTATATATATACCATATATTTTCTTGATTATATTTTCATTTTAATATAGTGTATATATTCGACATCACTAATAAAAATTTCTTGCTTCGCTACTGTTAGGAATGACTTATAAGTCATTTTAAAATAATTTTAATTCTGTTTTAGTTCATAAAACATAATAAATTTTTCTTTATCTTTTATGTTTTTTCTTAGTGTTAGGTTTGTAATATTCATAACGCAATCAAATTGCAAAAAAGTGCGGAAGCGTGTAAAAATCAGAGTTTAAAAAAATTTACAAACCATATACCCGGATCATCCTTTATGCATAATTATTAATTAAACGAAAAGATATAGAATAAATCATACCCTTGAAGATCGAGCTTCCTCAGGTACAAGTTCACCTCCAAATCCTTTCGCGTTCAATCTTGAATCCACCGGGTTTGGTTCCTTCCTTTGATCAACGTTAGCCACCCACATGTTTGGCCTCTAGAGGTGATCCACCAAGGAAGAAGAAAATTTAAGAAGAAGGGGTGGTTGGCTAAACCCTAGTTTTTCTATCTCTATAGAAAAGGCATACTCCCAACAACTTGGAATTATTACGTACTTTGTTAAAGTCAACAATCCATACCACCCATAATAAGACTCCTCTTATTTATTGATGTGGGCAACCCACCTTAACAATTAAGGAATTGGGTTTTATTTAATTAATTAAATTCTTTTAATTAATTAAGCTCCCTAATCTAATTAGGGATAATTAATTAAACTCCTTTAACTAATTTTCCTTCCTAATCTAATTAGGAATAAATGAGAGTACTTATATTAAATTAATTCCTAAACTCTTTTAGAAATTAAAATAATAATAATTGTAAGAATATTAATAAGACTCCTCTTATTAATTTATATTTAATATTTCTAAAATATTAAATAATAAATATTAAGCTATTTAATTTATTCTATCACCATAGATTAAATTAAATATACTTAACATATTATTACGATTATGCCATTAACTTCTTAAATAATTATTCTTCCTTTTATGGTGTGACCCTTTAGGTTCTCCATATTAAACCTAGGTTGTGAATAAATCTATTAGAACAATTCTAATCTTATTTAAATAAATAAATTAAATAATTAATTTATTTAAATAAATAATATTTATTCTCTGATAGGGATAAGCCTCCCTAGCGATCAACGACTTTCCGGATAATATAGATTTCAACATTAATCATAAAAGAACCTTTGAGTAAATAGTTACCGTCAATTCAATCCTTCCACCATACAATGTCCCAATTAAATATAAGACATGGAATTCTTTATCAAGTCTTATTTTATTTAATTATATGTATTTCGACTCTTAAATGCACAACTCAAATAATGCAAATTAGAAACTCCTTTCTAATTTCATTCTCGCCAACCAAGGACTCTTGGGTTGTCATTTATCGAATCACATAGACATTTCTCTTCTTTTATTAGAAGTGGTAGATTCTTTATTGATCATACATTATCTCCATGTACAACTTATTATACCCAAGCATACCTTTGATATACCCTAAGGGTCTTAAAGAATAAGTCAAAGTATAACTCATCATACACAAGATACTATGATGATCTCAAGTCCAAGGATTACTTGTACTACTATCACTACAAATTCCTATTGACAGCAAATAAAACTCCATTAGGTATTCCTTAGCGAGCCCGTTCAATGAACTTATTCTCTAATAAGCACCTACATACTTGCTTTAGTGTTTCCACAAAAATGATCATGAGATCAATCATCCTCATCCAATGAGCAAGCAACGTATGTACCAATCTATCCGGATTCACTAATCCCCAATTTAGTAATCCAATGATTGGGAACTATTTTAGTTTTAAGCTTTCTAAGAATTTAGATCTCATTAGAATGATCATCATCATTATTCTAAAAGCATTGCTTAAAACTATGGGTTTATCACATATTATAAAAACAACATCATGTAGATAATTAAAAGCCTTTAATAAATTAATACCTTTTATTAATAAATGAATAAGATTGTTACAAAGTATATGCTTTATCATCAAACATGATTGGCTTGTGCATACTACTTTTCAATCTCCCACTTGCACTAAAGCCAATCGTCATGGTAACTCATACTCTTCTTCTCTAAGTGACGATTATCCTGCTTTTGGATAAGCTTTAGTTAATGGATATGTAATGTTGTTCATGAGAGTCCACTATCTCTATAGTGATTTCCCATCTTTCAATGATTCTAATAATCAAATGAAAGTGCCACAACACATGTTTAGATCCAAGATGAGACTTAGAACTATTCCTAGTTACAGTAATGAACTTTTAATCCAAACAATCAACTTGCGCCTTCATTTATAGCTATATACTTTGTCTTTATCACTTTGAACCAACAACTCTTTCTTTGTTTGGAACCTTTCCAATTCAACGCACCAATTGCTCAAGGTAACCTTTACCTTAAAGTGGATTTTTCTCATCATCTTAGTCATTCATCGAAAAACTTGAGTCATTAAGCCCTCTAGTTTTGATTTAGACCCACCATGAATGCTCACATCCTTAGTGCCGGTTAAGAACTTTAAGATGTTTTTCACTGTCTTATAGTGATCTTCTCCAGAATATGACCGATCAACATCAGGTCTCGTATATTTCATTGCATACATGATTGTCACTCATGCGATCTCTCTTTTTTGGAGTCTATGGGGACTATTAAGAGAGATACACTCCATAGCTCATCTACATGAGACATCTCTTGGAGTTTGCCATGCTAAACGACTTTAGCATCAAATGAATATAAGTTCCTTGGGTTAAGTCGAGCATCCTCTTAAATCTATCTATATAGATTCATATCCCCAATTAAGATACTCTTCCAAATCATTCATGGAGGATTGTTTAGACAACTTTATCTTTACTGATTGTAGCATTGGTATGTAATTCCTCATCCGTAGTATATCAACATATAATACTAGAAATTTCACGACGCTCCCACTGACCCTTTTGTACACACTAGAAATCTTACCTCATCGAATGTAACTCTGGATCATCATCTTCTATGATGTGTACCTCATCATCATCATCCATAATGAATCCATACCTCCTAGGTATCTTCGGTACTATTCCAGATTTACGATTCGGTTGTGGTACAATAGGTCTATCTACAGGTTCCTCTTATTTGACTTATAGTGTTTTGTGGTTCTTGAACTCTTCAAGATCTATTATCCTCCCACTAGCCCCTTTTAATGATAAACACCTTTATCTTAGAAGGCAGTGTGTTTCGCAACAAACACCTTTTGCTAAGTAGAATTATAGAACATATACCCTAAACTTACTTTAGGATGTCCCACAAATCGACACTTGTCAAATCTAGTCCCAAGCTTATCCTTTGAAACCGTTTCACATAAGTTAGACAACCCCTTATCTTAACATACTTAAGATTAGGAATCCTCCCTGTCCATAACTTTTATGGAGTCTTGGGGCCGGATTTTGAGGTTACCTTTTCGTAGATACACAGCCATTTCTAGGACATGACCCTAGAAGAATACTGGAATGTCGGTAAAATCATTATGGACCGTACCATGTCCAACAAGGTACAATTTTTCCATTCAGATACATCAATCAATTATTGCATATCAGGAGGCGTCCATTATGAGAAAACCATTTGAGATGATCTAGAAACTTATTACACAAGTATTTATTCCTTGATCTAATCAAAGAATCTTAATACTTTGTCAATTTATTTCACTTCTGAATTCTTTGAACCTTTCAAATAATTCACACTTGTATTTCAACAAATACATACATTCAACTCTTTGAATGATCATCTCATTTTTTTATACTAATTTGTTCAATTTGCAAAATATATTTTTCACGTAAGTCAAGTATACAAAATTTATTAAGTAATATTCCGATTCTATACAAAACATTATTATTATAAATAGAACAACAATTGTTCTTAATTATAATACCAAAGATTTCATTGTCCAACAATAAAATGGAAATAATATTTTAACAAGAACTGAAATACAATAACAACTTATCGACTTAATAGATTTTCCCATAGGCATTGCTAAACTATAAGTTTCTATGGCTAATGTAGCAACCTTTGCTTCATTTTCTACACATAGGATTACTTATCTTTGTTTAGCTTTCTACTTACCTTGGTCCCTTCATAAATCTATATTTATGATAACCAAAGTCGGTATCCAATACCCAAGTAGAACCTCGACTTAAAGAAAATTTATTTTAATCATGAACAAAAATTGTATTATAACCAAACTTCACTAAGCTTCTTTGTTTAGCCTCTCGCAAGATGCTTCTCGCAGCTTCTTTCCGTTGTCCGTGCTTATTGCGGTGGAAGCAAACTCCTTTGTTATCCGTGTCGCTTTTGTTCTTATTATCCTTTGTTTATGCCTTTCTATTTACCTTCTTTGAATCGTTCTTTATTTCGGAAGATCCTTTGGCCCCTACCAAGAAGACTTGGTCTTTCTTGGTTGGAAAGTGACTCTCAACATTTTCAATATGTTAAGCAAATCAAGAAGGCGATATCTAGCTTGTTCATATGAAAAATTCACAACAATTAGAAAGGAGTCCGGGAGTGAGTGCAAGATCAAATCTTGGCTCAACTCTCCATCCATGACAAAACCAGTTGTCTAATTGATCAATCAAATTGATCATGTTAAGAACTTTTATCCATCTTTGTAGTGTCACTCCGGTCATTCTAGATAGGAAGAGCTCCTTAGATATCGATATCTATCACCATACTTTCCTCACCATCAACTACTTGATGTGCGCAGAATATAGTAGGAGCATCCATAGTTTCACATCTTGTGGCAAAGCTCAAGTACTCATGGATGCGAGCATGATGCGATCGAGCCAATCAGTGCATCATCTTGCCACTTTCTAAAAGTAGCAATCTCTTCCTCGAGGCATTGTCTGCAACCAAAGGCGAGGATAGGCGTATTATGGACATAAGATAGCTTTTCACCATGAGAACTATTCTCAAATTCCTTAACCAATCCGCTTAATACGGTCCGCTTAAATAACATCTAATATGTTTTGCAAAGGATATAGTAATTAAGACATTGTAAAATTCATAAATGAAATTTGTAATTAACAACATTTTAACATACATTCTTTTATTAATTACCAAAATAATTTAGGTCTTGTTTTAAATTGGTATCTCCCACTATTTTCTTCAAACTATATTACCTCAATATATATAGTTCGGCAAAATCTAATTAAAGATTTGCTAGTGAGAATAAGGATCCCATTTCAAATGTATATAGCCTTGTGGTGACACAACAAACTATATATAAATAAATAGGTAGACAACTTTTTGTCAATTACATCAACTATGTTACTCCTTGTATTTTGCCTCTTAGATTATTTTGATCAAGTGGTGGCACATCCGAATCAAAATTATCCAAGTTAAGTCCGACCTAGCACTCCATATATTTAAAAAGAAAATATCATCCTTGTGGTGACACAACAAAACAATATTGTTCAATTTTCTTTATAAGCATCAAATGTGATAAATTAACATCTTAAATACTTAATACTTGCCTTGTGGTGACACAACAAACTCATATTAAATATTTAATACTCTATTAATTTTATCATGCTAGAAAGGCGACGCTTCGATATTCCAAATACTTTGAACGCTTAAGACTTAATATAAAAAATTGAGGGTTTGTTATTAATTTGTCTCATCTTGTTTAAGCGGCGTATGTACATATATATATATATAAAATACGCGTCATATTAATGAACATGCTGAAGCATGTTTGCATAATATATAATATATATATATATAGTATAAGCATGCATATATAGAATACTATATTCTACCCGGATTGATTATGGACTTTTATTCTAGTTTGGTTCACTAGAGCCACCAAGTGAACCAAAAGGTCAAACCCTAGGGTGCAAGAAATAATATTTAAATATAACTATTACATTTAAACCCTGCTCCATTACAAACGGGTCTTCAAGCGCTCCTTGATCCTTGATCTCTAATTCTTCAAAATTAATTCTAACTATTCCTATTACAAAACTATTTAAAATAAATAGAAACCTTGATCGAATAAATAAGGGAAGTACATAGGAGGAGATAGAATTTACATCAAGAAAAATTAGAGAAGACGAGGTACTGCAGAGACCCATTTAATAAAACCCATACATTCATGCATCCAACTAAAATAAAATCCAATCACATTTAATTCAATAGTCCATAATCAATCCTATTTATTATCATACACATCACCATATGCATCAATAAATAACATTCATCTCATGAATAATAAACATTTAATATATATATTGATATCATTTAATGGGCAAATTTAGTTAGTATAAATTCTATTTTTGAATCAAAATAAACTCCTTTATTTTAATCCAAATTTAAATCAAAATAAAACTATTTTATTTTAATTTATCCAATTTTGAATAAAATAAACTATTTTATTTTAATCAAAATTTTAATCAAAATAAACTCCTTTATTTTAATTAATTATGGAATCCAATTCCATGTAAAAAAATATTAAAGGAAACACTTGGATTATATTTCCTATTCACAAATAAACTCTTTTATTTTGAATAATATGAAATCTATTTCATATCTAAATAAACTCCTTTATTTAAGGAAGCATGAATTTTCTTTCCTATTCACAAATAAACTCTTTTATTTTGAATAATATGAAATCTTATTTCATATCTAAACAAACTCTTTTATTTAAGGAAAGATGGATTTACTTTCCTATTCTCAAATAAACTCCTTTATTTTAGGAAAAATAAAATCCAATTTCAACTCCAATTAGTTATTATGGAATCCAATTCCAAATTTAATTAGTTAGCATGAAATTTTAATTTTAAAATTAAAATAAATCTTTTATTTTAATATTAAAATAAACCTTTTATTTTAAGATTAAAATAAACCTTTTATTTTAATTATAAAATTATTAAAATTAAAATAAAACTTTATATTTTAATATTAAAATAAACCTTTTATTTTAAAATTAAAATAAACTTTTATTTTAATTATATATAATAATTAAGAATATATATATGTATATATATATTCGTAATATATATTATATATATATATATAACTGCTCTTTTCAATTCCGTGTCAAAAAGAAATTCTTGTTGCAAGTTACAAGTGAGTCTAACTTCATTGAATTCCTTTAATTCAAAATTGATGCCTTGACTTCAATGTGTTATTCAAGTCCATGAACCGACCAGCTTGATTTCCTACACTTGATTTACGTGCATGTATCGGGTGGCTCATGATTTCATTAGGTACCAGGTAGAAATTGAAGAGAGTAAATCAATAATATATATCATATATATAAAAAGTTACAACCATTATGCCACCTTTCCAAAAAAAAATTTTGGTCCCTTTTTTTTTTTTTTTATTTTATTTATTTAAATTTTATACAATTAAATTATGCCCAATTAAATTGTTCTAAACACATATCAATATATAAATTAAAATAATTAATAATTAGCATAAAGGTTTGGCTCGATGCCACCATAGGTTTTGTAATATTCATAACGCAATCAAATTGCAAAAAAGTGCTAAGCGTGTAAAATCGTAGTTTAAAAAATTTACAAACCATATACCCTGATCATCCTTTATGCATAATTATTAATTAAACGAAAAGATAAAGAATAAATCATACCCTTGAAGATCGAGCTTCCTCAGGTACAAGTTCACCTCCAAATCCTTTCGCGTTCAATCTTGAATCCACCGGGTTTGGTTCCTTCCTTTGATCAACGTTAGCCACCCACATGTTTGGCCTCTAGAGGTGATCCACCAAGGAAGAAGAAAATTCAAGAAGAAGGGGTGGTTGGCTAAACCCTAGTTTTTCTATCTCTATAGAAAAGGCATACTCCCAACAACTTGGAATTATTATGTGAGACCCCAGATTTTATCAATAAAGATTTAAATTTTGTCAAAATAATTTTTTATATTATGGTGTGAATTTGAGATAATATTATAGTTGTGGGTAATATTTATAAATTTTGCAAAGTATGCAATTGGTTATATTATATTCGATTGGTCGGGGAATATTCGATTTAGCAGGGAATATTCGTATAACTACCAATCATTGGTGGACCCTACAATGTAATTATTGTCGGATTGAGAAAACGACAAAAATATTTTATTGAAATAACGGCGGAAGTTTTACTGGTAGTTCTTTGTTGAACTACTCTCAGTAGTAAAAGTACGATGAATCGTGTGTGGTTGCATAAGAAGACACCAGATTGATTATTGATGCTTATGTGAGAAGTCACTCAGTTTGATTCCATTATTGTCGATTAATAATATGAATTATTATAACGATAATGACGCTTTGTTTTATTCGTATTATTAACGTAATAAAATAGAAACATCTTTTTATATAAAATAGAATACTTTATTAAAGTTATTCTATAAATAGAATATATTATATTTTATTATGCATAGTGTTGCATAGTGTTTTGCATAGTGTTTTGCATAGT
The DNA here is from genome assembly GCA_020205615.1 of Panax quinquefolius. Classification (NCBI taxonomy): domain Eukaryota; kingdom Viridiplantae; phylum Streptophyta; class Magnoliopsida; order Apiales; family Araliaceae; genus Panax; species Panax quinquefolius. Next base: position 96,629,639 of record CM035171.1, on the reverse strand, counting down.
ATTGCATAGTGTTTTGCATAGTAAAATGTTTTTATATAAATAGAATATATTATATTTTATTTAAAAGATTTTTCTTAAATATGGACCGTCGATTAAAGTAAATCAATCTGGACCGTTCATGGATTAGTTACTATGCATTCCATTTTCCTATAAATAAAGCTCATTCCTTCATTATTTTCTTACGAATTCATTGAAACTCTGAGAGAGAAATTATAGAGAGAAGCTATAGAGAGAAAATTATAGAAAGAAGAAGAGTATTCTCGCTACTTCACTATTTCTATATTCATTTTTTTTACTTGAAGGGGTGTTATTCTTTCTTCTTGAAGAGAACTTCATTATTCCATTCACTATTATTCTGCTTGAATAACTTTGTAAAAGTGGCATACCCTATACATAACCTCGTATCACGCTGATACCCTATACTTGGTGAAATCCTTATGTTATTCCATTGCTTATTATTCTCATTGGAATAACTCAGATACGCTGCTTAATTTACCTATACTTGGTGACATTCTTCTATTATTCATTGGAACATCCATGCATGTGTTTTACACCTAACCGGTTCCGCTTTTTATTATTCTCATTGGAACATCCTGTCATGCATGTGTTTACACCGACCGGGTTCCGTCTTTTATCATTCTCGCTTGGAATATCCTATCATGTGTTTTACACACGGATCCGGTTCCATCTTTATTATTCTCATTGGAATATCCCAGCTTGTGTGAATTTCACCTCGACTGGTTCCGTTATTATTATTATGTTGAATAACTTTGTCTATATGCGCAATCGCATGCATGGTGATTTCTTTTGTTATTCCATTCTTTATTATACCCAAATGGTTAAAACTTTGACTTCTATACTCCATGAAATTAGTAGAATATCCTTGATATTTGCGTTTCATCCAAAGATTCTTTTCATGGAAATATTCTTCCGATCATTCTTGAATTTTACTCTCTACGAAACAAAGATCATGTTGACAATTTGGACGTTAATAATTCATGGATTAAATAATTCTTGAACTTGTTTTATTGAATTATTATGTCATTGTCATCATCCTCATGTTATATTATGTTATCTTTGGCTTACGTGCATAGATGAACTTAGTATAATTATGACCGAGGATCATTCGGTATAATCATGACTTGATATAAATGATGTGACTAAAGTCCTCAAAGGGCTTTGTAATGCGATGATGGATAGTTTTTGGTATGATTATGACCGGGGGTGATTCGGATAGTCGTGACCATTGATAATTTGATGAAAATCCTCGACTGTGGTACGTGGATGATTAGATGTGGTGGTTTATTTATTGTCGAGAGTCTCAAATGATAAAAATTGATGAAAACCTTTTTAAAACCTAAAAGATAGTAGACTTTATTCTCTACTTGATTTTTTTAATGGATTGCATATTCATCATGCAGCTTAAACCGGTTGTTCATTATATTTTATCGCTTTAACATCATTGAAGGCTAATGATAATTTATTCGCATTATCTTAGTCATAATATTTCTTCTTTGGCTAGTTGAGCTCACCCTTTCTTTCATTTTGTTCTCTTCGTGAAATGTGAACATAGCCGAGACGAGTCTGGGAACGCAGTAATGGTCCGAGAGGATAGCATTAGTAGTCCTCACTATTCGTGAAATAGTGTGATAATAGTTGTAATGAGGACTCCTTTTGAGTTTGTATAATATCTAGTAGACAATATTTGTATTCAAACTCACGCTTTATGTCGATTGTACACTTACAGCTTATATTAGTAAGTCGATTTGAATTTATGTACCATGTAAGTGGCGACCCAAGATGGGTGACGTATATACCTAATTTTGGGGGCGCCACAATTGGTATCGTAGCTTAGGATATGATCCCCAGCTAAGATGTGAGATAAGAACTAGGAGGGAGAGACGGAAATTCCTTCGCTAGTATGACCTACCTAAGTTTATTTGGTATTTAATTGGTCACGAGTATAGGGATAATATTTGATATATTAATTAACCCTTGTGTTGTGGCAATTGTTTGGAAATGGCAATGAAAATATTCACAATGGAGTGAATGTGACCGTTGTGACACCTTTAATCACTAATCGTGTTAATGCAAAGGTCGACGAGGAACAAATTAGAGATATCCACGTAGTAAATGAAGAACTAATTGTTGCACCCGAGCTAGTTGGTTGCAGGTAGCAAATGAAAGTGAGGAAGAAGAGGAAGAAGAGGAACCCGAGGAGAATTGGTTAGAAGAAATTTATGATCAAAACTTAGAATTACAAAATCGTGTTCGTGAGCTAGAAGAACAAGTTGAAGAACAACAACGGTCGTGGAACAAAGGGATACAACAATTCAAAATTGGGTTACCCGATATGTGATGCTCGAACAAAATCACGCTTTGGCGGGTGTAAGATATTAAAGTTGGAATCGAGAATTTAAAAATCAAAGATCAAATTTGAAAGAAGAAACAATCGAACGAAGGAGAATAGACGATGCATGGGTAAAAGTCGCACAACGCGTTGATAGTGTAGAAAAAAAGACGACCGATCCAATAAAGCCAAAATAGATGAAATGGACTTTGCTTTTTGGACAAGAATTGGGAGAACCCAACACCAATTCGAATTACCAATATAGCGGCACAACCCGAATTCGATATGGATCGGAGAATAATGATTCAAATCATGGATCGAGAATGTGAAGAAGCACTTAAGGGTGGAATGTACCCTATAGTAAAGTCAAACTCGGTAATTTAAGCGAGAGCGTTTGTCGAGAAACCGAACGGTTATTACGGGTAAATTAATTATTATAAGTCTATACTTTATTCAATACAAGTTCTACCCACTCTTTTATTCTACCTAGTTGTGTTCAATGTTTAAATTTGACTCAAAAAAAATTAGACTTTGATTTATCTATTGAAACTTCGTTGGGAGAAACCTTCGTTACCTCCAATCATTTTATTAATCTTGTTGTTTCAAATAAACACTTTCACGATCTTATATCTTTAAAAATTCTTGCCTTTGAGGTAATTTTTGAAAACGATTGATTAACTACTTATTATTCTTTTGTAAGGTTGTTAGCTTTCATATTCCTAACCAACCTGTTATACTAATTCAAAGTAACCAAACCCTAAAGTTAATCACCGTGTTATATCAAGCCATAAGTAAAGAGCCCCGATCCTTTCGTTGTTGACTTCCTTGTGTGGAATGCACCAAGCCGATAGGACTTTACAGAGGCGACATCGTGAATGAAGATGGCAAGTTTATAGGTATCATTGTGAGGGCTATCTAGGTTAAGGATAGAAGTCACAGTTGGTATCAATGTAACGTATCATCCAAGTCTTGGATAAGAGTAGCGCTTTTGAATGATATTTCTATCATTAATAAATTTCTTGACGTATTCTTGAAGATTTCCTAGCCTACCCTAGAGCGTGAAATCGAATTTTGTATTGACCCCCAAGATAAAACCCATTTCTTAAACCCTCAAATGTTTCTTCAACTAAAATGAATAGCTTTACGTGGTTTATGATGAAAGTCATAATAAAAGCATTGGAATAATGAAAATCATGGGTATTCGTGGTATTAGTAAGTTTTATGATGAGTTATGTTGGTTAGTATGTAAAAACATGAAAGTTTCTTAGAAATCACAAAGAGTTGAAAATCGATTTTGGTGAAAAACGTAACATGAAATTCAATTGACCATATCTCTTATTATATTTTGAATTTTTGAATGTGGTCAAGTCCTAGAGTTAGATCTATGAGTTACCTAACTAATCCAAGTGGAATTACTAGAAAAGGTGTTGTAGATTTTTGTGTGGACTGATTTTAGCAAAGGAGGCCAAAGCTGTAAATTTCAAAAATGCTACTGCCCAGAAACTTTAAGGGGCTGTTTCGGCCACTTAAATTATGAGAAAATTCTAGCCTTTTGGTACATGAAGGTATATGGTATAAAGTATCTCCTGTCCAAAAATGAGCTCATTCTCGACTTAAAATGAGCAAGTTATGACTATTTCAATATTTAGGTTTTTCCGATTTAAAATGCTATAACCGGAGTTCTATAACTCAGATGACCATGAAATTTAAACTAGAAGCTCACGTTAACATGTGTAAGGTCCTGCCAAGATTTGGGAATTTTGGAGTTAAACTTGAGGTAGCTAATTTCTTAAGGAATTAATTAGAAATTAATTTTTGAAAAATAGTAAATGAATTTTAAAAATTCCGAGAAAATATATTTTCATTATGGGACTATATTATGCTAAATCCCAGAAAAGAAATATTTTTGGGACTGATTTGGTATTTTTCATGAATATAGTTTAATTACTGAACATATGAGTTAAATATGTTATGTGAAGTAACAAAGTTGAAAATAGGATATTATGGCTAGAGAATCTTATATAGAGTATATGCATATTTTTTGAGAGATTTGATAATTGGTGATGATATCTTATGAGTATGGCATTTTGAATGATTAAATGCATTATATGGTAAAAGCGTAAACAATTGAGATAAATTGTTTATAAATTTAAGAATTGATTAAAATATTGTTATAATATTAATGATGTTAGATTATGAGATTATTAAGTGATTGATAACATGGGGATATTCTTGAATCCTGGATAAATTATATTATAAATGTTTAATATTTATCTTTTATCTCATTTGATTGATTCTTTATATCATTATCCTCATGTTTATATTATGTTGAAAGTCATCTGTGGCCTGTAGTGCATAGATGGACTTGGTATGATTATGACCAGGGATTGTTCGGTATAATCATAACCGTAATTGAATACACGATTATCTTTTGCCGTAGTGCATGGATAATTTGTGGTCGTGATACTAATGAATACACGATTATCTTTTGCCGTAGTGCATGGATAATTTGTGGTCGGATACTAATGAATACACAATTATCTTTGGTAGTAGTGCATGGATAATTTGTGGTCGTGATACTAATGAATACATAATTATCTTTGGTCAGGCATGGATAATTTGTGGTCGTGATACTAATGAATACACGATTATCTTTGGCCGTAGTGCATTGATAGACTTGGTATGATTATGACCACGGATTATTCGGTATAATCATGATCAGAATTGAAAACACGAAATATCCTTAGCCAAGAAAGGTGCATGGATAATTCATGGTTGTGATACTATTGTCGAGTCTCAAATTATTAGTTTTACGATTGTATATCTTTTAGCCCAGTAGTGCAAAGATGAATAGTTAATCAATAGCTTTGGCGATTTCAAGATGAATTTAATATTTTCAAGGTATCCTCATCTCTTTATCATACCAGTGTATCGCCCTAATTTCGAGGGCTTAAATTCCATAAGGAGGGAGATTGTGAGACCCTGATTTTATCAATAAAGATTTAAATTTTGTCAAAATAATTTTTATATTATGGTGTGAATTTGAGATAATATTATAGTTGTGGGTAATATTTATAAATTTTGCAAAGTATGCAAGTGGTTATATTATATTCGATTGGTCTGGGGAATATTCGATTTAGCAGGGGAATATTCGCATAACTACTCAATCATTGGTGGACCACACAATGTAATTATTATTTGATTGAGAAAACGACAAAAATATTTTATTGAAATAACGGCGGAAGTTTTACCGTGGTTACTTGTTGAACTACTCAGTAGTAAAAAGTACGATGTAATACGTGGGTTGCATAGTAGCACACCAGTATTGATTATTGATGCTTATGTGAGAAGTCACTCGGTTTGATTCCATTATCATTTATTAATAATATGAATTATTATAACGATAATGACGCTTTGTTTTATTCAGTATTATTAACGAATAAAATGAAACATCTTTTATATAAAATAGAATACTTTATTAAAGTTATTCTATAAATAGAATATATTATATTTTATTATGCATAGTGTTGCATAGTGTTTTGCATAGTATTGCATAGTGTTTGCATAGTAAAATGTTTTTATATAAATAGAATATATTATATTTTATTTAAAAGATTTTTCTTTAAATATGGACCGTCATTAAAGTAAATCAATCTGGACCGCTCATGGATTAGTTACTATGCATTCCATTTTCCTATAAATAAAGCTCATTCCTTCATTATTTTCTTACGAATTCATTGAAACTCTAGAGAGAAATTATAGAGAAGCTATAGAGAGAAAATTATAGAAAGAAGAAGAGTATTCTCGCTACTTCACTATTTCTATATTCAGGTTTCTTTTACTGTAAGAAGGGTGTTATTCTTTCTTCTTGAAGAGAACTTCTATTATTCCATTCACTATTATTTTGTTGGAATAACCTGTAAAAGTGGCATACCCTATACATAACCTGTATACGTGGCATACCCTATACTTGGTGAAATCCTTATGTTATTCCATTGCTTATTATTCATTGGAATAACTTTTGTATCTGCTGGTTTACCCTATACTTGGTGACATTCTTCTATTATTACATTGGAACATCCCATGCATGTGTTTTACACCCAGACCGTTCGTTCCGCTTTTATTATTCTCGCTGGAACATCCTCATGCATGTGTTTTACACCGGACCGGTTCCGCCTTTTTATCATTCATTGGAATATCCTATCTCGTGTGTTTTACAATCGGATCCGTTCCATCTTTATTATTCTCGTAGAATATCCCGCTTGGGTGTGAATTTCACCGACCCGTTCCGTTATTATTATTATGTTGAATAACTCGCATCATGCTAAGTACCGCATGCATGGTGATTTCTTTTGTTATTCCATTCTTTATTATACCCAAATTGGTTAAAACTTTGACTTCTATACTCCATGAAATTAGTAGAATATCCTTGATATTTGCGTTTCATCCAAATCTTTTCATGGAAATATTCTTCCGATCATTCTTGAATTTTACTCTACGAAAAAGATATCATGTTGACAATTTGACGTTAATAATTCATGGATTAAATAATTCTTGAACTTGTTTTATTGAATTATTATGTCATTGTCATCATCCTCATGTTATATTATGTTATCTTTGGCTTACGTGCATAGATGAACTTAGTATGATTATGACCGTGGATCATTCGGTATATAATCATGACTTGATATAAATGATGTGACAAAAGTCCTCAGTGGCCTGTAATGCAGTGATGGATAGTTTTTGGTATGATTATGACCAGGGGTGATTCGGTATAGTCATGACCATTGATAATTTGATGAAAATCCTTGACCGTGGTACGGGGATGATTAGATGTGGTGGTTTATTTATTAAGCTGAGTCTCAGCGATAAAAATTGATGAAAACCTTTTAAAACCTAAAAGATAGTAGACTTTATTCTCTACTTGATTTTTTTAATGGATTGCATATTCCGTGCAGCTTAACCGGTTGTCTATTGTATTTTATCGGTTTAACATCGTTGAAGGCTAATGATAATTTATTCGCATTATCTTAGTCATAATATTTCTTCTTGGGCTAGTTGAGCTCACCCTTTCTTTCATTTGTTCTCTTGAAATGTGAACATAGTTTGGGACGAGTCTGGGAACGGCAGTAATGGTCCGAGAGGATAGCATTAGTAGTCCTCACTATTCTCGTGAAATAGTGTGATAATAGTTGTAATGAGGACTCCTTTTGAGTTTGTATAATATCTAGTAGACAATATTTGTATTCAAACTCACGCTTTATGTCAGATTGTACACCTATGCGATTATATTAGTAAGTCGTATTTGAATTTATGTACCATGTAAGTGGCGACCCAAGATGGGTGACGTATACCTAATTTTGGGGGCGTCACATATTACGTACTTTGTTAAAGTCAACAACCCATACCACCCATAATAAGACTCCTCTTATTTATTGATGTGGGCAACCCACCTTAGCAATTAAGGAATTGGGTTTTATTTAATTAATTAAATTCTTTTAATTAATTAAGCTCCCTAATCTAATTAGGGATAATTAATTAAACTCCTTTAACTAATTTTCCTTCCTAATCCAAATAGGAATAAATGAGAGTACTTATATTAAATTAATTCCTAAACTCTTTTAGAAATTAAAATAATAATAATTGTAAGAATATTAATAAGACTCTCTTATTAATTTATATTTAATATTTCTAAAATATTAAATAATAAATATTAAGCTATTTAATTTATTCTATCACCATAGATTAAATTAAATATACTTAACATATTATTACGATTATGCCATTAACTTCTTAAATAATTATTCTTCCTTTATATGGTGTGACCCTTTAGGTTCTCCATATTAAAAACCTAGGTTGTGAATAAATCAATTAGAACAATTCTAATCTTATTTAAATAAATAAATTAAATAATTAATTTATTTAAATAAATAATATTTATTCTACAATAGGATAAGCCTCCTAGCGATCAACGACTTTCCGGATAATATAGATTTCAACATTAATCATAAAAGAACCTTTGAGTAAATAGTTACCGTATAATTCAATCCTTCCACCATACAATGTCCCAATTAAATATAAGACATGGAATTATCACAAGTCTTATTTTATTTAATTATATGTATTTCGACTCTTAAATGCACAACTCAAATAATGCAAATTAGAAACTCCTTTCTAATTTCATTCGCTTTAACCAAGGACTACTTGGGTTGTCATTTATCGAATCACATAGGACATTTCTCTTCTTTTATTAGAAGTGGTAGATTCTTTATTGATCATACATTATCTCCATGTACAACTTATTATACCCAAGCATACCCTTTGATATACCCTAAGGGTCTTAAAGAATAAGTCAAAGTATAACTCATCATACACAAGATACTATGATGATCTCAAGTCCAAGGATTACTTGTACTACTATCACTACAGGAATTCCTATTGACAGGCAAATAAAACTCCATTAGTATTCCTTAGCGAGCCACGTTCAATGAACTTATTCTCTAATAAGCACCTACATACTTGCTTTAGTGTCTCCACACAAATGATCATGAGATCAATCATCCTCATCCAATGAGCAAGCAACGTATGTACCAATCTATCCGGATTCACTAATCCCCAATTTAGTAATCCAATGATTGGGAACTATTTTAGTTTTAAGCTTTCTAAGAATTTAGATCTCATTAGAATGATCATCATCATTATTCTAAAAGCATTGCTTAAAACTATGGGTTTATCACATATTATAAAACAGCATCATGTAGATAATTAAAAGCCTTTAATAAATTAATACCTTTTATTAATAAATGAATAAGATTGTTACAAAGTATATGCTTTATCATCAAACATGATTGGCTTGTGTGCATACTACTTTCACTTAGAACTGATAGTATTACTCATGTGCCCTTCATTTGCTCATGTGCTACACTGTCTACCGCTAAAAGTTATGTCGGTAGTTTAGACTTAGTTAACTAATAAATTAGAATAGCTCAGTGGTAGCTCAGTAGATAAATTCTATTACCATATATATATATATATATATATATATATATATACCCATCTTAAATCTCCTCATTAAACTAAATATATATAAAGTAACTATGAATATTTATATAACGTAATTATGGATATTTTAATATATATATATATATATATATATATTTTTCTTTTATCTCGAAATATTCATATAAATATTTATAAACAAATATTCATATAAATTTATCTTTAAAATTTATAAAAAATATTTATTTATAAATATTTCATCTAAAATTTATAAAATTTAGATATGAATATTTTTTATAAATACTTATATGAATATTTATATTTATATTCATATAAATTTATCTTTAAAACTTATAAACAAATATTTATTTATAAATTTATAAATATTTCATTTAAAATTTATAAATTTTAGATATGAATATTTTTTTTCAAAAATTTGTCTTTCCATAGGTTTGAACTTGCAACCTTAAGCATGAAACTTTAGTCATCTAACGACTAGACCACCACAAGTTAGTTGTTAATATTTTGCAAGGACTAATCTTTATATCAAAATATTTTATTTCCCCCAAAAAAATTTAAAATACTACACGGTTACTACAATTTTGCTATCTTTTATATGGGTAATAGTAATTATAATATTAGTAATAATAATAATGAATAATAATAATAATAATTATTATTATTATTATTACTATTATTATTATTATTACTATTATTATTATTATTATTATTGTTATTATTAGTACTATTATTATTATTATTATTATTATTATTATTATCTTAATTTAAGGCAACATTTTAATAGTCGTTGTAAAAAGTTGTATAAAATATGCAACGAAAATAAAAATTGTTGCTAATGAATGTGGTCCATATTAGGCAACAAAATATAGCAACAAAAAAACTTTCGTTGCCCACGATGAGGAGAAATCAAATGGTTAGAAATGTTGCAACGAATTTCTAACGATTTTTATTTCCAAATTTTGCAACGACTTCTGAATTTTGTTGCAAAAAGTGAAAGCCTGACACAATCTGCAATGAAGAACAAGTTTCGTTGCTAAATATACACTTTTAGCAACAACTTATAAAGTCGTTGCCTGAAAAATCGTTGCTAAAGCCCTATTTTTAGCAACAAAAAACTTCGTTACTTACGATGACGGAAATCAAGTGGTAGAAAATTTTTGACGAATTTCTAACGAAATTTTTTCCCGCCAATGAATTAGTAACGAAATTTTGCAACGACTTATGAATTTCGTTGCAAAAAGTTAAAGCCTGACATAATCTGCAACGAATGACAAATTTTGTTGCTAAACATATACTTTTAGCAACGACTTATACAGTCGTTGCCCGAAAAATCGTTGCTAAAGGCCCATTTTTTTGTAGTGCTATGCACCACTTCACATATGTTGTCACATATTAAATCACTATATAACACAAAGTTTTAAATATCTATAATGTACATACATATATAGTGACTTAAAATTCACGGTTATAACAATCTATCCATGATATTATAACACCAAAATAATAAACAGAAACAAAGTTAATCATGGTCAAAGTAGGATTGACCATACTGTCGGATGAAGATCTGGGCAACCCAGAAATCTTCAAAGGTAGTTTTCTTCCCAGTACTTTGACCGGCTCAAATCTTGAGATGGTGTTGTTGTTATGATGATGCTATGTAATATAATTGTTCATTGACATCCTGTTTACAACCCGTAATCATTATATCACATAAACAAGGTACAAAATGCGAGTTATAAGGACCTAAACATATGAACATGAACTGTTCTTCATTTCTGGGTAACCCAGAAATGAAGAACAGCCTCAGAAAACAACTTTAAGAGATTATATCTCTTTGTTGTGATCTATTATGGCCATGAAATCAGTTTGTGGTTGTAGTATTACATGAATGCTACATCCTTAAACCTTTAGCAGCCCATAAAACGTAGGGATCAAAGAATTACAACTGGTCAAACATGATACCTTATAAACTGACTATAAAAGTCTGGACAGGCTCAAGAACACCTATAGCGACACTTAATTTTTGAAAATTATTATTTTATTAAATAATTAGAGAAAATTAGTTTTAAATTATTAAAAATACATAATAAATTACTAAAATTTATTTTAAAGCCAAAAAAATTAGTTTTTAATAATTTTGAATATATTTCATAAATAATTAATATTTTGGGATATTAAAGGTATTTAATTTATTTAATTCATATACTAAATAAATTATTTAAAAATGATTTTAATACATGAAAAATCAATTAAACTTATATTATGGTATAAGAAAATAATTTAAGTTATTTTTAATAACTTTTAATATTTTGTGATGAATTTCATTAATAAATTAACATTAATGATAATTATGTTATTTAATAAATGTATTAAATAAATTAGTTTAAAAATTATTTTATATTAGAAAAATCATTTTAAATGAAAATAAAGAGTTTAAAAATATTTTAAGTTATAAAATAAAACTTTAAATATATAAAGGTAAATTTCATTAATAATTTAATATTAATGATATTAGTTTTATTTAATAATTATATTAAATAAATAGTTTAAAAATGGTTTTATTGATTTAAAAATCATTTAAAAAGGAAATAAATGAATTAAAAATATTTTAAGTTATAATTAATGACTTTTAATATTTTAATAAATAATACATTAATACTTAAATATTAGTGATAAATTATTTAAAATGATTTTAATTGTTTTAAAAATCATTTAAGGGTAATAAAATGTTTTAAAAATATTTTAGTTATTATAAATAACTTTAATATTTTTGTAATGGTTTTATTAATAATTTAATATTAATGACAATCAAATTAGTTAATATTTAAATCATTTAATAATGATTCAGATGTTTGAAAAATCATAAAAAATTATATTAATTATTTAAAAATTATTATAAGTCATTTAAAAATAATATGACTGATATTTACAGTTATTGAATTACTGAATGGAGTTTTAGACTCGATAATTACAAATAAAGTCAATTTTTAATCAAATATCTCAGAAATTGATTCGGACTTAGATAATTGGCCTAAATATGTGTTTGTTTATGATCTAGTGACTGCTAAACATATGTGACAATGTGATTAGGTTATGTGCTGACTGCAAATAGCAGTACTATGCGATATAATATATTATTCTAATCGAACAAATGATCTTATTAATGATAGGTTTCGGTATAAAAGATAAAATTAAGTTACGTTATTGTAAGCAGCAGCTCAGGCAAGTATCCTACCTTTGCATTTACTTTATGCAATGGACATGAGTAAGAAAGTTTCAGAATCATATTATTGTGCCAGATTATTAACTCTATTGTTATTGATTATGTATCCAATTATTCATATTCATACAAGTTCTTAAATTATTCGATCATTGTTTATCAACACAGTATTAGTGCATAATCCAGATATTTATTATGTTCGTTAGTTTCTAAATATTATTATACAAGTGTCCCCACTTGGATAATCATTGTATTTAATCACATGTTGATACATACTTATTGATTTTGAGTATGTAGACGTTGACTTAAAAGCCGTCTAAGCTATTTGATTTGGCTAGACATAAACTTAAAAATATTGTTGAGCAAGATAGAACTTTATTTATCCAACCAGATTGTTTTGGTTTGGATTCCCGACTAAGTATGAACATCCCGAACATGGGAAAACTTTTATGCACCTAAGGTGGATAAAATGAACGATAATATCGTTCTTACATGTAGTATTGATCAATACAGAGGATAATCAATTTGATCACCGCCATACACGTAAAGTTATGACGGTTTCTGATGAAGTTCTATTTAACCTTTTCAAAATAGAAAGCAATCATTCATAGTCCGTGCATTGGTGGTCTCCGATTATAGTCGATCGTAGTTTCAAAAATTTCATATAGACGTGATATGTTGTTATTATTGGTTCAGCTTACTTCACAACTGTTGATTCGTTATAGAAGTGTCATTCAAAGAAAACATATAAGTCTTTTAGCTAATATATATTTGTTATTACTTGCTGGGCAATAAAATGCTTATTCTTGCTTTAAATTTAAATGTTTTCAGCTAAGTATGACCAACCAGAAAGTTTAGGCAAGAACAAGGGGAAATGAAAGTTGTTCGAATGAGTTTTATAATATTCTATGTAATAGTTAAGGTTTATTAAGACAATGATGTTTATTATCTATGATGTAATGAATGTTTAAAGGTCGCGTACCTGAGATTTAGACTTTGATATATGTAAATTAAGTTTAATACTTATATTATTGTTATTATTATTATTAGTATTATTCCTGAATTTGGGGGTGTCACATTTGTCTTTGACCCATTCTTGAATTTCTTGAGGCACCTTAATGTCCTTATGTATTTCCATCAAGGCTAAATCCAGCTTTATATCATAGCTACAATCCTTGTGGAGAAGAGGCACCTTATCAGCAAGTACATTCACATCTAAATTTAGAGTCCTGAAATAAAATATGCTTTCACTTAGTATATATGAAATGGTCTAATCATACAAAGTGTTAGCATGTACTGACAAAACAAAACTGCTAGTACTGTACAGAAAAGTAAGCAATTATGATATCTACAGGGCAGAAAGAGTTCCTACCCACTTTACCCTTATCGACCAATGCAAGGAATGCTGCTCCATTTGTCGAGGGCAAAGTCCTGAGGGACTACAGTGATGGAGGGTTGTCATTATCCCCCTTCTCTCGAATAATGACCATTACGTCTGGGCAATCATCGTCTGGGGTGTATCTATTTGTATGTTCATTATGGACGATGATGCGTATACCCGACATCATCCGGATGACGTCTTGTTTAATTCTTTATTTCTCTTCCTCCACTTTGGGGTATGGAACAAAGACTTCTTTCTCCCTTACCAATATTGGCTTGGGAAATAACATGGCCATGACGCTAGTTGGCACCTTTACAGGAGGTTGTGCGGACTCAGCAATTGTAGGTATAGATAAATGTCGTGTAACTAAAACAAGAGGAATCTGATGATGTATATGTGGATTCCCGTGACTGGAACTGGCAGAATAGCCCAGTCCAGCTGTCCCAGTTTGACTGACAATTAGAATTGGGTGCTTAATACCCTGATGACTTTTACCCAGCCCTTGTCCCGGCTGATTACCCAAAGATAGCATTTCTTGAGTAGCCGACATTACTTTGGCAGAAATCTTGGGTGTGAGAGGTGGCACCCCAATAGGGTGGTAGTGAGTGTTGCTCACCTCCAGGGCATGAAAACTGACCTACTCAAATTCTGAATTAAAGCTGATGAGGGGTATGTCACTCTGTTTAGGACATTCCGGCTCAGCATTGACCGTGACTAAGCTATCATTCATTATATATTTCAGTTGTTGATGAAGATTGGAGGGGACTGCCCCAGCCATATGAATCCACGATCTTCCCAATAGCAGGTTGTATCCTGAATCTATTTTGAGCACTTGAAAAGATACGCAGAATGTATGGGGACCAATCTCGATTAGTAGCTCAATCTCTCTGACTGAATTGCGGTGGGCTCCATCGAAAGCTTTAATAACCGTGTGGTTGCTTCGGATCCGTTCGAGATTGAAGTTCATCTTTAGCAAAGTAGCGTAAAGATAGATATTCAGAGATGAACCTCCATCTATCAAGACTCCAGCTAGCATGTATCCGGAGGAAAAAACTGCAATACGCAACGGCTTGCAATGACAGGTCCCTTCGGGCGGTATGTCGTCATCAGTGAAAGATATCACATTGTTGTTAAAAATATGATCAACCAGATGTTGAAATTTTTCTGCATCCACTGATGTCGGTAAGTATGCTTCTTCCAAAACCTTTAGTAAGATCTTCCCGTGATCCTAGAAAGTTAAAACCAAGTCCAGGATTGAAATTTGGTGTGGAACTTCTCTTAAGCTTAAAACCACCTTAGCTTAGTTATGACCCATAGTGCGGAGGAATTTTTCAATCTTCTCCATGGGTATTTTCCCCTTTGACTTGATGGTGGACTTCATCACCTATTGGGGAAGATACAATGGATTCTCCTTCGACACTACAACAGTTGTATGAGAGGTGGATCTTTCAGCTTCTCCATAATTCCATGGAACTTTTTCTAAGCTGATAACGGGATATTGTGGTCTAAATGGCAAGTTGATTGGCTCGAGAGCAGCCACTTTCAAAGGATTTCCAATTCCTTTGAGTTGAATTGCTTTTATTGTGAGAGGGTTGACAGTCCCATCAGCCTCAGTGGATATAACTACTACCAATCCCTTCCATTTAGTGGAACAAGTATTCTCATATTCACATAGCACAATATCATCGTCTGCTAGCTGCAGGACACCGCTGTCAATTAGATTTTGAATAAGGTGGCGGAGTGCTCAACATTCTGCAGTGATGTGACCGCGAGAATGAGAGTGATATTGGCAAACTCCATCAGAATTAAACCGTCCTAAACGGTGATTGATTGGAGGTAGAAGGGAAGTTATCCTTCCTTCATTGATCAGCATATGAAGTATTTCCTCTATAGGTTGGCCTAGGTATGTAAATTCCCTTCTGTTGGAAAAATCCATACGGGCTTTGGCATTTTCTCTCTTCGTCACTTTGCCTTTCAGTGTTTCTTTATCTAAAGGTGACGAGGGAGTATTCACAACAAAAGGGAGCAGACTAACATGCTTTTAGCTGACTAATTGTAAGACCCCAGCTTTTATAAATAAAGATGAATTTTCTATAAATATTATTTTTGAATATTATGGAATAAATTTGATATAATGTTATAGTTGTGGGTAATATTTATAAATTTTGCAAAGTAAGCAAGTTGTTATAAAATATTAGTTTGGTCGGGAATATTCTTTTTGTCGAGAGAATATTAAATGCGGCGGACTCAATCATTAGTGGACCCCATGGCGGAAGTATTGTCGTAGTTAGAAAAGCGACAAAATTATCTTTCTATAAAAATAACTATGGAGGTGTTTCTGAATTAAAAGCTGTTGAACTACCGGTGGTAAAAGTAAAAATGTCTGTGGCGTAGTTGCAGTAGTACTGCACGGTATTGATTATTGATGCTTACGTGAGAAGTCACTTAGCTATACTCAATTATTCTACGATAATTCTTTGCATCATATCTCTTATATTATTGATTCAATTATTATCACAAGATTATCATACATATAATATGTTATATTATTAATTGAGACGACAAGTTATAAATGATTAATAATTGTTGAAAGATTAAAAATGTGTTGATTAAAAATAAAATGATTTGTGGTAATATTTATTCAATCCTTGATGTATATAAAGAGTACATTATGAGGCGTTTGTGGTAAGTTTGATTATTTTATGGGGGCCCATATGTCATCATCTAAGAGTCTCTTCGTCGAATAATAATTACCTTTACCTTTGTGAATAGTAATTACATTCGTCGATTGTATTTACCTTCGTCGATAGTAATTACCTTCGTCGATAGTATTTACCTTCGTCGATAGTAATTACCTTCTTGAATAGTAATTAACTTCTTCAATAGTAATTACCTTCGTCGATAGTAATTACCCCTTCGCAAATAGTAGTTGTCCCTTCAATATTACCAAGAGTTAACTACCTCTTGATTGTTCCAAGGGTTAATTACCCCTTCATGAAATAGTAGTAGTCTCTTGATATTATCAAGAGTCATTTTGACCTTCGTTAAGACCAAGAGCCACCCTCGGTTTTTCTATAAATAGAAAGCTCATTCCTTCATTATTTCTTACGAATTCATTTGAAACTCTAGAGAGAAACTATAGAGAGAAGAAGAAAAGTATTCTACTACTTCACTTTTCCAATATTCAGTTCTTCTAAGGTAGGGAATATTATTTGTTGTACTCGTAAAGGGTGTTATTCTTTCTTATTCATGAAGAGAACTATTGTTATTCCATTGCTTATTATTCTATTGGAATAACCTGTATACGTGGTTTACCCTATACTTGGTGACATTCTTCTATTATTCTGTTGGAACATCTTGTACGTGTGTTTTACTACTTTGGACTGGTTCCGCCTTTATTATTATTACTGTTGGAACATCCTCATGCATGTGTTTTACACCTGACCTAGTTCCGCTCTTTATTATTATTACATTTGGAACATCCATATACTGTGCATGTGTTTCGTGGACTGGTTCCATTCTTTATTATTCTGCATTGGAATATATTCGTTATGCATGCGTTTTTACTGCGGGACTGGTTCCGTTATTTATTATTACATTGGAATAACTTTTGCTGTCATGGTCTATCGCACATGGTGATTTCTTTTGTTATTCCATTCTTTATTATACCCGGTTGGTTATAACTTTGACTTCTATACTCCATGAAATTAGTAGAATATCCTTGATATTTGCGTTTTCATCCATATCTTTTCATGGAAATATTCTTCCGATCATTCTTGAATTTTACTCTACAAAAAGCAATGATCATGTTGACAATTTGGGCGTTAATAATTCTGGATAAAATAATTCTTGAACTTGTTTTATTGAATTCTTATATCATTGTCATCATCCTCATGTTTATATTATGTTGAAAGTCATCTCGTGGCACAGTGCATAGATGGACTTGGTATGATTATGACCGAGAGACTATTCCGGTGTAATCATGGCCGTAATGTTACAAATGATGTGATAAAAATCCTCGATTAGCCGTAGTAGTGCATTGATGGACGATTGTTGGCATGATCATGACCATTAATGAATACACAACTATTCTTGGCCCGTAGTGCATGAATAATTGTGGTCGTGATACTTAAAGAATATCCTTGCCATAGTGCGGGGGTGATTCGATGATGTGGAATATTTATTAAAAGTTTGAGTCTCAAACTATAACGATGATGAAAAACCTTTTAAATCATAAAAGATAGTAGATTTTATTTTCTACTTGACTCTTTTAATGGATTCTTTGGTTCACCGTAGTTAAACTTGATGTTCATTATATTTTTCGGTTTAACATTGTTGTAGAAATAATGATAATTTATTCGCATTATCTTAGTCATAATATTTCTTCTTGAGCTAGTTGAGCTCACCCTTTCTTTCACCGTTCTCTTCAGGAAATGAGAATATAGCTGGGATGAGTCGGGGAACGAAATAATGGTCCAGAGGATAGCATTAGTAGTCCTCACTATTATGTGAAATAGTGTGATAATAATTGTAATGAGGACTCCTTTTGAGTTTGTATAATATCTAGTAGACAATATTTGTATTCAAACTCACGCTTTATGTTATATTATACCACGGCGATTATATTAGTAAGTTGTATTTAAATTACATACCATGTATCGACTACCAAAGATGGGTGATGTATACCTAATTTTGGGGGCGTCACGGTTGGTATCGAGCTTAGGGATATGATCCTGCTAAGATATGAGAATAGTACTAGGAGGGAGAGACAGGGAATACCTTCGCTAGTATGACCTACCTAAGTTTATGTGCTATTTTATTAGTCGGTCAGAATATAAGGATAATTTGTTACATGTCAATTAACCTTTAATTTTGTGGCAGTATCTGAAAATGACTTCTGAGAATGTTGAGAATAGCAATGGAGCACAGGCGATCGTTGATTCACCACATATCAATAATCGGGATAATGTGCATCGAAGGCGACAATCCTCATGCAAAAACAACAACACCGACCAAATGATGAATGATCAAATGTTCGGAGGCTTTATGCAATTTATCTGACAATGGCGAGAGCGATTCTCATCCAAAACGTAGGGTGGAAACACGAAAAACTCTCGGGCGGTCACCATTAAACAATTCAAGGAACCGGGACCACCAGAGTTTAAGGAGAGCCAAAACCACTTCGGCGGAAGTATGGATAAAGCATTACCAAGATATTTGATGTCTTGGGATGCTCCGAGGAGCAAAAGGTTCCTTTGCGCCTTTATGTTACGCTGGAGAGCGAGATTCTTGGTGGGAATCGGTAAAACGTACTCAACTTCTTTGTGTATTGAAGATATCTTGGGAGAAGTTCGGGAGTCGTTTCAACGACAAATACTTTCTGAAAGTATTCGCCACATGAAGGAGGTGGAGTTTATCAAGTTGGAACAAAACAATATGGCCGAGTAATAATGATACGAGGCAAAATTTGCGGAGTTATCACGGTTTCGTCCCCACTTGGTGGATAATGAAGAGAGAATGGCGCGAATGTTTTTAAGAGGTTTGAAGCGGAGATACGTCGAACATCTTATTTCACATAAACGTGTTTGTATTCGGATGTTGTAAATAGGGCTCGATTAGTGGAGCGCGATAACGAGTCAATGCAACTAAAAGAAGCGGTAAACAAAATTATAATACCGGCGAGAGTAGTCATGAGCGGTGACAACAAGCGTGGAGGGAATCAACGGGCGGATATGGTAACCACTTCCGGTGGTAATCGAGGCCAAAACAATAAGAATGGACATTTCAAGAAAAGGAGATCCAACAATGATGGAAAGACGTCGACACTTTTGCCGTTGTTAAGGAAGGAGAAAGACCACCTATCATATGCTTCAAATGCGGAGGAGAGGGACACATCGGTCCGAATCTGCGCCATGTAGTCAAAAGCATGTTATAATTGTGGAAGAGAAGGTCACTTAGCTCGATTTTGTGTTTCATCAAGACAAATTCAACTAGGATGGAGGCACCAAAGGCCGCTCGGAAAAGTCAAAACCGTGGTCTGAGGAGAACGTTTGTTGTGACCTCCCGAGAGAGCAAGGAACCCGAATGAGGTCATCACGGGTAAGCTTATCATAAACTCTAATGAAGTCTATACTTTATTTGATCTGGGTTCTACCCATTCTTTTATTTCTCCTACTTGCGCTCATCGATTAAATTTGACTCAGGAGAAATTAGACTTTGACTTATCTGTGGAAACTCCGTTGGGAGAAACCTTCATTACATTCACTTTGTTTATAAGTCTTGTTTAGTTCAAATCGGTACCCTCACATTACACCGTCGATCTTATTTCATTAAAAATACTTGCATTTGACGTGATTCTAGGGATTGATTGGTTAACTACTTATCATGCAAAATTGATTATTTTCGTAAGGTTGTTAGCTTTCATATTCCTAATCAACCTATTATAACGAATTCAAACGACCAAACCATTAAAATCAATCACGGTCATCTCAAGCTATAAAGCTATTCGTTTATTGAAAAAGCGGATGTCAAGCTTTCTTAGCTCATATCACACATTTAAACAAAAATACGCCGATTTTGAACGATATTTCTATTGTTAATAAATTTCTGACGTATTCCCGAAGAACTTCCTGGCCTACCCCGGGCGTGAAATTGAATTTTGTATCGACCTTGAACCCGAAGACAAAACCTATTTCCAAAGCCTCATATCGAATGGCTCTATTGAACTTCGTGAGTTAAAGACCCAACTGCAGGAATTGTTAGACATTGGCTTTATTCATCCTAGTACTTCTCCTTGGGTGCTCTGTTCTATTCGTGAAGAAGAAAGATGGGAGTATGCGACTTTGTATTGATTATCGGGAGTTGAATCATGTCACCATCAAAATAGGTATCCATTGCCACGTATTGATGACCTGTTTGACCCGATTGCAAGGAGCCAAATTCTTTTCAAAGATTGATCTTCGTTCCGGATATCACCAATTAAAGATTAGAACCGCTGACATTCCAAAGACGGCTTTCAGAACTCGGTACGGGCATTATGAATTCCTAGTCATGTCCTTTGGATTGACTAATGCTCCTCTTTGCCTTCATGGATATGATGAACCGAGTATTCAAGGAATATTTAGATCACTTTGTGGTCGTCTTTATTGATGACATCCTTATTTATTCCAAAAGCCGTGAAGATCATGAGCAACACTTGAGGCTGACACTTCAAAAGCTTCGTGAATATAAGCTTTATGCCAAGTTGAAGAAATGCGAGTTCTGGCTTGAAGAAGTAGCATTCCTTGGGCACGTGGTATCAAGTCATGGAATATCTGTTGACCCAAAGAAAGATTGAAGCTATTCAAAGTCGGAACAACCTAAATCGATGGCCAAAATCGTAGCTTTCTCGGTTTAGTTGGTTATTATCGGAGATTCGTGGAAGGATTTTCTCGAATCGCTACTCCATCGACTTCGGTGACTCGAAAAGATACAAAGTTCGGTTGGAGTAAAGAATGTGAGAAGAGTTTTCAAGAACTCAAGAGGAGACTTATTTCAAAGACCTGCTACGACAATACCATCCGCTCGGAGGGATTTGTCATCTACATGATGCTTCGCAAAGGGTTGGGATGTGTTCTCATGCAACATGGAAAAGTTATAGCCTATGCCTCATGACAACTCAAAGAATATGAGAGGAATTATCCTACTCATGATCTAGAGTTAGCGGTATTGTCTTTGCACTTAAAATTTGGAGGCATTACTTGTATGGGGAGAAAGTAGAGATCTTTACGGATCATAAAAGCCTCAAATATTTCTTCACTCAAAAGGAACTCAACATGCGACAACGACGTTGGCTTGAGCTGATTAAAAGATTATGATCATACCATCCAATACCATCCTGGAAAAGCGAGCGTGGTAGGCGGCGCATTGAGTAGAAAGATCATATGCAAATACGAAAAGTGCGTTATTGTCAACGCAAAGCCCATTTTGTGTGACTTGCAAAGGATGGAGATAGAGTTAAAGACTCGAGGGACGCGTGTGATGATAAGCGGTATCTGAGTAGAACCAACTTTAATCGATAAAGTTAAAGTTTGCTCAAGCTACGGACACTGGAGGTGATGCGTATGAGGAAGAAAGTGCAAGAAGGTGCTATCTTAGGAAGCAAGAATCGATGAAGAAGGAATACTTGAGTCAACTCCGGACTTTGTGTTCCTAACGACCACGATTTAAAGTATAATATCATGATGGAGGCGCACAACACACCATTTGCAATCCATCTCGGGAGTACCAAAATGTATCATGATATTAAATCATACATTTTGGTGGAGCAATATGAAGAGAGAGATAGCGGCTGTTTATCTTAAGGTGTCTAACTTGTCAACGAGTTAAAGCGGAGCATCAAGTACCAAAAGGTCCATTGCAACCACTTGAAATTCCGAATGGAAGTGGGAGCACATTACCATGGATTTAGATTCTACGGTCTTCCTAAGGTTTCTCAAGGCATTGATGCGATTTGGGTCATTGTTGATAGATTGACCAAGTCGCTCATTTCTTCTGATATGAGAAACTTATACACTTGAACGTCTTGCTTTCGTATGTACATAAACGAGATTGTAAGATCGCATGGTATCTTAGGTATCCATAGTTTACGATCGAGACCCAAGATTCACTTCACGATTTTGGGTTAGTTTGCAAAAAACTATGGGCACAGACTTACGATTTAGCTTCGGCATATCATCCTCGAGACGAGACGGGACGATGGAGAGGACTATTCAAACTCTTGAAGATCTATTAAGACTACGTGTCCTTGATTTCAAGGGAGTTGGGACAAGTTCTTACCATTGATGGAGTTTTCCTCTGACAACAGGTTATCAAGCAAGTATTGGCATGGCTCCATTTGAAGCGTTGTATGGAAGAAAGTGTCATTCTCCAGTATGCTGGGATGAGGTGGGTGAAGCAACGTTGTTGGGACCGGAGTTGGTACGTATGACTATGGAAAAGATTCAAATGATCCGACAACGTATAAAACCTCACAAAATCGACAAAAGAGTTATGCTGATCTTCATCGAAAGGACGTGGAATTCGATATAGGAGATCATGTGTTGTTAAGAGTTGCTCCATGGAAAGGAGTTACAAGATTTGGAAAGAGAGGAAAACTTAATCTTCGATTCATCGGTCCATTTTTAATCCTCGATCGAGTAGGAACTGTGGCCTATAGACTCGCTTTCTGCTTGAAATATGTCTACGTGTTCATAACGTTTTCACATATCAATGTTACGTAAATATGTGAAAGACCCGAACCATATTATTGAGTTAGAACCGGACGAAATAGCGGAAGATTTGGCGTATGAAGAGTTCTGTTCAAATTTTGGATAAGAAGGAACATATTCTACTCTCGAGGTTATACCTCAAGTCAAAGTTTTGTGGAGGAACCACGATGTTGAGGAAATGACTTGGGAGTTAGAATCGAAATGAAATCAAGGTATCCTTACCTCTTGACATACCGGTACATACCCTAATTTCGAGGGCGAAATTTCATAAGAAGGGGAGGTTGTAAGACCCGACTTTTATAAATAAAGATGAATTTTCTATTAATATTATTTTTGAATATTATGGAATAAATTTGATATAATGTTATAGTTGTGGGTAATATTTATAAATTTTGCAAAATAAGCAAGTTGTTATAAAATATTAGTTTGGTGGGAATATTCTTTTTGTCGGGGAATATTAAATGACATGACTCGATCATTAGTGGACCCTGGCGGAAGTATTGTCGTAGTTAGAAAAGCGACAAAATTATCTTTTATAAAAATAACTATGGAGGTGTTACCGTTAAAAGCTGTTGAACTACCCGTTGGTAAAAGAAATGAATGATGTCTGGCGTGGTTGCGTAGTAGCACGGTATTGATTATTGATGCTTTACGTGAGAAGTCACTTAGCTATACTCAATTATTACTACGATAATTCTTTGCATCATATCTCTTATATTATTGATTCAATTATTGTCACAAGATATCATCAGATAATATGTTATATTATTAATTGAGACGACAAGTTATAAATGATTAATAATTGTTGAAAGATTAAAAATGTGTTGATTAAAAATAAAATGATTTGTGGTAATATTTATTCAATCCTTGATGTATATAAAGAGTCTGTTATGAGACGTTTGTGGTAAGTTTGATTATTTTATGGGGGGGCCCATATGTCATCATCTAAGAGTCTCTTCGTTAATAGTAATTACCTTTATGAATAGTAATTACCTTCGTCAATAGTATTTACCTTCGTCAATAGTAATTACCTTCGTCAATAGTATTTACCTTCGTCGATAGTATTTACCTTCGTCGATAGTAATTACCTTCTTGATAGTAATTACCTTCTTCATAGTAATTACCTTCGTTAATAGTAATTACCTTCGTCGATAGTAATTACCCCTTCGCAAATAGTAGTTGTCCCTTGATATTACGAAGAGTTAAGCGCCTTTTTCGATTGTTCGAGGGTTAATTACCCTTCGCAAATAGTAGTTGTCTCTTGATATTACTAAGAGTCATTTTGACCCTTCGTTAAGACCAAGAGCCACCCTCGGTTTTCTATAAATAGAAAGCTCATTCCTTCATTATTTCTTACGAATTCACCAAACTCTGAGAGAAAACTATAGAGAAAAAGAAAAAAGTATTACGCTACTTCACTTTTCCAATATTCAGTTCTTCTAAGGTAGGGAATATTATTTGTTGTACTCGTAAAGGGTGTTATTCTTTCTTATTCATGAGGAGAACTGTTGTTATTCCATTGCTTATTATTCTATTAGAATAACTTTGTATCTGCTGGTTTACCCTATACTTGGTGACATTCTTCTATTATTCTGTTGGAACATCCTGTCTGTGTGTTTTACACCGGACCTGGTTCCGTCTTTATTATTATTCTGTTGGAACATCCTGTCTGTGTGTTTTACATCGGACCTGGTTCCGTCTTTATTATTATTCTGTTGGAACATCCTGTCTGTGTGTTTTACGCCGGACCTGGTTCCATTCTTTATTATTACATTGGAATATCACATCTGCATGCGTTTACGTGGGACTGGTTCCGTTATTTATTATTACATTGGAATAACTTTTGCTGTCATGCGCTCTATCGCATGCATGGTGATTTCTTTTTGTTATTCCATTCTTTATTATACCCAGGTTAGTTAAAACTTTGACTTATACTCCATGAAATTAGTAGAATATCCTTGATATTTGCATTTCATCGATATCTTTTCATGGAAATATTCTTCCGATCATTCTTGAATTTTACTCTACAAAACGATGATCATGTTGACAATTTGGGCGTTAATAATTCTGGATAAAATAATTCTTGAACTTGTTTTATTGAATTCTTATATCATTGTCATCATCCTCATGTTTATATAATGTTGAAAGTCTTACGTGGCTCATAGTGTATAGATGGACTTGGTATGATTATGACCAGAGAGACTATTCGGTTTAATCATGGCCGTAATGTTACAAATGATGTGATAAAAATCCTCGATGGTAGTAGTGCATTGATGGACGATTGTTGGCATGATCATGACCATTAATGAATACACAACTATTCTTGGCCGTAGTGCGTGAATAATTGTGGTTGTGATCTTACTAAAGAATATCCTTGGCCGTAGTGCGGGGGTGATTCAATGATGTGGAATATTTATTAAAGGCGAGTCTCGGCTATAACTTGATGATGAAAAACTTTTAAATCATAAAAGATAGTAGATTTTATTTTCTACTTGACTCTTTTAATGGATTCTTTGATTCATTGTAGTTAAACTTGATGTTCATTATATTTTTCGGTTTAACTTTCTTTGTGTAGGCTAATGATAATTTATTCTCGCATTATCTTAGTCATAATATTTCTTCTTGAGCTAGTTGAGCTCACCCTTTCTTTCACCGTTCTCTTGAAATGAGAATATAGCCGACGACCCAGAACTCGGGGAGCAGAGTAATGGTCCGAGGAGGATAGCATTAGTAGTCCTCACTATTACGTGAAATAGTGTGATAATAATTGTAATGAGGACTCCTTTTGAGTTTGTATAATATCTAGTAGACAATATTTGTATTCAAACTCACAGTTTATGTTGTATTGTACACGACAGTTATATTAGTAAGTTGTATTTAAATTTTGTACCATGTATCTGACTACCCAAGATGGGTGATGTATACCTAATTTTGGGGGCGTCACACTAATTGGCATGTGACTTGATGCTGATAGGTCACTAGTTCTACCATTTGCTCAATCTATTTACACAGAGCTTTCATCTTTCGCTCTATTACGAACTGGAACTCTGCATAATCCCATTTGTCAATGCCGTCTTTGATGGTCTTGGATGATTCACCGTTAAAATTGGAACTCTGCCCACTGCTCCAATTAATCATGTTGACCTCTTCCTCTTTGTGTTGGGGGGTTGTCTTGCACGTGAGGTTGATCTAGTTTGGTGACCGCGATCTCACCGTTGTCTATTAAATCTTGGATCTTGTGTTTCAAGGCCCAGCAATCTTGAGTATCATATCCAACTACCCCGACATGATAAGCACATTTCTGATCAGCATTGAAACCCCTCCCATTAGGGTTGGCTGATGGAAGAAGACGCGTGATTTTTTTTGAGTTGTCAGAAGAGTGAGAATGTTCTCGAGCGAGTCCCGTAAGGGTGTGAACACTCGAGGCCGTTTGACTTCTCCACCTTTTGGCAATAGAGGGTTTGAAGACTGTGCTTAAAATGGAGTGTAATTTCTCCTCTGGATAGGCATGTTCTGATTGCCTTTTTGACCCTGTAGTATCAAGGAAACATCCTCCTTTTTCTTTTTATGGGCCCTCCGGAGGTTGTTTCCATAATTTTACGGATTGGATGTGCTCAGCAACAACTTTAAGGGAAACTAGGTCTTGAATCTTTTCGGACTTCAATCCCATTTCAGCCATCTCCCTATGTTTAATCATTTCAGAAAATGGTTTACCATTGCCAGCTAAGACTCTTTCATAGAAAGGAGCTTCTTGTATGTCTATGAAAATCATGACCATTTCTGATTCTGTCATGGAAGGAATAACTTGAGCAGCAAGGCGCCTCCACCTTTGAGCATACTCTCTGAAAGACTCATTGGACTGTTTCTTGACCTTGGTAATCTGGTACCGGTCAGGAGCCATCTGAGAATTGAGGTCGTATTGAGTGATGAAGGTGTGAGCTAGCTCCTCCCAACTATGGATCTTTGAGTTGTCTAATCTGGTATACCACTTAACCAGGCTTCTCGGTCGGACTCTTTTGGAATAAATTGCGTTACGAGCTTCTTGTCCTCTGCATAAGATCCAAGTTCTCCAATGAACATCTTCAAATGTGTGTAAGGATCTCCTAACCCATCATATTTTTCGAAGTCAGGAGTTTTAAATTTTTCTGGATAATTAACCCCGGGGAATATACAAAGGTCAGCATATGAAACACTTCCGTGTGCTCCAGTTCCTTTGATTGCACGAAGGGTTTCTTCCATTTGAAGAACTTTCTTCCTGATGTCACCAGTGTCAGGATCTCCTTTGAGATAGGTGATATCATGAATCTTGTTGGTCGTATCCAACTGAAGTTCAGGTTCTGTAATAGCTTTATCACGACCTTGGGTTCCTCCTTGTGTACAGGATTTAGCATGCATGGGTATCCTCGTACCCTGAGTAGACTGGTGTAGTTCTTTGAGCAGAACAACCAAATCTGTGATTTGTTTACTTAACCCATCAAATTCTTTGCGCGAAACTGGATTAAGGCCAGTCTGGTCTGATGATGACATAATTGACTGTAGGCTTGTGGCCTTTTTGGATTTTGATAGGGTAATAGGTCCGATTGCTTCCCTGCAAAAGACTTGCATAGTTTAGTGTTTAGGGAATGTGTAAATGTTTACATGCTATGTGATGTATCCGTTCTAGGAATATTATCCTACAAGGCGGATGTTAGCTGTCTGTAATCCAGGATAGCATATTTTAATTAAAATATGTATGTACACATGTTTCTTCATATTTTCCATTACATGGAGATGAATATGGCATGAAATTACAAGTAATTTACTTTACAAGTAATGAAAAAGCATGAAGAGACTTTTCTCCGTGTTTAGTTTATCAGAGGCTGACCTATCTTAGGTTACTCTCGCTAATTTTTGGCACGAAGGTTCCCAAATCATTGCAATTTACTTGACGGGAAGTTAATCCGGTCTTTCAACTGGAGCGAATTTGGGTGGTGCCTTTCTTGAGCCTCGTTGGAATTAGTCTTCCTATGAGTCCAGTAATCAACTAACAGGATAGCCTCCTAGTGGAGGAACTATACGACATACATTCACATACAATGTGTCTCACCGTTTATAAAAATGATGACATGTGCGAAACACTAATATCACAAGCAGATATAGTGTAAAACATTAAGCGCATAAAAATATATGCATTCGTACACATTCATCATAAATGTAAATGCAACATTCACACACAAGCATATAGCAATTTTTAAAAGATTGTAATAGCGGCTTAAGTCCTCTTACTGGTTCTCCCCAACAGAGTCACCACCTGTCGACGTCGGGATTTTTATTTGTCCCTTTCCGTTACTTGTTCTTTGGTGTTCTCATTTTAAGTGAGATTTGTTTGAAAAAACAAGTGAAAAATGTCCAACATGTATAATGTCTACGATGGACTGTTAAGAGTCGTCAGTTGATTTTTTATATGGTTGTACCAACACAACCGAGAAAAGGCTTGCACATTGACCTAGTTATGTGACACTGCTAAATGGGTCGGTGAAACCGAGATTCATTAGGGTTCGGGGACTTGATTATGCGGAGGGAAGGTGTTAGGCACCCCCCCCGATATCCGTGTTACCACGGTAGCCGCCACTTTTCAAGAAACTGTTGTATGAATGTGTGTGTGTGTGTGGATCAATGTGAAATTATTTGGAAGTAGTGCGAGGCCTCGTTCGCACCTATATACACATGGTTTAAATTTGTATAAAAATTCAGTTTTAAACAAGATATGGCAGTGATGTTTTAGAAAAGAGGTTTTTTCAAACCCATATGCTCAATAGTAATTGAGACCTTTTACACTCCTATTTTATATTAAGTGTTCGGCTTGATTGTTTTTAATTTTCAAGATGCGAAGCATCTTCAAGAAAATAATATACAAAATAGTGCCAAACTCCTCGTGGGTATGATAACAATCTGAGGATATCCGAACACCGTGAATAAATTTACAAGCTGTTTACAGCCGAAAATGTCCATCACGGGAATCGAATCTAGATCCAGTAATCTGAATCTGTGATCACATGATTCCTAGGCTCACATGATGCCACAATTGATAATAAAGCAGTAAACATGTATATATATAAAAGTTGTAAATATATATATATATATACAGACATGATCAGCCACCACGAAGCACCTCCATGGGGATCGAAGCGTAAATAAAGTCAGTAAAGCAATCAACCGCCATGGAGTAAACTCGAAAGGGACGAAAAATAAATAAAAATTATCGAAGACGGTCCAACCGCCATACAAAGTAAACTCCAAAGGGCCAATGTAAATATATATATATAAAAGCGGTAGCGCGACCGGATGTAAAATCGAGCTCATCGAACAAAGTTCGACACACGCCATATATATATATATATATATATATATATATTAAAGCAGTAAACGCTCCGGATGTAAAATCCAGGCTCATTGAACAGAGTTCGACACACAGTTCATATATATAAGTATATATATATATACAAAAACAAATAAATTCTCCAAACCGAAGTCTAGGCTCAATCGAGGCATAACTCGATAATGTTAGTCCATATATATATATATATATATATATATATATATGTACAAATGAAAATAAAACCACTGATAGAAGTCCGCAAAAAAAGCAAACCTGACTCTCAATGTGGAAGAAAAGTGTGTGCAAAGATGAAGAGAAAGGCTTTAAAGTGTGTGAGAAGACTTACAGTGGGCTGCCAAAGAAGACTTCTATATCTTTAAAGGGATGAACACTCGGCTCCCGTCGGTACAAAAAGTAGCTACATGTGAGCTCACAAGTGTTTAAAATGAGAAAGTACTCAATGTAAGGAGAGTACAGAGTAAATTTGATAGGGCTTCCTCGCCTTTTTTTCTTTCAAAATGTCCACCCTAAGCCCTCTATTTATAGAGGGGCAGTTGTACCTGCGGCTGGTCGGGTTGTTCCGGGCCATGTCGTCTCAAAGTACGTGCACGTATGCATTGTAATGTCTGCTCGAACTTTCAGAATTGCAATTCGGGCATCCGACTAAGGTATGTAAGACCTATTTCGGACTGCCGTTATCGAGAGTTACGCAATGACATGGGATTAAAAGTTGTACGAAGTCAGGAAGATGGGACCATGCCCTCCGGTCTTCAAGCTTCAAATTCTATCTATTATCCTGCGTAATAGTCACTCGGGATTGGACATCCTTGGTTCTTATGGGACATTGCTATGTAGAAATGTGTGTA
The DNA here is from genome assembly GCA_020205615.1 of Panax quinquefolius. NCBI lineage: Eukaryota > Viridiplantae > Streptophyta > Magnoliopsida > Apiales > Araliaceae > Panax > Panax quinquefolius. The sequence continues at coordinate 96,599,196 of CM035171.1, read as the reverse complement.
TTGAAATGTTGAGACGACGTGATGTGGCGTCAAGATGGCAAGATGATGACTTTGCCCCTCACCGGGGTTAGCGTCAGTTTGGGCTTATAAAGTAGACATTGCTCAGGGTTATCTTTGAGATTGGACTGCTGCAACTGTTGAAGGTCCTCAGTGTCATCTCTGAGGTGTGCATGTCTTCCCGGTGTTGTCTTCGGGTCTTGTACTGATGCCTTGGTATGAGTTCCGGGGTTGAAGCTGATTGCATTTGAAACAAGCATTTTTGGGGTTATCTCCAGAACTGCATTCCTTAGGGTTATCTCCAAGGTTGGTAGCTGCTACTCCCAGTTTTGGGACTGAGACTGAATATCTCGGGGTTATCTCCGAGATAGATCGGTCTTCTCCGGTGGAATTTACGGTATTAGAACTGCATGCCTCGGGGTTATCTCTGAGGTTGGACCTGATACTCCTGGTGTGTGTTCCAGGGTTGAGGGTGGAACTGGATGTGAGCTGTCTTCCAGGGTTATCTCTGAAAGACGAATCGCCTCCTCTAAATATCGATGAATAAAAAGTAAAATTTTGAGTGTCTACATTGTTATGATTATTATTAGTAGTAGTAATAATAATAATAATAATTATTATTATATTATGGTTATTATTATTTTGAATTAAAATTAGAATGAATCTGAACCGTACTTGTGCTTTCTCGCCCAAATCAATTAGAATGAATCTGAATCTTTATTATATAGATTACTATTACTATTACTATTATTATAATTATTATAATTATTACTATTACTATTACTATTACTATTACTATTACTATTACTATTACTATTACTATTACTATTACTATTATAATATTATTAATAATAATAATAATAATAATAATTATTATTATTATTATTATTATTATTATTATTATTAGTATTAGTACTATTATAATTATAATAATAATAATTATTATTACTATTACTATTATTTGTTTGTGTGTGTGAAGAAGAGAGGAGAGAGAAAGATTTTGTGTGTGAACATGAGAGAGAGTAGAGTGTAGGGGTGAATTTAATTTGGGCGGAAAGAAATATGAGCCTTTAAATTAAGTTGGAAAAATTAAGTTAGAATGAATCTGAACCGTCCTTGTGCTTTGTCAAATGAAAGATTCAAAATGGGTTTTTTCTTGTTATATATATATATATACTTGTATATATTTTTATCGCTTTTATACAAATATCTGCTTTAACTGCTTTCATAATGTAGATATTTAATCTTTTTGCCTGCAGGCTAGATTTGCCTAAATCTGGCTACTTCTAACTTTAATCGGTTCAAATTGACTAAACTGGAACCGTTGAAGCTAGAATGGTTTAGATTTATTCAAATCTAGTTCTTTTTCTAGCTTTTTCACATATTGCTTTTTCATGTGAGCCTAAGAATCATGTGATCACAAATTCAGCTTCTGAATTTAGATTCGGTTCCCGTGATGGACATTTTGTAGCTGCAACCAGCTTGTAAATTATCTGCCGTGTCTGGATATCCTTAGATGGCTCTCATGCCCAAAAGGAGTTCGACACTGCTATGTTTCTTATTTTCTCAAAGATGCCTCGAATCTCAAAAAATAAAAGCAATCAAGCCGAACATATAATAAAATGCAAGTATCGAAGGCCTCAATTACTATTGAGCATAAGGGTTTGAAAAACCTGTTTTACAAAACTTCACTGCTATATTTTGTTAAAATTGAACTTTTATATAAAAGTTAAACCCTTTGTATATAGGTGCAAACGAGGCATATCACTACCTCCAGATAATTGCACATGTGCTCTACACACACACATAAGCAGATAAAAGTTTAAATGAAAAGTGGCGGTAATCGTGTTATCACGGAAGTCGGGGGGTGCCTAACACATTCCCTCAGCTTAATCAAGCCCCCGGACCCTAACGAATCTCGATTTCCTAGACCAGTTAAATAGTGTCAAAACATTGGGTCTTTGTGCAAACCTTTTTCTCGGTTGAGTTGGTGCAACCATTTAAAAATACCAACTGACGACTCTAACAGTCAAATCGTCGACATATATATGTCAGACCTTTTCAAACTTGTTTTTTCAAACAAATCTCACCTAAAATGAGAACACCAAAAGACAAGAACAGAAAGGGATAAATAAAAATTTTGATGTCGACAGGTGGCGACTTTGCTAGGGACTTTAGTAAGAGGGCTTAAGCCGCTATTCAAGCTTTTTAAAAAACTTGTATCTACTTATGTGTGAATACTGCATTTATATTGAAATAGATGCATACTAATGCTTTATTTAGTGCACTTTAGTACTTCGCACCATATCTGCCTGTGATATTAGTGCTTCACACATGTCATAATTTCCATACGGTGAGACGCGATGTATGTGAATATATGTTGTTATTGGTATAATTTCTAAATTACGCTCACACACAAGTGCACGTGGTCAACAAGTAATATAATGATAAGTAAAAGTGTCGTTCCCACAAAGATTAGTATGAAATTAATCCTACAATTACTAGCTCTCTATTAATCTAAATTTTATTAAACTATCCAAATCAATGATTATAACTATCAAAAACTAAAAATATTAAAAATATCAATCAATTAACACTACCTAAAAACTGTAATTTCAAGCAGATAATGGAGAATTAGGCTTACAACTTCACTTTAAGTCTCACTCCGATTATTACACCTTATTCAAGTTCAATTCACTATCTCAGTTTATTAATCAAGAACACTTAAGTAGAATTAGCCATATCTCAATGCACTTGTAACGTCCCCAAACTCGGGTAATTGAAACCCGAACTCGGTGCTTTACGATACCATTTCTATGAGCGAAATAATACTAATAATGATAACAATAATATAAATATCAAACTTAATTTACATATATCAAAGTCTAATCCCAAGTACGCAACCTTTACTACAATACATTACATGATAGATAATAAATATCATTATCTTAATACTGTCTAACTATTACAAAAGATAACATAAGATTGTTCTGATTGTTTTCCTTTTTCCCTTGTTATGGCTTGAACATTTCGGTTGATCATGCTTAGCTGAAAACATTTAATTTAAACAAGAGTGAGCATTTGAGTGCCCAGCAAGTAATAACAATTATAAACATTAGCTGAAAGGGTTAAATGTTTTCTTTGTATTACCCTTCTACACCAAGTCAATAGTTGTGAAGTAATCTGAACCAATAATAATAACATAACAACTCTCTATCAAAATTTTGAAACTACATATTTGACTATAAATGGGGTTAAGGTGACATACTATGAACATTGTTTTTTATTTTCGCTAAGGTTTAACAGAACTTCATCCGCAAACCGTCATACCTTGCGGGCACGAGGGTGATCATCCCAATGCGCCCTGTATTGATCAATACTACATGCAAGAATGATATTATCGTTCACTCTGTCCACCTTGGGTGCATAAAAGTTTTTCCGTGTTCGGGATGTTCATACTTAGTCTGGAATCCGAACCAAAATAATTTGATTGGATACAAAAAGGTTTTATCATATTCAACGATATTTTTAAATCTGTATCTAGCTGGTCAAATAGCTTAGAGGTGTGTGTATATATATATATATATATATATCAACATGTGATTAAATACAATGATTATCCAAGTGGGGACACTTGTATAACCATATATAGAAATTAACGAACAGAATATATATATCTGAATTACCATATAGTATCATGTTGATAAACAATGATCGGATATAACATATAAAACAATAGGGTTAATAATCTGGTATAATAATAATATAATTCTGAAACTTCTTACTCATGTCCATTGCATAAAGGAAATACAAATGTAAGATACTTGCCTGATCTGCTGCTTACAGTTTGTAACTTATTTTTATCTTTTATACAGAAACCTATCATTAATAAGATCATTTTATTGATTAGAATAACATATCGCAACACATAGCACTGCTAATTGCAGTCAGCGCATAACCTAATTACATTATCACATATGTTTAACAGTCATTACATCATAAACAAACACGTATCTAGTCAAATTATCTAAGTCCAAATCAATTTCTAAAATATGTCGGTGTATCGACGACTTTATCGGGTAATTATCAAGTCTAAGACTCTATCGTGTAGTTCAATAGTCGTTTAGATAGTTTAAATATAAGTCATATTATTTTTCATAGTCTTATAATAATTTTTAAATAATTATTATAATTTATCATGAATTTTTAAACACTAAAATCATTATTAAATGATTTAAATATTAACTAATTCTATTATCATTAATATTTAATTAATACTAAACTATTAATGAAACTATTGCTAAAATTTTAAAGTTATTTATAATAACTCAAAATATTTTTAAAGTATTAATATTACCACTTAAATGATTTTTAAAATATTTAAAATTGTTTTAAATAATTACCATTAATATTAGAATAATAATTTATTATTTATCAAAATATAAAAAGTCATTTATTATAACTTAGAAGATTTTTAATTCATTTATTTCCTTTTAAATGATTTTTAATTCAATAAAACTATTTTTAAACTAATTATTTAATATAATTATTAAATAAACTTAATATCATTAATATTAAATTAGTAATGAAATTTACCTTTAAATATCAAAAGTTATATTTTATAACTTAAAATATTTTTAAACTATTTATTTTCATTTAAAATAATTTTTATAATATTAAAATCATTTTTAATTAATTTAGTTAATATAATTACTAAATAAATCTAATATCATTATTATTTAATAATTAATGAAACTTATCTTAAAATATTAAAAGTTATGTTTTATAACTTAAAATATTATTAAATACCTCATTATTATTTAAAATGATTTTTAATATAATAAAATCATTTTTAATTAATTTATGTAATGCATTTATTAAATAATTTAAATACCAATAATATTCAAATAAATATTAATATTTATGAAAAATATGTCAAATTATTAAAAGTTAATTTTTATAACTTAAAATAATTTTTAAAACTATTTTTGTAATTTTCAGAATTTATTTACTATTTTAAATGATTTTTAGAAATTAAATTAATTAATTTTACTAAGTCTGTCGCTAAAGCTCTTTGGCGACAGAATCTGTTGCTTTAGGTGTTCTTGAGAAACCCAGGCATGCAAAGTCAGTTTTCGAGTGAGCTTGTTTGACCAAGCTTAATTCAGCGTCTACAATGTTTCTGGGCTACCTAATGGTCAGCTTTTGTAGTGTTAATGTAACACTGCATGAAACACAACAAATAACCCGGTCATAATTCATCACAATCAAAAGTTATTAAGCTTTGAACTAGCTGTCAGGCATGTTCATCATATTTCTGGGCTGCCCAGAATTTTTAAATCATAACCGGTCAACGCTCTTGTTGACCTAATATCTAGCAATCTGTTCATGTTATGGGTGTTCTAGACGTCGGGCTGTGTAGAATAACTAGTAGGGTACATGAATCAAGTACGTATCAGGTTTAACAATCATCAAGCTAAAAGATCTGGGCAATTAAAAAGGTTTTCAGAACTGTTCTTGATTTTCTGGAATTTCCAGAAAACGCATTTCATGCTCATACTGCCTACTTTGACTAACCACTGTAACCAACACGTTTGATGACTAGGAGTTAAACTAGCATAAATCTACTGTCCATCTACTAAACTACAAACTACATACAACTATAAACATAAATCAATAACATACTGAAAGATCTTGGGTGTCATAAACTTATCATCGAGACGGGTTCACAGGTTTTCAAACCCATAAACCCGAGCGATGTTATGGTGTCACTTTCAAGCTCATTTAATCATTTGTTCTGGTCATGATTTATATCGTTTAATGGTTGAAATTTATTCTATAAATGACAAGAAACATTAATATAACAACAAATCAGTTTAACAACAACAGATCCACAAGCTATGACTTGGTCAAAGCTTGTTAGAAAAACGTTCATACCCTTTTCTGGAAATTCCAGAAATGAAAAATCGGTACAAGTTGTCTACTTTGACCAGTTGTTACATTTGATCTGTTGATTGTTTATGGAATATTAAGGCATAAATATGTAGTCCATACAACGTATTACAACTTAGATACAACAACCATAACAAACCATCAAACACAAGCATGATCTGGGCTTATGAATATGCTGTCAGAACGATCTGGGAAAAATCTGGGTTACCCAGATTTGTTCTTCAAGCAGTTTGGTCAACCTACTTTGACCGTCATTAAATTCGATTCAGTGTGAGATTTGGGGGTTCTAGAGGCATGATTATGTAGTCCTTATGTTAGACTATAACATCAAAACAACAACATGGACTAACTATAACAGAGCAGCAAAATCAGAAGCTTCAAAGTTGTTTGTCAAAAAATCTGGAAAATTTCTGGGTTTTCCAGAACAGTTTTCCATGAGAGGTCAACGCACTTTGACCCTTTATATCTGGAGATCTAGACATGGTATGGAGGTGATTCCACTTCCAGTCTACTCTCCTCATATCAAGGAACAAGTTCATAACATAAAACACACATAACACTTAACACAGCAAGATCTAGAGGCTCTGACATTCGTTGTCAGACCACAGTTTTAACCATTTTCCAGATTTTGTAAATCATCAAATCCGAGCCTATAGATGTTATGGATCTAACATCTATCAACCCAGATCATCAACATACACTATATACTAAATGTTTTAACATAAAAATCTAACATCTAACATCTAACATAGGGTTCAAGATCAGATTTGATTTAGGGTTCATACCTCTTAAAAAAAATATTGATTCTTAGCTTCTGATCCGATTGTGGATTTCGTGGGGCTTGATTAGGGGACTGATATGCTATACAATTTCGTGGTTTTGAGCTTGAGAGAGTTTGGTTGGGTGTTAGTGAACAATTAGAGGGAAATAATGCACTTTCTCTCTCTTCAATTATCGTATCTATTGATGCAATGAAATTGGCTGGTAGTGTTGACTGATTTGTAAATAGTCTGGCACATGGGCATATCTAGAGTTGAGGATTTGTCAAGATCTTGCTAGATTTTCTAGCAATAATTCACCAAATGGGACAAAAAGGGTAAAATGGTAATTTCGCTTATAATATCAAGGGTATTCTTGTCCAAGGTACTTGAATCTAGGGTTTAATCACTAGATTTTACATCTTAAAGTTTCCCAAATAATTACTAGGGTTTGAAAAATTAAAATTAAAGTGTAATAAAATTTTAATTTAAAAACACACTAATTAAATTAGGATTTTAATAGAAATTAGGGTTCCTTAATCTCATTAGGGTTCCCAAATTAACAATTAGAATTCCTAATTAACATTATAATTTACTAAAATGATAATTAGGATTTCTAATTTTATCAATTAGGGTTCTAATTAGCAAATTAGGGTTTCTAATTTAATTTAGGGTTTTTCAAATATAAATTAGGGTTTTATCTAATTAACATTAATTCTATAATACACAATAAAATTCATTTAATCACAATTACTACTTAGTCTTAAACTCATAACTTGAGTTTAACAATTAGGGTTTAATAACATGATATAAAGGTTATGACATAATTTACCATAATTGACCAACCATTATCGATCTACACATTTACAATACATTTTTATAGCCTTTGAAAAATTAAAATATAATTAATATTATATTATTATTCTCATTCATTGCTCAAATTCCGAAATTAGGGTTTGAATTCCATATCTCGATTATCTTTCATATATATAACATTATTAAGTAAGTTAACAATAATTAACTTATTAATAGAACTAAAATTCATATAATAAAATAGTAATTATAATAATTCCAATAATCATTTCATATATTACTTAAATAATATCATAACCATATTTTCATAGAAAATAAATAATAAAAATATTTCTACTATAAAATTAATTATTATAAGAATATACTTTATAATGATCAATATTTCCAAAATAAAATTATTTAAAATTATTCATGAAATAAATTAATTCTATTTATCACATATATACATACACATTACTTGGCACATATTCTCATCTTTAAAATAAAAAAATTAATATGCAAAATTTCTTATTTATTTATATAGAAAATATTTCGGTTATTACAGCACTAATACCGTATTAACTTAAATCCACAAATTTGATAGAATTAAGTCAAACACCCTAATCAACTAATTCACTATATCTCTATGTGAATTAAAATCAAATAAGGTTTAAATTCAAGTTCTCTACCTAATTACATGCGATGTTAGCATATCTCTATCCTAACATTCATTAAGATTCCATTCAAGCAAAAAATTCAAGAACACATGCTAAAGTGACTAAGTCTAGATTCATACATCATATCTCAAATCCATATAAATCCACACAGAATTGGTGATCAAGTAATTCATAAATAAAAGAACAAATCACAATAGATAAACTGAATTGATAGATTATTGAACTGAAATTAAGGCAACACAATATCGTTCAACCATAAACATCCATCATAAGCCTAATAAGTAACTTAGTTCATCATGAATGAAATAAAAACTGAAATAATAAAAGAATCCATCATCCCTGTGAGACCCCATATTTTATCAATAAAGATTTAAATTTAGTCGAAATAATTTTTAATATTATAGTGTGAATTTGAGATAATATTATAGTTGTGGGTAGTATTTATAAATTTTTGCAAAGTATGCAAGTGGTTATATTATATTCGATTGGTGGGGAATATTCGGTTTAGCGGGAATATTCGTATACAACTACTCAATCATTGGTGGACCCATAGCGTAATTATTGTCGGATTGAGAAAACGACAAAAATATTTTATTGAAATAACGGCGGAAGTTTTACCGTGGTTACTGTTGAACTACTCGGTAGTAAAAGTACAGTAATACGTGTGGTTGCATAGTAGCACACGGTATTGATTATTGATGCTTATGTGAGAAGTCACTCAGTTTGATTCCATTATTGTCGATTAATAATATGAATTATTATAGCGATAATGACGTTTTGTTTTATTCGTATTATTAACGTAATAAAACAGAAACATCTTTTTATATAAAATAGAATACTTTATTAAAGTTATTCTATAAATAGAATATATTATATTTTATTATGCATAGTGTTGCATAGTGTTTTTCATAGTATTGCATAGTGTTTGCATAGTAAAATGTTTTTATATAAATAGAATATATTATATTTTATTTAAAAGATTTTTCTTTAAATATGGACCGTCAGATTAAAGTAAATCAATCTGGACCGTTCATGGATTAGTTACTATGCATTCCATTTTCCTATAAATAGAAGCTCATTCCTTCATTATTTTCTTACGAATTCATTGAAACTCTAGAGAGAGAAATTATAGAGAGAAGCTTATATAGAGAAAATTATAGAAAGAAGAAGAGTATTCTACTACTTCTTCACTACTTCTATATTCAGGTTCTTTTACGGTAAGGGGTGTTATTCTTTCTTCTTGAAGAGAACTTCATTATTCCATTCATTATTATTACATTGGAATAACTTTTGTAAAAGTGGCATACCCTATACATAACTTCGTATCTGCCAGCATACCCTATACTTGGTGAAATCTTTATGTTATTCCATTGCTTATTATTACATTGGAATAACTTTGTATACGCTGTGTTTACCCTATACTTGGTGACATTCTTCTATTATTACATTTGGAACATCACATGCATGTGTTTTACACCCAACCGGTTCCGCTTTTATTATTACTGTTGGAACATCCTGTCATGTGTTTTACACCGGACCGGTTCCGCTCTTTATCATTCTGTTGGAATATCCTATCTCGTGTGTTTTACACCGGATCCGGTTCCATCTTTATTATTCATTGGAACATCCTGCTTGCAGTGAATTTCACCGACTGGTTCCGTTATTATTATTCATTGGAATAACTCATGCTGGGCACCGCATGCATGGTGATTTCTTTTGTTATTCCATTCTTTATTATACCCAAATGGTTAAAACTTTGACTTCTATACTCCATGAAATTAGTAGAATATCCTTGATATTTGCGTTTCATCCAATATCTTTTCATGGAAATATTCTTCTCGATCATTATTGAATTTTACTCTCACTAAACAATATCATGTTGACAATTTGGGCGTTAATAATTCATGGATTAAATAATTCTTGAACTTGTTTTATTGAATTATTATGTCATTGTCATCATCCTCATGTTATATTATGTTATCTTTGGCTTACGTGCATAGATGAACTTAGTATGATTATGACCAGGATCATTCGGTATAATCACGACTTGATATAAATGATGTGACTAAAGTCCTCGATGGCACTGTAATGCAATGATGGATAGTTTTTGGTATGATTATGACCGGGGGTGATTCTTGTAGATAGTCATGACCATTGATAATTTGATGAAAATCCTTGACAAGTGGTACATGGATGATTAAATGTGGTGGTTTATTTATTAAAAAAATTTGAGTCTCAAATGATAAAAATTGATGAAAACCTTTTAAAACCTAAAAGATAGTAGACTTTATTCTCTACTTGACTCTTTTAATGGATTGCTTATTCCATTGCAGATTAAACCGGTTGTCTATTGTATTTTATCGGTTTAACACTTTGTTGAAGGCTAATGATAATTTATTTTGCATTATCTTAGTCATAATATTTCTTCTTCGGGCTAGTTGAGCTCACCCTTTCTTTCACCGCTCTTCTTGAAATGAGAACATAGGCGGACGAGTCGGGAACGAAGTAATGTTCCGGAGGATAGCATTAGTAGTCCTCACTATTCGTGAAATAGTGTGATAATAGTTGTAATGAGGACTCCTTTTGAGTTTGTATAATATCTAGTAGACAATATTTGTATTCAAACTCACGCTTTATGTCGTATTTATACCACCACGCTTAGGTTAGTAAGTTGTATTTGAATTTATGTACCATGTAAGTGGCGACCCAAGATGGGTGACGATACCTAATTTTGGGGCGTCACGGTTGGTATCGAGCTTAGGATATGATCCTCAGCTAAGATGTGAGAATAGTACTAGGAGGGGAGAGACGGGAATTCCTTCGCTAGTATGACCTACCTAAGTTTATTTGGTATTTGATTGGTCTCATTGATATATAGTGATAATATGTTGCATGTTAATTAACCCTTGTTTTGTGACATGTTTGTATTTAGATGTTGTGAATAGGGCTCGGTTATTGGAAGCGCGATAATGAGTCACTCAACCAAAAGGTAACGACCAACAACACGATAATAATCATATCGGTGGCAATTTTATCGTAACAATGATAACCATCGTGGGGAAATTATCATGTTAAGAATGGTAACCACTTCGGTGGTAATCATGGCAAAGATAATAGAAGTGGAAATTGCAAGAAGAGAAGGTAATTTAGCTCAATTTTGTTGTGCAATCAAGTCAAGTCTAGTCGGGATAGTGGCACCAAAGGCGATACTGGACAAAACAAAGTCGGTGGTTTTCAGAAGAGCGTTTTTCGTGACTTCTCAAAAGTGGGTAACCCGAACGAAGTTAGCACGGGTTAGTTAATTATAAATTCTTGTGAAGTCTATACCTTATTAGATACCGGTTCTACCCATTATTTTATCTCTCTTGCTTGCGTTCAACGTTTAAATTTGACTCCAGAGAAATTGGACTTTGATTTATCTGTTTAAACTTAGTTGGGAGAAACCTTCGTTACCTCCACTGTTTATAAATCTTGTTGATTCAAATCGAAACTTTCACGTTACCTGTCAATCTTATCTCTTTGAAAATACTTGCCTTTGAGGTAATTTTTGAAAACGATTGATTAACTACTCATTATTCTTTTTGTAAGGTTGTTAGCTTTCATATTCCTAACCAACTCATTATACTAATTCAAAGTAACCAAATCCTAAAGTTAATCACCATTATATCAAGCCATAAGTAAAGAGCCCCTTAACCTTTCGTTGTTGACTTCCTTGTGTAGAATGCACCAAAGCCGACTTTCTGGCGCGACATCGTGAATGAAGATGGCAAGCTTATAGGTATCATTGTGAGGTGCTATCTAGGTTAAGGGATGTAAGTCACAACTGGTATCAATGTGACGTACTATCCAAGTCTTGGATGAGAGTCACAGTTTTGAATGATATTTCTATTATTAATAAATTTTCTTGACGTATTCTTGAAGATTTCCTAGCCTACCCTAGAGCGTGAAATCGAATTTTGTATTGACCCCAGTACAAAAACCCATTTCTTAAACCCTCAAATATTTCTTCAACTAAAAGGATCTGTTTACGAGGATTATGATGAAAGTCATAGTAAAAGTATAGAACTGATGAAAATCATGGGTATATGAAGTATTAGTAAGTTTTATGATGAGTTATGTTGGTTAGTATGTGAAAACATGAAAGTTTCTTAGAAATCACAAAGAGTTGAAAATCAGATTTTGGTGAAAAACGTAACATGAAATTCAATTGACCATATCTCCTATTATATTTTGAATTTTTGAGTGTGGTCAAGTCCTAGAGTTAGATCTATGAGTTACCTAACTAATCCAAGTGGAATTACTAGAAAAGGTGTTGTAGATTTTTGTGTGGACTAATTTTAGCAAAGGAGGCCAAAGCTGTAAATTTCGAAAATGCTACTGCCCAGAAACTTTAAGGGGCTGTTTCGGCCACTTAAATTATGAGAAAAATTCTGGCCTTTTGGTACATGAAGGTATATGGTATAAAGTATCTCCTGTCCAAAAATGAGCTCATTCTGACTTAAAATGAGCAAGTTATGACTATTTCAATATTTAGGTTTTTCCATTTAAAACGCTATAACCGGAGTTTTATAACTCAGATGACCATGAAATTTAAACTAGAAGCTCATGTTAACATGTGTAAGGTCCTGCCAAGATTTGGGAATTTTGGAGTTAAACTTGAGGTAGCTAATTTCTTAAGGAATTAATTAGAAATTGATTTTGAAAAATAGTAAATGAATTTTAAAAATTCCAGAAAAAATATATTTTCATCATGGGACTATATTATGCTAAATCCCAGAAAAGAAATATTTTTGGGACTGATTTGGTATTTTTCATGAAAATAGTTTAGTTACGAACATATGAGTTAAATATGTTATGTGAAGTAACAAAGTTGAAAATAGGATTTTATGGCTAGAGAATCCTATATAGAGTATATGCATTTTTTTTTTAGGGATTTGATAATTGGTAATGATGTCTTATGAGTATGGCATTTTGAATGATTAAATGCATTATATGGTAAAGCGTAAACAATTGAGATAAATTGTTTATAAATTTAAGAAGTGATTAAAATATTGGTATAATATTAATGATATTAGATTATGAGATTATTAAGTGATTGATAACATGGGGATATTCTTGAATCCTGGATAAATTATATTATAAATGTTTAATATTTATCCTTTATCTTATTTGATTGATTCTTTATATCATTATCCTTATGTTTATATTTTTTAAAGTCATCATGGCATTCGTAGAGCATAGATGGACTTGGTATGATTATGACCGAGGATTGTTCGGTATAATCATAACTTAGTAATTGAAAACACAATTATCTTTGGTCAGTAGTGCATGGATAATTTGTGGTCGTGATACTAATGAATATCCTTAGCTTTGTAGTGCGAGGATGATTCGACGATGTGGATTAATTATTGAAATGAGTCTCAAAGAATGAAATATTAATTCATGGATGTGTTCAAAGTCATCTCGTGGCTTACGTGCATAGATGGACTTGGTATGATTATGACCGAGGATCATTCGGTATAATCATAATCAGAATTGAAAACACAATTATCTTTAGTCGTAGTGCATGGATAATTTGTGGTCGTGATATTAATGAATACACAATTATCTTTGGTAGTAGTAGTGCATGGATAATTTGTGGTCGTGATACTAATGAATATCCTTAGCCAGAAAGTGCGGGGATGATTCGACGATGTGGATTAATTATTGAAATGAGTCTCGACGAATGAAATATTAATTCATGGATGTGTTCAAAGTCATCTCGTGGCTTACGTGCATAGATGGACTTGGTATGATTATGACCGTGGATCATTCGGTATAATCATAATCAGTAATTGAAAACACAATTATCTTTAAATAGTAGTGCATGGATAATTTGTGGTCGTGATACTAATGAATACACAATTATCTTTGGCCGTAGTGCATGGATAATTTGTGGTCGTAATACTAATGAATACACAATTATCTTTGGCCCTAGTGCATGGATAATTTGTGGTCGTGATACTAATGAATACACAATTATCTTTGGCCGTAGTGCATGGATAATTTGTGGTCGTGATACTAATGAATACACGATTATCTTTGGTCGTAGTGCATGGATAATTTGTGGTCGTGATACTAATGAATACACGATTATCTTTGGCCGTAGTGCATGGATAATTTGTGGTCGTGATACTAATGAATACACGATTATCTTTGCCCGTAGTGCATGGATAATTCGTGGTCGTGATACTAATGAATATCCTTGGCCTGTAGTGCAGGGATGATTCGATGATATGGATTAATTATTGAAATGTGAGTCTCAAAGATGAAATATTAATTCATGGATGTGGTAAAAGTCATCTTTAGTCAGTAGTGCATTGATAGACTTGGTATGATTATGACCACGGATTATTCGGTATAATCATGATCAGTAATTGAAAACACGAATATCCTTAGCCAAGAAGGTGCATGGATAATTCATGGTTGTGATACTATTGTCGAGTCTCGATATTATTGGTTTTACGATTATATATCTTTGGCCACAGTAGTGCAAAGATGAATTGTTAATAAATATCTTTGGCCTCAGTAGTGCAAAGATGAATTGTTAATGAATATCTTTGGTAGGATTACAAAGATGAATTAAATGTTTTCAACGATAAAGGTATTCAAGGTATCCTCACCTCTTTATCATACCAGGTACGTACCCTAATTTCGAGGGCGAAATTTCATAAGGAGGGGAGATTGTGAGACCCCATATTTTATCAATAAAGATTTAAATTTAGTCGAAATAATTTTTAATATTATAGTGTGAATTTGAGATAATATTATAGTTGTGGGTAGTATTTATAAATTTTTGCAAAGTATGCAAGTGGTTATATTATATTCGATTGGTCGGGGAATATTCGGTTTAGCGGGGAATATTCGCATAACTACTCAATCATTGGTGGACCCCATAATGTAATTATTGTCGGATTGAGAAAACGACAAAAATATTTTATTGAAATAACTTGGCGGAAGTTTTACCGTGGTTACCGTTGAACTACTTTCGGTAGTAGTAAAAGTACAATGAATACGTGTGGTTGCATAAGAAGCACACCAGTATTGATTATTGATGCTTATGTGAGAAGTCACTCACTTTGATTCCATTATTGTCGATTAATAATAATATGAATTATTATAGCGATAATGACGTTTTGTTTTATTCAGATTATTAACGTAATAAACCGTAAACATCTTTTTATATAAAATAGAATACTTTATTAAAGTTATTCTATAAATAGAATATATTATATTTTATTATGCATAGTGTTGCATAGTGTTTTGCATAGTATTGCATAGTGTTTGCATAGTAAAATGTTTTTATATAAATAGAATATATTATATTTTATTTAAAAGATTTTTCTTTAAATATGGACCGTCGATTATTAAAGTAAATCAATCTGGACCGCTCATGGATTAGTTACTATGCATTCCATTTTCCTATAAATAAAGCTCATTCCTTCATTATTTTCTTACAATTCATTGAAACTCTAGAGAGAGAAATTATAGAGAGAAGCTATAGAGAGAAAATTATAGAAAGAAGAAGAGTATTCTGCTACTTCACTACTTCTATATTCAGTTCTTTTACTTAAGGGGTGTTATTCTTTCTTCTTGAAGAGAACTTCATTATTCCATTCATTATTATTCTGTTGAATAACTCAGAAAAAGTATACCCTATACATAACTCGTCAGATACGCTGCATACCCTATACTTGGTGAAATCTTTATGTTATTCCATTGCTTATTATTCATTGGAATAACTTTTGTGATCTGTGCTTTTACCCTATACTTGGTGACATTCTTCTATTATTCTGTTGGAACATCACATGCTCGTGTGTTTTACACCGACCGGTTCCGCTTTTATTATTCTCGTTGGAACATCCTCGTCATGTGTTTTACACCGACCAGGTTCCGTCTTTATCATTCTCGTGGAATATCCTATCGTGTGTTTTACACCGATCCGGTTCCATCTTTATTATTCATTTGAACATCCCGCTTGCAGTGAATTTCACGACACGGTTCCGTTATTATTATTACGTTGGAATAACTTTGTCTGTCATGCGGTACGCATGCATGGTGATTTCTTTTGTTATTCCATTCTTTATTATACCCAATTGGTTAAAACTTTGACTTCTATACTCCATGAAATTAGTAGAATATCCTTGATATTTGCGTTTCATCCAGTATCTTTTCATGGAAATATTCTTCTGATCATTATTGAATTTTACTCTACGAAACAGTATCATGTTGACAATTTGGACGTTAATAATTCATGGATTAAATAATTCTTGAACTTGTTTTATTGAATTATTATGTCATTGTCATCATCCTCATGTTATATTATGTTATCTTTGGCTTACGTGCATAGATGAACTTAGTATGATTATGACCAGGGATCATTCTGTATAATCATGACTTGATATAAATGATGTGACTAAAGTCCTCAGTGGCACAGTAATGCGATGATGGATAGTTTTTGGTATGATTATGACCGTGGGTGATTCGATAGTCATGACCATTGATAATTTGATGAAAATCCTTGACCGTAGTACAGGGGATGATTAAATGTGGTGGTTTATTTATTAAGTTGTGAGTCTCAAATGATAAAAATTGATGAAAACCTTTTAAAACCTAAAAGATAGTAGACTTTATTCTCTACTTGACTCTTTTAATGGATTGCTTATTCCGCAGCAGCTAAACCGGTTTATCTATTGTATTTTATCGGTTTAACATTTGTTGAAGGCTAATGATAATTTATTCGCATTATCTTAGTCATAATATTTCTTCTTCGGGCTAGTTGAGCTCACCCTTTCTTTCTTTGTTCTCTTGAAATGAGAACATAGTTGGACGAGTCGGGGAGCGAAGTAATGTTCCGAGAGGATAGCATTAGTAGTCCTCACTATTCTGTGAAATAGTGTGATAATAGTTGTAATGAGGACTCCTTTTGAGTTTGTATAATATCTAGTAGACAATATTTGTATTCAAACTCACAGTTTATGTCGTATTGTACACGACAGTTAGGTTAGTAAGTTGTATTTGAATTTATGTACCATGTAAGTGGCGGCCCAAGATGGGTGACGTATACCTAATTTTGGGGGCGTCACAATCCCAATTATAATAATTGAATTAAAGAAGTAGAATAGATACAAAACCACCCTTCTTCTTTG
Organism: Panax quinquefolius; assembly: GCA_020205615.1. Lineage (NCBI taxonomy): Eukaryota > Viridiplantae > Streptophyta > Magnoliopsida > Apiales > Araliaceae > Panax > Panax quinquefolius. The sequence goes on along the minus strand of CM035171.1, from coordinate 96,581,832 downwards.
CTCCACTATGTAATCTTCGTGATTCTGACCTTCAATTCTTTCCTCCAATGTTCTTCACTCGAATTAGGGCTCAAAATTGCTTCTTGATTGATTGTTGTTAATACTCTTCAGTTGTTGTTGTTGTTGTCTGATCAATGGTCATATATTTAGTCATAAAACTGATGCCAATTGAAGTCCCAAGCCATGCCAACTTTCTCCACTTCACGCTGCTGCAGAACTCTAATTGAAACATAACTCTCTCTCTTGCCCCATACCCGCGCCCCGACGGTGGTTTTTGTTCTATAAAGGCCCGTCCCGGTGTAGGGTCATTTTGTAGTTGCTCAAGTACCCCCTTCAAATGAAAGTTTTTTTCAGATTCAACATTTTGCCATGGCCAGGGGGGTGTAGTTCTGCAGCTACACATTTTTGCTCATTTTGATGCCACTTCCTGTCACAACACCACCTTTACGCCACAAATGCTATGCCATGCCACCTAAACATAAAACGAACATAAACAAGAAAAAACGAACATAAATATACAGGATTAACACAGTTTAAGTCCAAATTAGATGCCGATTTGTAGGTATAAAACCCACTCATCAAACTCCCCCAAACTTAAACCTGTGCTAGTTCTCGAGCACAAAACAAAACAAAAATGCAATGCAACTAATCTACATGCCTACGATGTTACGCCCCCAAAATAGGTATACATCACCCATCTTGAGTCGCCAAATACATGGTACAAAATTCAAATACAATTTAATTATACAACAGTCGTGTAAAATACGACTAAACATATGCTGTGAGTTTCAATACAAATATTATCATCTAGACAATATACAAACTCAATGGGGTCCTCATTACATTTATTGTCACACTATTTAACAGAATAGTGAGGACTACTAATACTATCATCTGGTCCATCACTCCGTTCCCCGACTCGTCCCAAATATATTCTCATTTCAAGAAGAAACGAAGGAAAGAAATGGTGAGCTCAACTAGCCCAAGAAGAAATATTATGACTAAGATAATGCGTAATAAATTATCATTAGCCTTAAACAAAGTTGAATCGATACAATATAACAAACATCAAGTTTAATCATAAATGAACAAGCAATCCATTAGAAGAGTCAAGTAGAGAATAAAATCTACTATCTTCTATGATTTGAAAGGTTTTTCATGACTTTTATCGCTGGGACTTAGCTTAATAAAAATCCACATCATCAAATCACCCCTGCACTACGGCCAAGGATATTCTTTAGTATCACGACCACAACTATCCATGCACTACGAGCCAAGAATATTTATGTATTCATTAATGGTCATGATCATGCCAACAACTGTCCATCAATGCACTACGGCCAATGAGGACTTTTACCACATCAATTATAACATTACGGTCATGATTATACCGAATAATCCCTGGTCATAATCATACCAAGCCCATCTATGCACTACAGGCCACAGATGACTTTCAACATAATATAAACATTAGGATGATGACAATGATATAAGAATTCAATAAAACAAGTTCAAGAATTAATTTATCCATGAACTAATAACGTCCAAATTGTCAACATGATAGTGCTTTGTAGAGTAAAATTCAAGAATGCTCAGAAGAATATTTCCATGAAAAGATACTGGATGAAGCGCAAATATCAAGGGTATTCCACTAATTTCATGGAGTATAGAAGTCAAAACTTTAACCAACTGAGTATAATAACGAATGGAATAACAAAAGAAATCACCATGCATGCGATTTCCGCATGCATGTGTTGTTATTCCAACAGATTAATAAGTAACGGAACCAAAGTTAGGCAAAATTCGCACCAACGGTGATGTTCCAACAAAATAATAAAGATTTTAACCAGTCCCAAAGCATAAACCCAATGACGTGATATTCCAAATGTAATAATAATAAAGACTAATATTAGAAGAATGTCACCAAGTATAGGGTAGTCCGCGATATCAAGGTTATTCAAGTAAAATAATAAAGAATGGAATAACAGAAGTTCTCTTCATGAATACAAAAGAAATAATACCCCTTACAAGTACAACAAATAATATCCCTTACCGTAAAAGAAGAGTATTTTTTGATTGGTAGAAGCGAGGATATACTCAAAGAAAACTTGCGATGACGCTTCAAAGCTTTCATAAACTCTAAAGAAATACGCTCAAGATTATAGAAGAGAATTCTCTAGATTTCTGGTGTGATTTTCAATTCTAACTAAGCATCCTATTTATAGGAGAATTTAAGGGATACTGTGTAATTCGTGTGCACCGAATGATTTCACGGATGAATTATTTTGATAAATCACAGATGCACATTTTCAAACATTCATCCAATAAGAATAAATCAAATTAATATTTTATATATATATATATATATATATATATATATATATATAAACCTACACATGCTTAAAAGACAATTCCCCACCCGTGAACAACTTTGCAACTTATTCTGCCAATTTATTCAAATCTCCAACCAATGAGAACAAAGCAATTAGGTGACCAAACCTCTCCTTGACAGAACTTCTACACATCGTTAATATTGCAAATAATAATATTAATAACTTTGTCATCTCAATTATTGATTATAAAATATATAAAATATTGACAATAATTAAATCAAATAACATGAGATATTATGCAGCAATTACTGTAGCAATAATTGAACAAAACTGAGTGACTTCTCACGTAAGCATCAATAATCAATACCGTATTACTCTTTGTGCAACTACACGACATCGTACTTTTAACACCGAGTGTTTCAACAGCTTAACTGTAAAAACTTTCCGCCGTTATTTTCATAAAGTATTTTTGTCGTTTTCTCAATTTGACAATAATTCCGTTGTGGGGTCCACCAATGATTGTGCCGTTGTACGAATATTCCCCGACCAATCGAATATTATATAACAACTTGCGTACTTTACAAAATTATAAATATTACCCACAACTATAACATTATATCAAATTTACTCCATAATATTTAAAAATGATATCTATAGAAAATTCATCTTTATTTATAAAAGTTGGGGTCTTACAACCTCCCCTTTCTTATGAAATTTCGCCCTCGAAATTATGGTACGTACCTGGTATGTCGAAGAGGTAAGGATACCTTGATTTTATTTCAGATTCTAACTCCCAGGTCATTTTCACAACATCGTGATTTCTCCACAAAACTTTGATTTGAGGTATAACCTTGGAGCGTAAAATATGTTCCTTCTTATCCAATATTTGAACAGGAACCTCTTCATACGTTAAATCTTCCGCTATTTCGTCCGGTTCTAACTCAATAATGTTTTTTGGGTCTTTCACATATTTACGTAACATAGATATGTGAAAAAATGTTATGAACACGAGACATACTTGGCGGTAAAGCGAGTCTATACGCCACAGTTCCTACTCGATCGAGGATTAAAAATGGGCCGATGAATCGAGGATTGAGTTTTCCTCTCTTTCCAAATCTCGTAACTCCTTTCCATGGAGCAACACGTAACAACACATGATCTCCTATATCGAATTCCATGTCTTTTCGATGAAGATCAGCATAACTCTTTTGTCAATCTTATGAGGTTTTTATACGTTTTCGGATCGTTTGAATCTTTTCTGTAGTCATACGTACCAACTCCGGTCCCAACAACGTTGCTTCTCCCACCTTATCCCAGCATACTAGAGAACAACACTTTCTTCCATACAACGCCTCAAATGGAGCCATGCCAATACTTGCTTGATAACTGTTGTTGTAGGAAAACTCCACCAATGGTAAGAACTTATCCCAACTTCCTCAAAGTCAAGGACACGAGTCTTAATAAATCTTCAAGAGTTTGAATAGTCCTCTCCGATTGCCTCGTCCGTCAAATTCAAGATGATATGCCAAAGCTAAATCGTAAATCGTGCCCATAGCTTTTTGTAAACTAACCCAAAATCGTGAAGTGAATCTTGGGTCTTGATCGAAAACTATGGATATCGGCATACCATGCGCCTTACAATCTCGTTTATGTACATACGAAAGCAAGACGTTCAAGTGTATAAGTTTCTCGATCGAAGAAATGAGCGGACTTGGTCAATCTATCAACAATGACCCAAATCGCATCTATGCCTTGAGAAACCTTAGGAAGACCAGTAACGAAATCCATGGTAATGTGCTCCCACTTCAATTCTGGAATTCAAGTGGTTACAATGGACCTTTTGGTACTTGATGCTCCGCTTTAACTTGTTGACAAGTTAGACACCTTGAGATAAACAGCGGTATCTCTCTCTCTTCATATTGCTCCACCAAAATGTATGACGAAGATCATGATACATTTTGGTACTCCCAAGATGGATTGCAAACGGTGTGTTGTGCGCCTCCATCATGATTTTATACTTTAAATCAGGGTCATTAGGAACACAAAGTTTGGAGTTGACTCGAAGTATTCCTTCTTCATCGATTCTTGCTTCCGGCATAGAACCTTCTTGCACTTTCTTCCTCATACACATCAGCTCCAGGTCTGTAGCTTGAGCAGCTTTAACTTTATCAATTAAAGTTGGTTCTACTCGTATATTCGCCATCATCACATGGGTCCCTGGAGTCTTTAACTCCATCTCCATCCTTTGCAAGTCACACAAAATGGGCCTTTGTGTTGACAATATCGCACTCGTACTTGCATATGATCTTCTACTCAATCGCGCTACCACCGGTTAAACTTTCGGGATGGTATTGGATGGTATGATCATAATCTTTCAATAGTTCAAGCCAACGTCGTTGTCGCATGTTGAGTTCCTTTTGAGTGAAGAAATATTTGAGGCTTTTATGATCCGTAAAGATCTCCACCTTCTCCCCATACAAGTAATACCTCCAAATTTTAAGTGCGAAGACAACAGCTGCTAACTCTAGGTCATGAGTAGGATAATTCCTCTAATATTCTTTGAGTTATCTTGAGGCATAGGCTATAACTTTCTCATGTTGCATGAGAACACATCCTAACCCTTTGCCCAAAGCATCACTATAGATGACAAATCCCTAATAGCCAGATGGTATTGTCAGAACAGGTGTTGAAATGAGTCTCCTCTTGAGTTCTTGAAAACTCTTCTCAAATTCTTCGCTCTAACCGAACTTTGTATCTTTTTGAGTCAGCTGAGTTAAAGGAGTAGCTATTCGAGAAAATCTTTCCACGAATCTCCGATAATAACCAGCTAAGCCGAGAAAGCTACGTACTTCGGTCAATGATTTAGGTTGCTCCCAGCTTTGAATTTCTTCAATCTTTGCCGAGTCAACAGATATTCCATGACTTGATACTACGTGCCCAAGGAATGCTACTTCCTCAAGCCAGAACTCACATTTCTTCAACTTGGCATAAAGCTTCTATTCACGAAGCTTTTGGAGTGTCAGCCTCAAGTGTTGCTCATGATCTTCACGGCTTTTGGAATAAATAAGGATGTCATTAATAAAGACGACCACAAAGTGATCCAAATATTCCTTGAATACTCGGTTCATCATATCCATGAAGGCAGCAGGAGCATTAGTCAATCCAAAGGACATGATTAGGAATTCATAATGCTTGTACCGAGTTCTGAAAGCCATATTTGGAATGTCATCTGTTCTAATCTTCAATTAGTGATATCCGGAACGAAGATCAATCTTTGAAAAGAATTTGGCTCCTTGCAACTGGTCAAACAGGTCATCAATACGTGGCAATGGGTGCCTATTTTTGATGGTGACATGATTCAACTCCCGATAATCAATACAAAAGTCGCATACTCCCATCTTTCTTCTTCACGAATAGAACAGGGAGCACCCCAAGGAGAAGTACTAGGGCCGAATAAAGCCATGTCTAACAATTCCTGCAATTGGGTCTTTAACTCCTGAAGTTCAATTGGAGCCATTCGATATGGGGCTTTGGAAATGGGTTTTGTACCAGGTTCAAGGTCGATACAAAATTCAATTTCATGCTCTGGGGGTAGGCAAGGAAGTTCTTCAGGGAATTTATTAACAATAGAAATATCATTCAAAACTGACGTATTTTTGTTTAGATCCGTGACATGAGCTAAGAAAGCTTGACATCCATTTTTTAATAAACGAATAGCTTTATGGCTTGAGATGACTGTGATTGATTTTAATGGTTTGGTCGCTTGAATTCGCATAATAGGTTGATTAGGAATATGAAAGCTAACAACCTTACGAAAAACAATCAATTTTTGCATGATAAGTAGTTAACCAATCAATCCACAGAATCACGTCCAAATGCAAATATTTTCAATGAAATAAGATCGACGGTAATATGAGCGTCTTAGATTTGAACCAAACAAGACTTATAAACATTGGATGTAATGAAGGTTTCTCCCAATGGAGTTTCCACAGATAAGTCAAAGTCTAATTTCTCCGGAGTCAAATTTAATCGTTGAGCGCAAGTAGGAGAAATAAAAGAATGGGTAGAACCGGTATCAAATAAAGTATAGACTTCGCTAGAGTTTATGATAAGCTTACCTGTGATGACCTCATTCGGGTTCCTTGCTTTCTGGGAGGTCACAACAAATGCTCTCCTTGCACTACCGGCTTTGACTTTTCTCGGGATGACCTTTGGTCCCTCCATCCTCGGCTGAACTTGTCTTGGTGAGCGACAAAATCGGGCTAAGTGACCTTCTCTTCCACAATTATAACATTCTTTGACTGACATCGCGCTTTGGGTGATGTGTCCCTCCCCTCCGCATTTGAAGCATATGATAGGTGGTCTTTCTCCTTCCTTAACAACTGGTGCTGGTGCTGACGTCTTCCATCATTGTTGAATCTCCTCTTCTTAAAATGTCCATTCTTATTATTTTGGCCTTGATTACCACCGAAGTGGTTACCACTTTTGGCCTGTTGATTCCCTCCATGCTTGTTGTCACCGCTTCGATGACTGTTCTCATTGGTATTATCATTTTTCCGGCTGCTCTCCTTTGGTTGCGTTGACTCGTTATCGCGCTCTACTAACTGAGGCCTATTTACAACATCTGAATACAAACACAGTTTATGAGAAATAAAATATTAACGTATCTCCGGCTTTAAACCTCTTAAAAACATTCGCATCATTCTCTCTTCATTATCCACCAAGTGGGACGCAAACCGGGATAACTCGGCAAACTCTGCTTCGTACTACGACACGGTCATATTATTCTATTACAACTTGATGAACTCCACCTCCTTTATATGACGAATACTTTCGGGAAAGTACTTGTCGTTAAATAGTTCTTGGAACTTCTCCCAAGGCATTTTCAGTGCGGCAGGTTGAGTACGCTTTACCGATTCCCACCAGTAATCTGCCTCTCCTTGTAACATATAGGCGGCAAAGGGAACCTTTTGCTCCTCGGAGCATCCCAAGACATCAAATATCTTGGTGATCTACTTTATCCATGCTTTTGCCTTAAGTGGTTTTTGCTCTCCAATAAACTCTGGTGGTCCTAGCCTCTTGAACTGTTTAGCGGTGACCGTCCGAGAGTTTCCAGTGGTTCCACTTACATTTTGGATAGAGCCGCTCTCGCCTGCTATTGCATGAATTGCATAAAGCCTCTGAACATTCCATCATTCATCATTTGGTCAGTGTTGTTGTTTGCATGAGGATTGTCACCTTCCTGATGCACATTATCCTGATTATTGATATGTGGTGAATCAACGGTCACCTGTGCTCCATTGCTGTTCTCAACATTCTCGGATGTCATTTTCAGATACTGCCACAAAACAAAAGTTAATTGATATGTAACATATTATCCCTATATTCTGATCGACCAATTAAATACCAAAAAAACTTAGGTAGGTCATACTAGCGAAGGAATTCCCCGTCTCTCCCCTCCTAGTTCTATTCTCACATCTTAGCCAGGGATCATATCCCTAAGCTTTGATACCAACTGTGACGCCCCCAAAATAGGTATACATCACCCATCTTGAGTCGCCAAATACATGGTACAAAATTCAAATACAATTTAATTATATAATAGTCGTGTAAAATACGACTAAACATATGCTGTGAGTTTCAATACAAATATTGTCATCTAGATAATATTCAAACTCAATGGGGTCCTCATTACATTTATTGTCACACTACTTAACAGAATAGTGAGGACTACTAATACTATCATCTGGTTCATCACTCCGTTCCCTGACTCGTCCCAACTATATTCTCATTTCCTGAAGAGAATAGTGAAAGAAAGGGTGAGCTCAACTAGCCCAGTAAGAAATATTATGACTAAGATAATGCAGAATAAATTATCATTAGTCTTAAACAGTGTTGAACTGATACAATATAACAAACATCAAGTTTAACTGCAGCGGAACAAGCAATCCATTAGAAGAGTCAAGTAGAGAATAAAATCTACCATCTTCTATGATTTGAAAGGTTTTTCATGACTTTTATCGCTGGGACTCAGCTTAATAAAAATCAACATCATCGAATCACCCCTGCACTACAGCCAAGGATATTCTTTAGTATCACGACCACAACTATCCATGCACTACGAGCCAAGAATATTTGTGTATTCATTAATGGTCATGATCATGCCAACAACTGTCCATCAATGCACTACGACCAATGAGGACTTTTACCACATCAATTATAACATTACGGTCATGATTATACCGAATAATCCCTGGTCATAATCATACCAAGTCCATCTATGCAGTACAGGCCACATATGACTTTCAACATAATATAAACATGAGGATGATGACAATGATATAAGAATTCAATAAAACAAGTTCAAGAATTAATTTATCCATGAACCAATAACGTCCAAATTTTCAACATGATACTGCTTTGTAGAGTAAAATTCAAGAATGCTCATAAGAATATTTCCATGAAAAGATACTGGATGAAGCGCAAGTATCAAGGATATTCCACTAATTTTATGGAGTATAGAAGTCAAAACTTTAACCAACTGAGTATAATTACGAATGGAATAACAAAAGAAATCAACATGCATGCGGTACTTCGCATAGACAGGTTATTCCAACAAATTAATAAGTAACGGAACTCGTCAAAGTAAATTAGCACTCAAAAGGATGTTCCAACGTAATAATAAAGAGCGGAACCAGTCCCAAGATAAACGTATAAACAGGATATTCCAATGTAATAATAATAAAGATGAAACCGGTCCGACGCGTGCGCAGAGGCGATGGATATTCCAAATGTAATAATAATAAAGATGTAATATTAGAAGAATGTCACCAAGTATGGGTAGTCCACAGATATCTTTGGTTATTCCAAAGAGAATAATAAAGAATGGAATAACATAAGTTCTCTTCATGAATACAAAAGAAATAATACCCTAGACAAGTACAACAAATAATATCCCTTACCGTAAAAGAAGAGTATTTTGACTGGTAGGGCGAGGATATACTCAAAGAAAACTTGCACTACGCTCAAAGCTTTCTTAAACTCTAAAGAAATACGCTCAAGATTATAGAAGAGAATTCTCTGGATTTCTGGTGTGATTTTCAATTCTAACTAAGCATCCTATTTATAGGAGAATTTAAGGGATACTGTGTAATTCGTGTGCACCGAATGATTTCACGGATGAATTATTTTGATAAATCACAGATGCACATTTTCAAACATTCATCCAATAAGAATAAATCAAATTAATATTATATATATATATATATATATATATATATATATATATATATATAAACCCACACATGCTTAAAAGACAATTCCCCACCCGTGAACAACTTTGCAACTTATTCTGCCAATTTATTCAAACCTCCAACCAATGAGAACAAAGCAAGTAATTATAATACAAATATATATAACCCACACCTGTTAAAAAAAACAAACCACCCATAGATTCCAAAATCCAAACCCGTTTCATTTTTTTTCTTCCACACATAGCCCTACGTGTTCCCCTCCCACCAGTATGTCATCATCACATATGGGCCCCACCATTTATTATATACTAAATAATCTTCTACCGATTATTTTGAAAAATGGGTAAATGGGGGTCCAAATAATAAACAAAATTTACAACAAATATTTCATAAAATCACCTCAATATTTTTAACAACATTTATCATCATTATTATAATTCACAATATTAATCGACCAGATCGTTCCCAGAAAAGAGGGGGCTTTCCAATAAGGATTTCTCCCCATTGGTGCGCTATTAGGTGACCAAACCTCTCCCTGACAGAACTTCTACACATCGTTAATATTGCAAATAATAATATTAATAACTTTGTCATCTCAATTATTGATTATAAAATATATAAAATATTGACAATAATTGAATCAAATAACGTGAGATATTATGCAGCAATTACTGTAGCAATAATTGAACAAAATTGAGTGACTTCTCACGTAAGCATCAATAATCAATACCGGTATTACTCTTTATGCTACTCTGGACATCTTGTACTTTTTAACAATCGAGTGTTTCACAGCTTAATCCAGAAACTTCCGCCGTTATTTTCATAAAGTATTTTTGTCGTTTTCTCAATCCGACAATAATTCCGTTGTGGGGTCCACCAATGATTGTGTCGTTGTACGAATATTCCCCGACCAATCGAATATTATATAACAACTTGCGTACTTTACAAAATTATAAATATTACCCACAACTATAACATTATATCAAATTTACTCCATAATATTTAAAAATGATATTTATAGAAAATTCATCTTTATTTATAAAAGTTGGGGTCTTACATACGAATCCAGCAGTAATGACAGAAACAATTCTATTCAATCGGCCTCAGAGAAATCAAGCAAACATGACAATACTTCATATAAAAACCAATCAGTAAATTCCTCATTAATCATCAAATCTTAGACTGTTATCACTAATATAGTGCGTGTGTGCTCAACACCTATGCTAACTGATACAAAATCAAATTTAACACATAATAGGTCTCTTTGAAGGCATCATGCAGTGTAAACTCAAGAAATTCAAAAACAGTCAATATCCAACTAAAATCAAGTAATTACTAATATCGAGGGTCAAAATAGGGTACTTATGCATTATTTTTCATCTATAGAGGCTTTTTGCTCTTATTTCCCATTTTATTCATTTCTCTTTTTTATACTCATGGCTGTGCAAATTTCTTATTCCCTTAGGCTTTTCAATGCTACCTTAACGAGCTTTCGACCAACGACTCCCAAACCATTAAGGCCTTAGGGCACTAGGTTTAAAGATAATCCCCTCGGACTTACTTACTCAAGTAACAAAGGCCACAAAACTAGATAAGCATGCCACGATGTTTATTTTTTAAATATAGCTTATAAACCCCAATTTTTACCCCAAACTTAGATTCTTGCTTAACTTTAGCCTTCACTGCCTATCCTTGTCATTCTTTCATTCAAACTAGCATTATCCTTTAGAGGTTCATTATTTATCAATTTGAACTTAAATTTTCAACATAGTTGTTATTACTGTGCTAACCTTATTATATCAGTTTTAAACAGGAAAAGACTCAATTCATAACATAAAAATCACATCAAAGTTCTAATAGTCAGTACTATACTTGTCTACTCGAAATCAATCTCATCATTGGCCAAAATAGTCTGTACTATCTAACAGCTGGACTCATGCAAGATAAACACAATACAAACTAAATTTTTTGTGATTTTTGTGATTTTTTCAATTTTTTTTACAATATGGAATAAAAATAACAGAAATGGAAACTAATAAAAACTATAAAAACTATTTACAATACTACATTACTTATGCAACTATTATGCAATTACACTACATGAATACACATAAAAACTAAACATAACAACTTATGCAAAAATATAACAAAACTAAACTAACATATGCAATAAAACTAAACTAAACTAAAAATAAACTAAACTAACTCCCTTAAACTTAACAATTACAATATCCTCATTGTAGAAATAAAGTAGTAAGTGTATAAGGACTTCCTTGTAATCATCTAAGGTTAAGGTGATGGTGGTGATGGCTGTCGTGACTCATAAAGTCAGCGCTCGTCATTGTTGGAATCAGATGGTGGAAAATATGGCATGGGGTCGGGCGTCTGATATGGTAACTATGCGGTCACAGCTGGATTCAGAGTCTGTAAAGCCGCATTTAGCGAGGCAAAGGACGTGTTCATGGCATTGAACATGTGGTCTTGCCTTGCCGCCAGTCGCCTCATTTGTCAGTTGGCTTCTTTATCCTTCTTGTCCACAAGGCGTTGGAGACTGCAAAATTAGTTACTAAACATAAATCTGCCCGTCCTTTGTCTCTTTGCAGTCTCCTGCTCTCCAGTCATCTCATCGGCTTGAAACTCGTCATCTTCGGATGTGTCTTCAGCTTCATCCTCCTCCTCCAAAGCTGGTGGGAATATAAATCTGATGCCTCCTGGGTGTGACTCCCCCCAGGCTATACTGTGTAGTGTGCAATCATACGGGAGTCCAGAACCTGGAGCGACTGCTAGATAGGTTCATCTCCGGTCCATCTAACACTAGCCTACCTACACAACGCACAGATGAGGGATGGGTGTGGTAGGCTGCCATAAAATGGCCCTCGTAGGCATCGCCGTATAGAGAAGTTGATAATGGCACCCACGTCGATGTGGAAGTCTTGCACAATTATATACAACAGAAGCACCTTCTCCTTTATCACCTCAGTGGTATGCGTGGACGGGAATAACTTTGCGCACAATAATGCATACCATATCTTGCCATAGCAACTCAAGTCCTTGCTGAGGAAGATTGTGCCACCTTTTCATCGTTTAACCCATGTAGTACCCGACGTAGTTATTTCGGTTAAAATCTAATCATAATCAGGACCACTGTCACACAATTGCGTATAATGGCATACCACAGCTAGTCGCAGGCTGTAATAATTGTTGATAGCCTCAAGACTAAAGGACACTTGTTTACCCCTCACGAATGCACTGAACGGGGCCCTATCCTCAGCATTTGCATAAAATTCTTTCACCACATTGACTATTGCTAGTTCTGGCTCGTCAATAAACTTATCCCAACCCTTCTCATATATCTGCCTCTTCATTTGCCCATCGACATTGTCTGGTGCCAAGACCCACTCTGGAGTTAGTGCCTTAGGCACTAAATAGTCGTACTTGTCGGCGTCATTGGCACTCACAAATTTTCGCCGGTCAAAGGCCCGTGCAGGTGGTGTAGACCTTGAGCCTTCGCTTCTTTGTCGCTTAGATGGTGTTTTTGGTCCCATGCCAGTCAAATTGAGCACAGATTTCCCCCAACTAATGTGACACCCCCAAAATAGGTATACATCACCCATTTTGAATCGCCAAATACATGGTACAGAATTCAAATACAAACTTAATTTACTCAAGTGTTATGTGTCTTGCATAATACGATAAAACATAAGCTGTGAGTTTTAATACAAATATTATCTCCTAGACAATATCCAAACTCAAAATAAGTCCTCATTAAAATTATTTTCACACTATTCTTATAGAATAGTGAGGACTACTATAGAAATTATCTTGGACCATCACTCCATTCCCTGACTAGTCCCAGCTATATTCTCATTTCCTGAAGAGAACAATGGAAGAAAAGTGTGAGCTCAACTATCCTAGTAAAAAATATTATGACTAAGATAATGCAGAATAAATTATCATTAGCCTTCAATAGTGTTAAACTGATAGAATATAATAAACAACAAGTTTAACTGCAGTGGAACAAGCAATCCATTAGAAGAGTCAAGTAGAGCATGATATCTACTCTCTTCTATGATTTAAAAAGTTTATAATCAATTTTATCGTTGAGACTCAACTCAATAAATAATCCACATCACAGAATTATCTATGCACTATGGGCCAAGGATATTCATTAGTATCATGTCTCCACGAATTATATATGCACTACGGGCCAATGATATTCGTGTTATCACCAATGGTCATGATCATGCCAAATAACAATTCATCTTTGCACCCTTGGCCGAAGAGAACCCATGGTCATGATTATACCAACAACTATCGCTGAGACTCAGCTAAATAAATAATTCACATCACTTGTAACATTACATGTTATGATTATACCAAATAATCCCTGGTCATAATCATACCAATCAACAGTCCATCTTTGCACTACAGGCAAAAGATGACTTTCATCATAATATAAGCACGAGGATGATGACAATGATATAAGAATTCAATTAAATGAAAATAAAGGATAAATTTTAAAGTTTTATAATTTAATTTATCCAAAATTCAATAATATCCAAATTTTCAACATGATACTGCTTTGTGGAGTAAAATTCAAGAATAATATTGTATCAAAAATAATTTGGACAGAAAAGAAATCAATATTTATCATGAATAGTACCCCGGGTGAATAGTACCCCGAATGAATAGTACCCCGAGTGAATAGTACCCCGACATAAATAGTATCCCGCCATTTAATAAGAAAGTTCAGACCAATAGTGGAAATACTAGATGAAACACAAACTATTAAGAATATTCAACTAATTTCAAGGGTTTTCACCATTTAATAATAAGGTTATGGAAACAAACAATAAATTTATACCATAAATGGAGAAATATGAAAAAAGACGACATCCCTTGATGAGTACAAAAGAAATGACATCTCATACGAGTATAAAAGATTATACAAAACTGCAAATGGATTTTCACCCTTCATGCGGTAATTCGCGTAGACAGATCATTTCCACAATTTAATGAATAATGAATATGAAGGATTAATCACCATGCATGCTGTAGACACTCGAAATTTCGTTTTCTTGTTACTAACTATGCAGGAGCACAAAAGCATCTTTTCCATACTCCAGAGATAACCCTGGAAGACCACAACATCATTTTTAACCCCGGAGATAGCCTTGGGAAATCCAGTTTCCAACCCCAGAGATAACCCAGGGAAAACAGTTTCCAACTCCGGAGATAACCCCGGGAAAGTCAGTTTCAACCCCAGAGATAGCCCCGAGGGATCAAGATCAAAGCCTGAAGATAGCCCCAGGAGGTCAAGCCAACCTCAGAGATAACCCTGAGGACAGTCAAAGTCAACATCAATTCAACCTCAGAGATAACCTTGAGAAAATACTATTACAACTGCGCAAAAATTGGAGAAAACCCTGGGAGGGGCAAAATGGTCATTTTGCCAACTCAACTTCAACTCACATCAAATTAACTCATTTAAACTTAAATTACTTCAATAGAAGTCCCACGAGAACCATATCTTAACTTTCGAGCGCAAACTACATAAAAGCGGCTCAACAACTACTACCCGACGAAATCCGGAATGCTATTTCGGTCATGGACCCATCTTCCTAGAATCAAAAAAGGGTAAATCCTATGTCATTGTGTAGCTCTCGGAAAGAGCTTTCCAGAATTGTATGGCACGCTTCCATCGGACTCCCGAATTGAAAGTTATGAACGACTGAGCGAACAGCGCGTTGTCTGAGTGTATGTACTTCGACACGGCGGGACCCACACTGCCTGGGGCACCTCGGGTAGCCTCTGGTACACCTGCGGCCCAGCCGCAGGTCCCCCTCTATAAATAGAGGGCTTGGGGTGGCCATTTTGAGAAGAGAAAAAGCGAGGAAGCCCTGTCAAATTTGCTCCGTACTTGCAATATACTGAGTGCTTTCCCATTTTAAACACTTGTAAACTCACATATAGCTACTTTTGTACCGGCGGGAGCCTAGTTTCATCCACTTTAAAGATATAGAAGTCTTCTTTTGCAGTCCACTGTAAGTTTTCTTACACACTTTGAAGCCTTTCTCTTCATCATTGTACACACCCTTCTTCACCTTGAGAGTCGTGTTGCGTGTGTTTGCCCGGACTTCGGTCCGTGATTTTTTTCCAGTTTGTATATACATAGATATTTATATATATATATATATATATATTTATATATATGGACTAACATTATCGAGTTATGCCTCGATTGAGCCTAGACTTCGGTCTGGAGCGTTTATTTGCTTATATATATATATATGAACTGTGTGTCGAACTTTGTTCGATGAGCCTGAATTTTACATCCGGTGTGTTTACTCGTTTATATATATATACTTATATATATGAATTGTTGTCGAACTCTGTTCGATGAGCCTGGATTTTATATCCGGTGCGTTTATTGCTTTTACATATATATATATATATATATTCTCGTCCCACCTGGAGTTCATTTCGTGGTGGTTGATCGCTTTTCTGACTTTCTTTTACGTTTAAATCTGCGCCTGGAGTTCACTTCGTGGCAGTTGATTGCTTTGTACAACTTTATTTACATTTTGTCCCTCCTGGAGTTTCCTCCGTGGTGGTTTATAGCTTTACAACTTTATTTATGTTTCGTCCCGCCTAGAGTTTCCTCTGTGGCAGTTGATAGCTTTTACAGCTTTATTTACATTTTTTGATCCCCCATGGAGGTGCTTTGTGGTTGGTGATCATATGCATATATATATTTTGACTTTTATATATATACCGCTTACTACTTTCATACAAATTAAGTGTATCACAAATGCTTTAGGAATCATGTGATCACAGATTCAACCTATTGGATCTAGATTCGGTTCCCGTGATGGACATTTTCAGCTGTAAGCAGCTTGTAAATTATTCCGCGGTGTCTAAATTTCCTCAGATGGTTTTCATACCCATGAAGAAGTCGGCATTATGTTGTACATTATTTTCTTACAGATGCTTCGCATCTCGAAAATAAAATCAATCAAGCCGAACACTTAATAAAATGGAAGTGTAAAAGGTCTCAATTACTATTGAGCATCAGGGTTTGAAAAACCTTTTTTTATATATATAAAACATCATTGATATATCTTGCTAAAAACTAGATTTTTACATAAATTCAAACCATGTGTATATAGGTGCGAACGAGGCCTCACACTACTTCCAAATAACAGCACATTGACCCCCACACACACATTCAGATAATAGTTTCTTGAAAAAAGGCAGTCACCGTGGTAACACGGATGTCGGGGGGTGCCTAACACCTTCCCTCCGCATAATCAAGTCCCTGGACCCTAATGAATCTCGGTTTCACCGACCCGTTTAGCAGTGTCACATCACTGGGTCAATGTGCAAACCTTTTCTCGGTTGTGTTGGTATAACCATTTAAAAAACCAACTGGCGACTCTTAATAGTCCATCATCGACATTATACATGTCGGACCTTTTTCACTAGTTTTTTCAAACAAATCTCACCTAAAATGAGAACACCAAAGAATAAGTAATGGAAAGGGACAATAAAAAAATCCCGACGTCGACAGGTGGCGACTCTGCTGGGGACTCCAGTAAGAGGACTTAAGCCATTATTACAATCTTTTCAAAACTGTTATCTGCTTTTGTGTGGATGTTGCATTTACATTTATGATGAATGTGTATGAATGCATTTACTTATTGCACTTAGTGCCTCGCACCATATCTTCTTGTGATATTAGTGCTTCACACATGTCATCATTTTCATACGGTGAGACGCGATGTATGTGAATGTATGTTGTGTGGTCCCTCCACTAGGAGGCTATCCCGTCGGTGTTTGATTACTGGACTCGTGGGAAGACTAATTCCCCAAGGCTCAGGAAAGGCACCACCCAAATTCGCTCCAGTTGAAAGACCGGATAAATTTCTCGTTGAGTAAATTGCGATGATTTAGGAACCTTCATGCTAAAAAGCCGCGAGAGTAACCTAAGATAGGTCAGCCTCTGATAAACCAAACGCGGAGGGAAGTCTCTTCATACCTCCCCATTTCAATTACTTATAATTTTAAATTACTTGTAATTTCATTTCCATGTAAATCTCAATGTAATGGAAAATATGAAGGAATATGTGTAATGCCTTCCCTTTATATCAAAACCTGACATGCTATCTTGTCAAACTGACATCCGTTTCGCAGGACGATACTCCTAAACGGACACATTACGCAATATTGCTACTAAGACTAAACTACATAAGTCTTTTTTGTAGGGATATAATTGGTCCATTAACCCGGTCAAAATCCAAAAAAGCCATGAGCCTACAACCCATTATGTCTTCATCTGACCAGATTGATCTTAATCCAGTTTCTCGCAAAGAATTCGATGAATTATATAAACAAATCACAGATTTGGTTGTCCTGCTTAAAGAACTACACCAATCTACTCAGGGTACAAGGATACCCATGCATGCTGAATCCTCTGCACAAGGAGGAACCCAAGGTCCAGATACTGCTAATAATAGTCGCATGAATCTTCATAAGCACATACAGATTCCTTCAGTTACACGGCGATTGTCTCCATCTATAACTCCTGAGTCCACACAACCTTCTATAAAGGTACTAACCAGCGTAATGGCTATTTTATTTTCCAAGCCGATACCGATAAAGGAGAAAGAAGTCTTTGTTCTAGACCCCAGAGTGGAAGAAGAGGAACGAAGAATTAAACAAAACATTGTCAGAATGATGTCAGGCATACACGTTATTGTCCATGATGAACATACAAACAAATACACCCTAGACGATGATTGCTCAGATATAATGGCCATCATTCGGGATAGGGAGGACGATGACAACCCCTCCATCACTGCAGTCCACCAGGACTTTGTCCTCGACAATTGGAGCAGCACTCCTTACATTGGTTGACAATGGTAAACCGGGCAGAAACTCATTCTGCCCTGTAGATAGCAATAACTGCTTACTTTTTCTTTACAGTATTAGCAGTTACTTTTTTCATTACATGCTAACACTTTGTGTGATTGAACAGTTTCATATATTAAGTGAGAGCATGTTGTTTCAGGACTCTAAAGTTAGATGTGCCTAGACTTGCTGATGAGGTGCCTATTCTCCACAAAGACTGTAACTTTGATGTAAAGTTGGACTCAGACTTGATGGAAGTACAAGAGGACTATGAGATACCTAAGGAGATCAAAGAATGGGTCGAAGACAAACCCAAGCCAAATCTTGATTAAACCACCTCTTTTAAACCTCAGAACTTTAGAAAACCCCAAAAAAATCCAGCTTGGTACGGACCTCACTCCAAACGAAAAGAATGACATGGTTACTCTATTGACCCTATTCCAGGATATGTTTGCATGGTCTCACGAAGACAAGGTTGGTTTATCCACGGACATTGTCATTCATCGCCTTCCCATTAAAGGGGGATTCAAGCCACTTAGGCAGAAGCTCTGGCGATTAAAACCTGAGTGGAAGTTAAAAGTTAAAGAAGAAATTGTGAAACAATTTCAAGTCGGCATCATCATGGTGTCAACATACCCTGAATGACTATCCAACATAGTCCCCGTGCCAAAACCGGGAAGGGAGGTGCGAGTTTGTGTGGATTATAGAGATTTGAATAAAGCTTGCCTCAAAGATAGCTTTCCCGTGCCATTCATCCACATACTCATTGACAATACAGCTCGATACGACATCTACTCCTTTGCTAATTGTTCCGCGGGGTACCATCAAATCATGGTTACTGAAGATGATCATGAGAAAACTTCATTCATCACGCCTTGGGGAGCCCTTTGCTACAGACGATTGTCATTCGGCCTCATCAATGCCGGAGCTACCTATCAGTGAGCCATATGGCTCTTTTCCACGATCTAATGCATAAAAAAAGAAAAAGAAAAAAGAAAAAAAATTAAAAAGAAAAAAAGAAAAAAAAGAAAAAGAAAAAATCTCTTCAACAGGTTCTACAGTTGCTGCCTTACTGTCGGCATGTTCTGCAGATGGTTTTGGAGTTCGAAGAAATCTCCTTTCTACACATTCCTCGTAATAGGAATGACTTTGCATACACGTTAGCAACTTTGGCATCCTTGATTCACATGCCTGACAAGGAACACATGTCAAGCGTCACATTTACCCTGCAAAAGGAACCAGCCTATGGGAACTATGTTGGAGAAGTATCGGATGAGCTACCTCCCATCCAACATCCTTGGTATCAACATATCAAGGAGTACCTACGCGATGGATCTACACCTGCTGAGGCGAGCCCGATTAAGAAAAAGTGGATCCATCGACTTGCTATGAAATTCTACCTGAGCGGAGATGCACTTTACAAAAGAGATGCAAGACTAGGTCTCCTCAGATGTTTGGACCAAGATAAAGCTCAGAAACTCATGAATGAGATCCATGGTGGAGTTTGTGAAAGTATTATGCATACAAGCCAATCATGTATGATGATAAAGCATATACTGTGTAATCAATCTTATTTATTTATTAATAAAAGAATTATTTATTAAAGGCATTTATTATCTACATGGTGCTGTTTTAATAATATGTAATAAACCCATAGTTTTAAGCCATGCTTTTAGAATCATGATAAGATCATGATAATGAGATCTAAATTCTTAGATAGCTTAAAACTAAAATGTTCCCAATCAATGGATTACTAAAAGGGATTAATGAATCCTGGATAGATTGAACGCGTCGTTGTTTGCTCATTGGATGAGGATGATTGATCTCATGATCATTTGTGTGGAGACACTAAAGCAAGTATGTAGGTGCTTATTAGAGAATAAGTTCAATTTGAACGTGACTCGCTAAGGAATACCTAATGGAGTTTTACTTACTTCGTCAATAGGAATTCTGTAGTGATAGTAGTACAAATGATCCTTAGACTTGAGATCATCATAGTATCTTATATATAATGAATTACACTTTGACTTATTCCTTAAGACTCTTAGAGTATATCAAAGGGTATGCTTGGGTGTAATAAGTTATATATGAAGATAATGAATGATCAATAAAGAATCTACCACTTCTAGTAAAAAAGGAAAATGTCCTATGTGATTCGATAAATGACAACCCAGGAATCCTTGGCCAAGGTGGAATGAAATTAGAAAGTAGTTTCTAATTTGCATTCATTAGGAGTTGTGCATTTAGGAATCGAAATACATATGATTAAATAAAATAAGACTTGACAGTAATTCTATGTCTTATATTTAATTGGGACATTGTATGGTGGAAGGATTGAATTGTACGATAACTATTTACTCAAAAGTTCTTTTATGATTAATGTTGAAATCTATATTATCTGGAAAGTCGTTGATCGCTAGGGAGGCTTATCCCTATTGTAGAATAAATATTATTTATTTAAATAAATTATTTGTTTAATTTATTTATTTAAATGAGATTAGAATTGTTCTAATTGATTTATTCACAACCGGTTTAATATGGAGAACCTAAAGGGTCACACCATAAAAGGAAGAATAATTATTTAAGAAGTTAATGACATAATTGTAATAATATGTTAAGTATATTTAATTTAATCTATGGTGATAGAATAAATTAAATAGCTTAATATTTATTATTTAATATTTTAGAAATATTAAATATAAATTAATAAGAGGAGTCTTATTAATATTATTACAATTATTATTATTTTAATTTCTAAAAAGGTTTAGGAATTAATTTAATATAAGTACTCTCATTTATTCCTAATTAGATTAGGAAGGAAAATTAGTTAAAGGAGTTTAATTAATTACCCCTAATAGGATTAGGGAGCCCATTTAATTAAAAGAGTTTAATTAAATAAATAATACCTTATTTTAATTAAAATAGGGTTATATGATATCTTTATAAGAGGAGTCTTATATCAGATATCTAATATACGTAATTCCTAGAGTTGAAGAGTACGCTTCCTTTTTCTATACAGATAGGAAAAATTAGGGTTTGAGCCAATACTCCTTCTTCTTGAAAATTCTTCTTCTTTGGTGGATCACCTCTAGAGGCCATACATTTGGGTGGCTTAAATTGATCAAAGGAAGGAATCTACCCGGAGATTCAAGGAGATCGCGGAGAAGTAGAAGGTGAACTCGTACATGAGGAAGCTCGTTTCTACAAGGGTATGATTTCATAATTTCTTATTCTTCGTTTAATTAATAATATGCATAAAGGATGATCCGGGTAATTGGTTTGTGAAAAAATTTTAAAATCTGATTTTATTTCGCTTCCGCTAATATTTCAATTTGATTGCTACTTTGATTTTCACAAAACCCAACAGTTTGTGGCCCACACATGAGCGACCCTCTACTTGTAAAAAAGATCCTATAACAGAAAAGTCCAACTACGACAGTTCAAACAACACGACTTGATTTTGAAAAAGATCGTTGATAACCAAGCTCAGTCTAAAGGAAAATTCGCTCCAAACTGGGAAGGCCCGTTTATTGTCAAGGAGGTATTGACAGGAGGCGCTTTCAGATTACAGGAAATGGACGGCGATGAATTTCTGCAACTCATCAATTCGGATTCGGACACCATGAAATGGTACTATGCCTGAGGTTACCATCAAGCGAACATGTGACGCCCCCAAAACAGGTATACATCACCCATCTTGGGTTGCCAAATACATGGTAAAAAATTTCAAATACAACTTAATTATACAACAGTCATGTAACATACGACAAAATATAATCTAAGAGTTTTTAATAAGAATATTGTCATCTAGACAATATACAAACTCAATGGAGTCCTCATTACATTTATTGTCACACTATTTAACATAATAGTGAGGACTACTAATGCTATAATCTGGACCGTCACTTTGTTCCCCGACTAGTCCCGGCTACGTTCTCATTTCCAGAAGAGAATAGTGAAAGAAAGGGTGAGCTCAACTAGCCCAGTAAGAAATATTATGACTAAGATAATGCAGAATAATTTATCATTAGCCTTCAACGATTGTTAAACCGATAAAATATAACAAACATCAAGTTTAATCTGCGGTGAACAAGCAATCCATTAGAAGAGTCAAGTAGAGAATAAAATCAACTATCTTCTATGATTTAAAAGGTTTTTCATCACTTTTATCATCGAGACTCGACTTAATAAATAAACCATCATCATCCAGACTACTACGCCATGATATTCATTAGTATCACGACCACAAATTATCCATGCACTACGGGCCAAGGATATTCGTGTATTCATCAATGGTCATGATCATGCCAACAACTGTCCATCAATGTACTACGGGCTAATGAGGACTTTTACCACATCATTTGTAACATTACGGTCATGATTATACCGAATAATCCCTGGTCATAATCATACCAAGTCCATCTATGCACTACATGCCACAGATGACTTTCAACATAATATAAACATGAGGACGATGCCAATGATATAAGAATTCAATAAAACAAGTTCAAGAATTAATTTATCCAAGAACCGATAACGTCCAAATTGTCAACATGATACTGCTTTGTGGAGTAAAATTCAAGAATGCTCAGAGGAATATTTCCATGAAAAGATACTGGATGAAGCGCAAATATCAAGGATATTCCACTAATTTCATGGAGTATAAAAACCAAAACTTTAACCAACTGAGTATAATAAAGAATGGAATAACAACAGAATTCACTGTGCATGCGATAGAATCAAGATGCAGATTAGTTATTCCAATGAATAATAAATATCGAAACGTGTCATGCGAAACGCATACATACATGATATTCCAACCAATAATAAAGAATGAAATAATGTAAGAATTCACCATGCATGCGATAGATCGCATGCATACGAGTTATTCCAACGAGATAATAAATAATGGAACCAAGTCAATGCGTAATACGCATGAGACATACGATGTTCCAAATGTAATAATAAAGAATGGAATAATAGAATAATTTCACCATGTATGCAGTACTTCGCATAGATAGGTTATTCCAACAGAATAATAAATAACGGAACTAGGTCATGCGTAATTCGCACAGGTAGGATGTTCCAACAAAATAATAAGGGATGGAATAACAATAGCTCTCTTCAAGAACATAAAAGAAAAACTGGATACTGGAATAGTGAGGTAGCAGACTTCTCTTCTTCTTCCTCTCTATAATTTCTCTCTATAATAATTGCTCTAAAGCTTTTGTGAATTGGTGAGAAATGAAGGAAGAATGAGCTTCTAGTTATAGGAAAATATAGTTTCGATAATTGCACATTTTGGAGCTCAAAATATTACCGTATAATACCTTCCTCTTTTTCTTCATTTTTAATTTAGTCCTGCAAGTATTAACAAACTTGCACCACCTCCCCTAATAGTAAATAATGTGAATTAATAGTTCATTCATGTGACTCAATAGTATAATCATGTGAAAAAACTAATTACAGTATAGTACCTTCAACTATACCTCCATTTTTAACTTAGTCATGCAAGTATTATCAATCTTGCACCAACTCCCCTAATAGTACAAGAATGTGATTCAATAGTACACACATTTGAACAAATAGTTATATAAGCATGTGAATTAGTAGCAATTAATTGCTCATTTATCCGATAAATTACCCGATTTATCAATATAACCCCCTGACATCAATTATCATCTAATAGATGTCGATTTCCACTAACACTAATAATCCCAACACAATGGAACTATCAAATTCATGTTTAATCAACACAACTTATTCATCATTAATATTATAACTCACAATATTTAACAACCAGGTCGTTCCCAGGAAAGATGGGGCTTTCCGATAAGGATTTTTTCTTATTGCCACGCAATTAGGTGACCAAACCTCTCCTTGACAGAACTTCTAGACATTGTCAATATTGCAAATAATAATATGAATAACTTTGTCGTCTCAATTATTGATTTAATAATAATAAATATAATACAGATGATACTGTGACAATAATTGAATCAATAATATAAGAGATTTGATGCAGCAATTACTGTAGCAATAATTGAGTATAACTGAGTGACTTCTCACGTAAGCATCAATAATCAATACCGTGTGCTACTATGCAACCATGCACGCATATTACTGTACTTTTACTACCGGGTAGTTTAACAGTTTTAACGGTAACACTTTCCCCGTTATTTTTATAAAAAGATAATTTTGTCGTTTTCTAACTACGAAAATACTTCCGTTGTGGGGTCCACCAATGATTGTGCCATCGTACGAATATTCCCTGTTAAAATGAATATTCTTCGACCAATCGAATATTATATAACCACTTGCTTACTCTGCAAAATTTGTAAATATTACCCACAACTATAACATTATATCAAATCCACACCATAATATTCAAAAATATATTTTGAGAAAATTATTCTTTATTCATAAAAGTTGGGGTCTTATAGAACATCTTTGTTTTGGATCATCAAATCACCAGTCATTTCAGGTTCTTTAACCCTCACTATATACAACCTTTCCTTTTTACCCATATGCCCCTCAGGGAAAAACACACTTTTCAAACCACCAACCTGGTTTCACTTCATTTCCTACAACTTCGATTATCCTACCATGGATTAAACCTTTCACACCTTCAATTTATCCTATACATGGGATTAAACTTTTCATCTGCAATCTGCCCTATACCTGGGGCGAACTACGTCGACCTGATCTCCCCAAATACACGGGAGTGCGTAGGCAGCCATTTTTATGGTCCGGTCTCACCACAGAAAAAACAAAGATAAACACACTCATATCCATAACAACATACAGAAACCAGTCCCAAGACACCAAAGATGGTAGGGAATACACATAGATCGACGATCCATTCTGAAAATCCTGAGACATCTCACTGTCCATCCATCAAGGAGGAGTTCAGAATACATCCAAATCACAAAGTCCTGGAGAAACAAGCGAATATCAAGCATATAGCAAGGCACAACTAAAAGGGAAGTGAATCAACATATATTTCCTTGCCATATATAATGTTGTTTGATATATACAATGTGTATTGTACATGAAAAAATGGCTAAGCTAGTCTGTGCAGGAAAATATAAGCCCATCTACAAATCAGTGTATATGCAGGCTATCAAGTCTAACATGGATTCCCTCTTAGAAGAAGGAGGTAACGCTGTGATCTCCTGCCCAAGGGTTTCTACACGAGCCAACATATCCACTGCCAACTACATGTGATATTTCAGACAGATATCGCGCTATCCCGCTTAGCAACAGCGATATCCCTATGAGTTAGAGCATTATCTCTCTAATAGAGCGACATCTCTACTAGAAAGAGCTGTCAACATTAAATCCCAAATCCACCTTATGGTACAGAGGTAAAAGATTCTTGCGATCTCGGCGTTATATCAGCCCATCTGTCAAAGCAATTACCCCAGACAACAAATGAGACTGGGGCAATTTCAAAATTAGCGACAACCGGATATTGGGTCCCTTACAACAAGATTGGGGAAATCTCGGAAGCAGCGACAACTCAACACAACGGAACTTATCAACCATCCTAAAGTGGAAAATGCACCAATCAATGCCATCAGCATGGTCCATAATTATCTCAATAGCGATTCAGATACTATTCAATCGCGACTTGGTCAACACAGAGAGTCTCTCGTATGAATACCGGCATTAACATGCAAAAAGACTGGGGCATTTTCCAATTCCAAGAAAGGGACGGAGTATAAGATGGGATCAAGCCTCTCATCGAAAAAAAAGGGGAGAACTCCTTAAAGAAATCATGGCAACATAAGCGTTCACCTAAGAAAAGAAGGGGAAAATTCTTAAAAAAAAAGTTCTTAACTTAGAAGCAGAAGACCAATGACGAAAGGTCTAGCGAAGGAAATCTACACCATCAAACATGTTAAAATGCGTCAAGTCCTCATCAGTTGAGGCCTCTACAATCAAGTTCAAATCAAGCAAGAAAAAGAACGAGTGCAACCCTCCGTGGATGTCGGCCGACATTCAAGAATCGGTTCCAAATTGGCGTGCGAATCAAATGCTCAAGAAAATGGGGCACAATCACCCAACAGCGAAAGGAAACTCCAAATCACCTCAAAAAGGGTGAGACCGCTAGTGGTTGTCATCAATCTAGCATAACATCAGGCGAAGTCTAGTGAAGTAATCCATGGAATATTTCTTCAGCGAAGGTATCAGATGATCCAGTATTTTAAACAATGGGCATCAATTCAGCGCAAAATCAAGATAGTTCAGCGATGAAAGTTTCGTATACCACTGTTCGAGTGGGAACCAAAAAAGTTTGGCGATCAGTAGGATAGGCACCGTTGCAAACTACTAGCGAATACAACGGGAGGGTATGGTGATTTCAGAACGTCATCCCCATCAAAGATGTGGAAAACATCTCAACTTATCTTCATCAAACAAGCGTCATCGATCAAATGCCAAACCATTGGAGTCAACACCAGCATAGGCATCAGCAATGCTCGGTAAAGGTAAAGCGATTTGCGAAAACATTTTAACATTCATCATAACATTCATTACACTGCGATTTGCGATATACGATTTGTGATATGCGATTTGCGAGTTGCGATGTGCGAGTTGCGATATGCGAGTTGCAAAGTGCGATTTGGCCAAATGCGAAAAGCAAAGTGCGAAATGCGATATGCGATTTATGAACTGCGATTTGCGAAAACATTTTGACATTCATCATAAACATTCATTACATTGCAATTTGCATGATTAGAAATACCTTGTCATATTTTAAGTGTCTAGTAATCTTTATCACGTCCATTCCATTGCATTGCATGAACATGATAAAGAGGGGCATCTGTAGATACTCGAAATTTTGTTTTCCTGTTACTAAATATACAGGAGGACAAAAGAGTCTTTTTCACTCTCCAGAGATAACCCTGGAAGACCACAACATCATTTTTAAGCCCGGAGATAGCCTCGGGAAATCCAGTTTCCAACCCCGGAGATAACCAGGGAAAACAGTTTCCAACTCTAGAGATAACCCCAAGAAAGTTAGTTTCAACCCCGGAGATAACCCCGGGGGATCAAGATCAAAGCCTGGAGATAGCCCCAGGAGGTCAAGCCAACCTCAGAGATAACCTTGAGGACAGTAAAAGTCAACATCAAGTCAACCTCAGAGATAACCTTGAGAAAATACTGCTACAACTACGGAAAAACCAGAGATAACCCCGGGAGGGGCAAAATGGTTATTTTGCCAACTCAACTTCAACTCACATCAAATCAACTCATTTCAACTCAAATTACTTCAATAGAAGTTTCACAAGAACCATATCTTAACTTTTGAGCACAAACTACGCAAAACAGCTCAACGGACTACTTGACGAAAACCCGAGAATGCCATTTCAATCACGGACCCATCTTCCTGGAATCAAAAAAGGGCAAATCCTATGTTATTGTTTAGCTCTCGGAAAGAGCTTTCTGGAATGGTATGGCACGCTTCCATCGGACTCCCAGATTGAAATTTATGAACGACCAAGCGAACAACGCGTTGTCCGAGTGTACGTACTTCGACACGGCGGGACCCACACTATCCGGGGAACCCCGGGTAGCCTCTGGTACACCTGCGGCCCAGCCGCAGGTACCTGCGGCTCCCCCCTCTATAAATAGAGGGCTTGGGATGGCCATTTTGAGAAGAGAAAGAGCGAGGAAGCCCTGTTAAATTTGCTCCGTACTTGCAATATACTGAGTGCTTTCCCATTTTAAACACTTGTGAGCTCACATATAGCTAATTTTGTACCGGTGGGAGCTGAGTTTCATCCACTTTAAAGTTATAGAAGTCTTCTTTGGCAGTCCACTGTAAGCCTTCTTACACACTTTGAAGCCTTTCTCTTCATCTCTGCACACACCCTTCTTCACGTTGAGAGTTGTGTTGCGTGTGTTTGCCCGGACTTCGGTCTGTGGTTTTATTTCAGTTTGTATATACATATATATTTATATATATGGACTAACATTATCGAGTTATGCCTCGATTGAGCCTAGACTTCGGTCTGGAGCGTTTATATGCTTATATATATATATATTTATATATATATATATTTAATCTGTAATGTCGAACTTTGTTCGATGAGCCTGATTTTGATTCGAGCATTTACTTGCTTTTATATATATATATATATATATATATATATATATATATATATATATATACACACACTTATATAGATGAACTGTTGTCGGACTTTGTTCGATGAGCCTGGATTTTACATCCGGTGCGTTTACTCGCTTATATATATATACACTTAAATATATGAATTGTTGTCGAACTCTGTTCGATGAGCCTTGATTTTATATCCGGTGCGTTTATTGCTTATATATATATATATATTCGTCCCACCTGGAGTTCACTTCGTGGTGGTTGATCGCTTTTACAGCTTTCATTACGTTTCATCCTACCTGGAGTTCACTTTGTGGCAGTTGATTGCTTTGTACAACTTTATTTACATTTTGTCTTGCCTGGAGTTTCCTCCGTGGTGGTTGATAGCTTTACAGCTTTATTTACGTTTCGTCCCGCCTGGAGTTTCCTCCGTGGCAGTTGGTAGCTTTTACAGCTTTATTTACATTTTCTGATCCCCCATGGAGGTGCTTTGTGGTTGGTGATCATGTCTGTATATATATATTTAAAGCTTTTATATATATACTACTTACTGCTTTCATACAAATTGCGGTATCATGTGCCCCTAGGAATCATGTGATTATAGATTTAGCCTATTGGATCTAGATTCGGTTCCCGTGATGGACATTTCCAGCTGTAAGCATCTTGTAAATTATTCTGCGGTGTCTGAATTTCCTCAGATAGGTTTCATACCCACAAGGAAGTCGACATTATTTTGTACATTATTTTCTTACAGATGCTTCGTATCTCGAAAATAAAATCAATCAAGCCGAACACTTAATAAAATGGAAGTGTAAAAGGTCTTAATTACTATTGAGCATCAGGGTTTGAAAAACCTTTTTTTTATATAAAACATCATTGCTATATATTGCTAAAAACTGAATTTTCACATAAATTCAAACCCTGTGTATATAGGTGCGAACGAGGCCTCACACTACTTCCAAATAACAACACATTGACCCACACACACACACACATTCAGATAATAGTTTCTTGAAAAGAGGTGGTCACCGTGGTAACACGGATGTCGAAGTGCCTAACACCTTCCCTCCAAGATAATCAAGTCCTTGACCGTAATGAATCTCAGTTTCACCGCCCCGTTTAACATTGTCACATCACTGGGTCAATGTGCAAACATTTTATCGGTTGTGTTGGTACAACCATTTAAAAAACCAACTGACGACTCTTAACACTCCATCGTCGACATTATACATGTCGGACCTTTTTCACTTATTTTTTCAAACAAATCTCACCTAAAATGAGAACACCAAAGAACAAGTAACGGAAAGGGACAATTAAAAAATCACGACGTCGACACATGTGGTAATTCACGTAGACAGGTTACTTTCGTAGATTAATAAAGAATGAATACGAAGAGTCATTCACCATACATGCGTTAATCCGTGTAGACAGGTTACTCCCGCAAATTAATAAGGAATAGAATGACAATCCTTTTGTGTATTGAAAGAAATTAACATTCTTTACCAATACAAAAGAATAATACCCTTGGCCGAAAAGAACCCATGGTCATGATCATACCAATAATAGTTGTAATAACCCAATATTTTCTATGTAAATAAATAAGAAATTTTACATATAAATTTTTTTTTATTTAAGAAGGAATATGTGCAAGTAATGTATATGTATATATGTAATAAATAAAATTTATTTATTACATGAATAATTTCAAATAATTTTATTTTAGAATTATTGATCATTATAACGTATATACTTATAATAATTAATTTTATAGTAGAAATGTCTTTATTATTTATTTTCTATGAAAATATGATTTTTATATTATTTAAATAATATATGAAATGATTATTAGAATTATAATAATAAATATTTTATTATATGAATTGTTCGTAATACTTAAGTTAATTATTTTAGCTTAATTATTGATGTTGTATATGAAAAATAAATCGATATGGAATTCAAACCCTAAATTTTGATTTTTATCAAGGGATGAGAATAATAATATAATATTAATTATATTTTAATTTTTCAGTGCTATAAATATGTACTGTAAATGTGTAGACTAATAATGGTGGGCCAAATATGGTAAATTAGGTCATAACCCTCATGTCGTATTATTAAACCCTAATTGTTTAACTCGGTTATGAGTTTAAGACTGAGCAGTAATTGTGTTATATGAATTTTACTGTGTATTATATAATTTTTGTAATTAGGAGAAACACTAATTATTTATTTAAAAACCCTAATTGCAAATTTTAGAAACCCTAATTATTATTTTTGTGAATTATAATGATAATTAGGAAACCCTAATTGTTAATTTGGTAACCCTAATGGTATTAAGGAACCCTAATTTAAAAACCCTAATTTCTATTAAAACCCTAATTAATTAGTATGTTTTAAATTAAAATTTTATTACACTTTAATTTTTAATTGTCCAAATCCTATAAATTATTTGGAAAACTTTAAGATGTAAAATCTAGTGATTAAACCCTAGATTCAATAACATTGGACAAGAATACCCTTGAAATTTAAAATAATTACCAAAGTGCCCTTTTTGTCCCATTCATGCATTATTGCTAGACAAATCTTATCCAATCTTGTAGCCACCCTACCCTAGACCTAACTACAAGCTACATCACAACACATTATCAGCCACTAGATACAAGTTCATCAGATACATGATTTGTAGATAATTTAAGAGAGAGAAAGTGATCATTTTTGGCCTAAATTGCTCACAAATACCTAGCCATTCTCTCTCAAGCTCAAACCCACGAAATTCCCTTGTTAGATCAGTCCATGATCAAGCCCCACGATTACCAGTAGCAGATCAGAAGAACAAAATCAGAATCAAAGCTTAGAAAAGGTACAAAAACCATAGCCTCAAATCTGTCCAAAAATTATGTGTTAGATGTTAATTTTGAATGTTAGAATATGTTGGTTGTAGTCCATTTTGATGATCTGGGTTGGTAGTTTACAGATCCATAACATCTAAGTCTTCTAATTGATGATTTTTCAAAATCTGGAAAAATTTGTTTTTTGGGTCCGACAACCGAATGTCAGGCGCTATAAATCCTTGCTTGTTTATGATTTATGTTGTTTAAAAGTTGATATATGTAGCCTATAATGTTGCCGTTAAACTGGAAGTGGATTTAAAGTTGTTTAATGTTTAGATGTCAAGTTATAATCGGTCAAAGTCGGTTGACCGACCCGATCCGAAGTAGTATAAATGGGCGACCCGAACCTTTGAAACAAAGATGTCTAACAAAGATTTTTGAGCCCATGGATCTGACAATCGTTTTGGTTTTTGGTGTTGATGTTTAGTAAATCTTGTAGCCTGTTAGTTGTACTATAGATCCATGCTTCTTGATGACATAAGAACTTAACAGATCGATTAGAGAAAGTGGTCAAAGTGACCCATTTGATCACGAAGTTAGTTTCTGGGTAAACCCAGAAACGGTAAGAACACTTTTTTGACAGTATTTTGACCAGGCTAGATCTTGTGTATATGTTGTTGTTGGACCCAGATCTTGTTATTGTGTTATTATTTGTCATGTATAATACATCTTTGAACCAATAAACAACCAAAATTATTATCAGAACATAGATTAAATTGGGATTGAAAGTGGTCGCTTTCGAGTTTACGGGTTTGGAGAAACCCGATTTGGTCCGACAAAGATGTTTGGCGTGATCATATCATTTTATTGTGTTATTGTTTGATCAAAGTGAGTGTTGAATGTTGTAGTGCTACATGAGTACTACACAACTGATGCTTAAGTTAACTCAGAAGTCTATTAATCAAGGAATTGCAATCGGTCAAACAAGGGACCTTGAACACTGATTGTGTCAGTGTTCTTGAGCCAAGAACACCTAATATGACAGATTTCTGTCGCTATATGCTATAGCGACGGTTCCTATTTATTTTATTTTCGGTTTTTCCAGAAAATGATTAAAAATTAGAAATAAATTATAAAAATTATTAAAATGGTTTTAAAAATTATTTTAAATTATGAAAAATAATTTCTGATAATTTAGAATATTTTTCATTAATATTTATAATTATTTGAATATTAATGATATTTAATTTATTTAATTAGTATATTAAATAAATTATAGAAAAATGATTTTAATTATTTAAAAACCATTTTAAAAAGATTAATGTATTTTAAAATATTTTAAGTTATAAAATGTAACTTTTAATAATTTTGGAGGATTTTCATTAATAATTTAATATTAATGATATTTATTTAACATTAATGATATTAAATTTATTTAATAATTATATTAAATAAATAGATTTAAAAATGGTTTTATTAATTTAAAAATCATTTAAAAAAATATAAATGAATTAAAAATATTTTAAGTTATAATTAAAGACTTTTAATATTTGGATAAATAGTACATTAATACTTAAATATTAAGAGTAATTATTTAAAAATGATTTTAAATGTTTTAAAAATCATTCAAGGGTAATATTAATATTTTAAAAGTATTTTGAGTTATTATAAATAACTTTAATATTTTAAAAATGATTTCATTAATAGTTTAATATTAATTAAATATTAATGATAATAGAATTAGTTAATATTTAAATCATTTAATAATGATTTCAGTGTTTGAAAAATTCATGATAAAGTATAATAATTATTTAAAAATTATTATAAGGCTATGAAAAATAGTATGACTGATATTTAAAATATCTAAACGAATATTGAACTACAGATTAGAGTTTTAGACTCGATAATTACCTGATAAAGCCGTCGGTATATAGAAATATTTCAGAAATTGATCTGGACTTAGATAAATTGACTAGATATGTAATCTGCTATGATCCAACGATCGTTAAACATATGTGATGATGTGATTAGGTTATGTCTTTGATTGTAATTAGCGATTACTATGTGTTACGATATATTATTCTAATTGCACGAATGATCTTATTCTTGATAGTCATTTGATAAAAGATTAATCTAAGTTACGTTATTATAAGCAGCAGCTCAGACAAGTATCTAAACCTTATGCACTACTTTTATTTCATGCAAATAGGTATATCATGTTATACAAGTTTCCTAAACTTACTCCAATTATTATTGAGCAAGTATCTGATCTATTATTTACATTGTGCAAGTATCCTACTTTTGCATTTACTTTATGCAATGGACATGAGTAAGAAAGTTTCAGAATTATATTATTATTGTGCTAGATTATTAACTCTATTATTATTGATTATGTATTCAATCTTTGTATTCATACAAGTTCTTACATTATCCGATCATTGTATTATTGTATAATTCAGATATTTATTACATTTAATTAATTCAGTATATAGGGTTAAACAAGTGTCCCCACTTGGATAACCATTGTATTTAATCATATGTTGATACATACTTATTGATTTCAAGTATGTATACGTTGACTTAAAAGCCGTCTAAGCTATTTGATTCAGCTAGACATAAAAATATTGTTGAACAAGATAGAACGTTATTGTATCCAACCAGATTGTTTTGGTTTGGATTCCCGACTAAGTATGAACATCCCGAATATGGGAAAACTTTTGTGCACCTAAGGTGAATAGAGTGAATGATAATATCGTTCTTGCATGTAGTATTGATCAATACAGGGCATAACGGGCTGATCACTCCCGTGCCCGTAAGTTATGACGGTTTACAGATGAATTTCTGTTTAACCTTTTCAAAAATAGAAAACAATGTTCATAGTATGTTGACTGATCTCCAGATATAGTCTGTACGTAGTTTCAAAGATTTGATATGTTGTTATTATTGGTTCAGCTTACTTCACAACTGTTGATTCGTTGTAGAAGTGTCTTTCAAAGAAAATATTTAATTCTTTCAGCTAATATATATTGTTGTTATTACTTGCTCGGCAATCCAATGCTCATTCTTGCTTTAAATTTAAATGTTTTCGATTAAGTATGATCAACTTTGAAGGCTCGAGCAAGAACAAGGGAAAGGAAAGTTTGTATTTAATGAGATTTATAATATGTTGTGTAATAGATATAGTTTATTAAGATAATGATATTTATTATCTATGATGTAATGAATGTTTAAAGGTCTCTGCACTGGAGTAAACTTTGATGCATATGTAAATTAAGTTTAAACTTTATATTATTGTTATTATTATTAGCATTATTCAGCTTATAGAAATGGCATCGTGAAGCACCGAGTTTGGGTTTTAAGTACCCGGATTTGGGGGCGTCACAATAGTCGCTAAGACTTATCTCAATAAATAATTCACATCACTTGTAAAATTACAGGTCATGATTATACCGAATAATCTGTGGTCATAATCATACCAATCAACAGTCCATCTATGCACTACGGGCCAAAGACGACTTTCATCATAATATAAGCACGAGGATGATGACAATGATATAAGAATTGAATTAAATGAATGTAAAGGATAAATTTTAAAGATTTATAATTCAATTTATCCAGAAGTTAATAATGTCCAAATTGTCAACATGATACTGCTTTGTGGAGTAAAATTCAAGAATAATATTGTATCAAAAATAATATGGACATAAAAGAAATCAATTTTTGTCATGAATAGTACCCCGGGTGAATACTACCCGAGTGAATAGTACCCCATAAATAGTATATCGTGAATAGTACCCGAGTGAATAGTACCTGAGCAAATAGTACCCCGACATAAATAGTATCCCTCCATTTAATAAGAAAGTTCAGACCAATAGTTGAAATACTAGATTAAACACAAATTATTAAACATATTCCACTAATTTCAAGGGTTTTCACCATTTAATAATAAGGTTATGGAAACAAACAATAAATTTGTACCATAAATAGAGAAATATGAAAAAAGACGATATCCCTTGATGAGTACAAAAGAAATGACATCTCTTATGAGTATAAAAGAATATACGAAACTGCAAATGAATTTTCACCCTTCATGTGGTAATTCGCATAGACATATCATTTCACAATTTAATAAAATAAATATGAAGGATTATTCACCATGCACGTGGTGATCTGCGTAGACATGTTACTTTTATAGATTAATAAAAAATGAATACGAATTAAGGGTCATTCACCATGCATGT
Source organism: Panax quinquefolius (assembly GCA_020205615.1). Classification (NCBI taxonomy): domain Eukaryota; kingdom Viridiplantae; phylum Streptophyta; class Magnoliopsida; order Apiales; family Araliaceae; genus Panax; species Panax quinquefolius. The sequence goes on along the minus strand of CM035171.1, from coordinate 96,546,138 downwards.
GATAATCCGCGTAGACAGGTTACTCCCGCAGATTAATAAGGAATAGAATGACAACCCTTATGTGTATTGAAATAAATTAACATTCTTTATGAATACAAAAGAATAATACCCTTTACCTTAGTAGAAGACTGGATACTGCAATAGTGAAGTAGCAGAATATTCTTCTTCTTCCTCTCTATAGTTTTTCTCTCTATAGTTGCTCTTGTGAGTCTTAGTGAATTGGTGAGAATGAAAGAAGAAATGAGCTTTTATTTATAGGAAAACATAGTTTCGATAATTGCACATTTAGGGGCTCGAATGATTAAATTTTAGTACCTTCATCTTTGCCTTAATTTTTAATTTAGTCCTTTAAGTATTATAAATCTTGCACAACCTCCCCTAATAGTACATTCATGTGAACCAATAGTTCAATGCATGTGAACAAATAGTTATTTGTATGTAAACTAATAGTAATTAATTTCTCATTTATCCGATTAATTACCCGTTTGGTAAATTTAACATCCAAAAATCAACTATTATCGAAATAAATGTCAATTTCTACTAACACTAATAATCCCAACACAATGGAAATATTTTTAACAACATTAATTCATCAATAATATAACTTGCAATATTAGCAACCAGATCATTTCCAAGAAAAAGAGGGCTTTCCGATAAAGATTTCTCTCTATTAGCGTGCAATTAGGTGACCAAACCCCTTTCCTCGACAAAATTTTTTAGACATTGTCAATAATATAAATAATAATATGAATAACTTTGTCGTCTCAATTATTGATTTAATACTATAAAATATTGTGCAGATGAAACTATGACAATAATTGAATCAATAATATGAGAGATACTATGCATCAATTATTATGGCAATAATTAAATAAAACTAAGTGACTTCTCACGTAAACATCAATAATCAAAGATGATGTACAATACCGTGTGATACTATGCAACTATGCGTATTACTATACCCTTACCACCAGGTATTTCAACAATTAACGGTAAAACTTTCGTCGTTATTTTTATAAAAAGTTACTTCTTTCATTTTCTAACTCCGACAGTAATTCCATTGTGGGGTCCACCAATGATTGTGCTGTCGTACTGATATTCCATGATAAAATGAATATTCCCCGACCAATCGAATATTTTATGAAAACTTTCTTACTTTGCAAAATTTATAAATATTACCCATAACTCTAACATTATATAAAATTCATACCATAATATTCAAAAATATATTTCGAGAAAAATTAATCTTTATTCATAAAAGTTGGGGTCTTACAACATCCCCTTCTTATGAAATTTCACCCTCAAAATTGGGGTACGTACCTGGTATGTCGAAGAGGTGAGGATACCTAGATTTCATTTCTAACTCTTGAGGTATAACCTTTGAGTGTAGAATATGTTTCTTCTTATCCAAGATTTTAACAGGTATCTCCTCATACGTTAAATCTTCTGTTATCTCGTCTAGTTCTAATTTAATAATGTGGTTCCGGTCGTCCACATATTTACATAATCTCGATATGGAAAAACATTATGAACACGAGACATACTTGGCGGTAAGACGAGTCTATAGGCCACATTTCCTATTCGATCAAACATTTCAAATGGACCAATAAATCGAGGGTTGAGATTTCCTCTCTTTGTCAATTTTTGCTTCTAGAATAAATCCTTCTTGCACCTTCTTCTTCATATTCATCAGCTCCGGGTCTGTTGTTTGAGCAACTATAACTTTATCGATTAAAGTCGATTATACTCGTATATTTGACATCATCACGTGGGTCCCTAGAGTCTTTAAATCTTTCTCCATCATTTGTAAGTTATACGAAATGGGTCTTTATGTTAATGATGTCGCACTCGTAACCGTATACGATCTTCTACTCAACGCGTCAGCTACTACGTTCGTTTTTCCAAGATGGTATTTAATGGTATGGTCATAATCTCTCAATAGCTCGAGCTAACGTCTTTGGCGCATGTTACGTTCATTCTGGGTGAAGAAATATTTGAGGGTTTTGTACCAGGTTCAAGGTCGATAAAAAATTTAATTTCACACTCTAGGGGTAGGCTAGGAAGTTCTTTGAGAAATACTTCAGGAAATTTATTAACAAATAGAAATATCATTCAAAACTGTGACTCTTATCCAAGACTTGGATAACAGCTCACATTGATACTTACACTACAAGAAAAAGGTCTATCCATCGATCGATTATCAACATCGACTTTCAAAGTCATAGATATATCTCTGCTGATCGAAAAGCGATCGGTGATAATCGTCATATATAAAATCTGGTCATTGGGATGCACATCAACCAACCACTATTAACGATCGAGATATTCTGCGGATCGCCATGAAGCGAATGAAATGACAAATCCGGTCATTGAAATGAGTCGAGATGGTCCAGTAATAAAGTCGACGTGGTCCACGTGTCGTCGATTATCATTCATCAAGGCGCCGACATCGCGTGTCACTATTAACGTCGTAATAACGTTCGTGACGCATCGGTCATCGCCGATATGGAAAAAAATTACAGACAAATTTTTCTTGCTTTTGCGAATTCCCAAAACACTCAGACTGCTTTTCTACCCGCTTTATCCCAACACACATACACACAAAGATAAACAACATACAAAACAATATAAATATCCATCGTCCACCAACACATACACCAAACTAGTATATAAACCTTTAAAAACCAATATGATTTGAATAAATATAAAAACATTTCAAAACTTGTTTAAGTAACATACAAACATCCAAATAATGAATATATAAGTACAAGGTTATGTCAAGCGTCATCGCCTCCTTGATCACCCTGTAATTAACAAAATAATAAAACAAGTTACAAATATAATAAATATGTTGATACTGGTATATATTACGACAATACATACAACAAATTGATTTTATACCTCGTCGCCATCCCCATGTTTGTCTCTGCTTTCATTGCTGCCGCCATTGCTTTTAGCTAACTCCTCGGGATCAAGAGCCCCAGTGTGGTCGCCCAATATCTTCGAAGATTTCGATCTTGACATATAGCTCTCACACAATCGGTAGGAGTATGAACAATTTGGATGACTCGATGATCGTGAAGATCGGGTAGCGAAATACTCGAGCCAATGAAGGATGGGCGTCGTCGTTGTCCCCGACCTTTAATGTAGTTCTTCTTCACAACAGACGCCTCTCCCACAACTCTTGATCAATAAAGTGACGTGGAGTGCCTTCAGGATAGCGCTCATTCAATAAACGCTTTATAAGTATCCTCATCATCATGTTAACACTTAAATAGTTAAAATAATATTTTATAAGTATTAATAAACAAGATCGGTTGTTAAAACTTATTACAAGTTATTTGATAGCCTCAGTGCACCATCACGGGTGGCCACGTATACATCCAAACCAACGGATAAGTGACCTTGAGACCGAGACTCCTATACAAAAATAGCACAATATTACTATGTAAAAATGGGATAATTTCTACAATTCATGATTGTAAACATATTAAAACTTGTAAATCGCACCAGCGTTGATATGTCAGAATCGTGAAATCTGCCGCCTTTGTATGTTCCTTTTAGCCTTTTCACCATCGGATACACCCGAGGATCTGTTGGTGGCGGCGATCTTCGTCTTTTCACCCCTCACTCTCGGCTCTCCATTGGGCACACATCTCAAATTTATATGGATTTGGGTGCACCACCAGGGGCTATGCTCGTGCATATAATCCTCTCCCTGGCCTAGATGGTCGATCTTGGCATTGTGAATGGTTTTTTGTCGTTCTTTATTCAAGTTGTCCTTGGTGCGAACCGCGCACTTTTGCCAGAATAATGTCCTCAATCACCGAAGCTGCAAAGTCCTCCCATCTATACCGTTTTTACAAATAAAAAAATAATAATAACATTACTAAATAATTATCCTTTGAATATTATATTAATATTATTTGTCATAATTAAAAAAACATACTTGAAATTACGCCCAAAAGCATCCTTGTGGGCTTATAGTAGGTGTGCTCGCCATGTAATCACAGTGTAGGCCAATTCAGAAAACACAACTATGATATGCACTTGACGATCTTATTATCCGAAAAATCACTATAATATACAACATCAATTAGCATATATTAAAGCAATTTACATCTAAGTTATAATATTTGTGAACATTTTTCAAACTTATACTTATAATACTTAAAAAAATTCGCCATAGTCTCCCCTATAATATAGACTAGCCACATGCACGACTAAGATGCATATATGGACATTTCTAGGCACCCAAGACACAAACCAAGAGAAATATACAAATTTTCAATACAATAAGACCAAAACCAAAACATTACCAATATAATATCAATCAAAACATTACCAATATACAATAAATGGAATCTTAAATGCTTTTATATAAATGATATATGCGGACGACGTCGTCTTTAGGAGGGCTTAATCTGAATAAGAATCCGATCATCGGGATTAGTAGGGCCTTGGGCACATTATTAGGCCCCCTACCCAAGCACTTTTTCTCATACCGCTCTGAAGCCATCTATATATTACAAATTTTAAGATGTTATTAGGAGTCATATTTGATTACATGTATATATAACAATAAACATGACAGTGATATAAACATGTATATATATGAATATAAAATGACAATAAGCAAAAGTTGCATTTAAATAGTTTAGTACATAAACATGATGAATTGATATAAACATGTATATATATGAATATAAAATGACAATAAACAAAAGTTGCATTTAAATAGTTTAGTACATAAACATGATGATATAAACATGTATATATATGAATATAAAATGACAATAAACAAAAGTTGCATTTAAATAGTTTAGTACATAAACATGACAATGATATAAAAAACATGTATTGCTAAACATACATTTCATGAGTTCAAGTGTCAATGTCTCGATTCGTAATCATCTTGTATACGTGTTGCGATTCATAACCATCATCCGCTTGCAGATTACGTAGTCGATTCGATTCAATAACTTTTCCTCCTCAAAGATCAATGTCATCCGACACAAGTATTGACTCAGGATCTAATTCATGTGGTTCATCTCCACCATCTAACTGGATTATTTCATTGTCGTCCTCCACATTTATTATAGTCCCACTATGAAGCATCCGCTCTTAATAAATCTCCCCATCAACTAATTCTACACGACTACGCCGCGGGAGTATAAATTACAACTTGCCAATCAGAAGTGCCCTATCCTTTTCCCTTACAGGGACTAGGAGTGTAGTATACTTGTATCGCTTTGAGTTGGTAAAACAAATGGTTCGTTGGAGTACGCAGACCTATGGAGGTCAATATCGACGATTCCATGTCCACAACACGTATCCCTTTTCCGAATCAAACCAACAAACACTTGAACAAGTGAATATGACCCCGTCGCGTGCCCTTATGCGACAACTCTACGATTTCCTCCAACTCCCCATAAAAGGCACGACCAAGCTCATTGTAACAATCTCCTTGGACACACACTCTAGAGTTCGTTGTTCTTTTACCATGCCCATATGCCTTTGTGTGAAATTCACAACCATTTATTTTGTAACCATTGCGGCTGACTTGATCCATGCCACAATGGCTTGCTACCCTCGTCTAACAACTTAAAGAAGTCTTTGGCATCAAAATTCATAGGTTGCTCTCTGCCTTGCTCCCCAATCAAAATCGCCCTCGCAATATCATGGACCATTTCATTCATACGATGAGTACTACCGCCTGAATTGTGTACTTGTGTGTGATGCCACCATCTCTTCTCTCGCCCATGTGCCCACCAAAGATTCTTCGTAGAATTTCTCATGAACCCGTAAACAAGTAAATGATAGTTTACCATGTCTCTCATCCATATAATTTACATTCTTACACTTTAAACATGGATATCGTGATTCTGCGACTTACCATTCATACATTCGGGTGACTATACGCATACTCCAAAAACACTTGGCAACCAAATTCTAAATTCAATCAGAAGCACTATCTCGGGCACTTGAATTTCGTCGTGCCATCCAACTACGGTCTGATGCCCTAATAGAGGTCCATGATTCCACGATACCTACTACAGACAACATGAGCTTATTAATCATATGACTTGAGCATACTTGTAAGCATATGACTTGAGCATACTTGTAACCATATGACTTGAGCATACTTGTAAGCATACGATTAACATTTAAGCATACTCAATGTTAATGAATGAATGCAAATTAATGCAGTATGAGAAACTTTATATTATATCATGTTATTTTATTTTAATTAGTTTTAAATTTGTTTTTATTGTTAATCGTACGTAAGGTATTTCATTCATTCTAGCTCTATATCAGTAATACATATTTGGTTGGTATTCAGATGCATTGAAATGTTTCTTCTTAAGAAAACTATCTCCATCTAAGGCTTCACGCCAAGAATTGAAGAGTCCATCTAAGGCCTCGGCTAACATGTTTTAAGATTATACCCCTCACGGTCCCTTTTTATAATCTTTTATGTTTTGGGATAGTCACAACTTGGTTGAGCAATTTATAGCTTCTATAACATTTTATAGCTTTATTCTTGTATACATAAGTGTTAAATACCCTTGTTTTTCTGTTAGAGCCAAAATGGTCTCTTTATTAACCAAGTGTGTCTAGTTACATTCTCTCATTACACTAACAGCCTCTAAAGACCTTTGCTTATTTTGGCTTAACAACCCCCAATAGCTTACCATGTCGACAACCAAGCTTGGCTTGGCCCCGTGAGGTTTGGCTAAGCTTGGCGGTAACCTCGTGTTCCTCGCTGCCCCAATCCCAAATTTCATCGGCCCAACAAATTTCTTTAATAGGCTCTAGTGGATCACCAATATATTTATATCCAATTGATAAGCAACACCTGCTCTCTATATAAGGCGAACCAAATTTATCGAGAATTACTAAAATTAAGCTACTCGCGATATTCAAACAATTCAATTTAGCATTTTATTTCAATAATGGGCATAGCTTTCCTATAACCAAAAGTTATTATATATTTTAAACCTAAAATGTTCACAATAAAAGAGGTAAAAAATTCAACTACAAACTTATACTTATAATACTTATGAACATTTTTCAAACTTATACTTATAATACTTCAAAAAATTCGCCAGAGTCTCCCTACAATACGGACTAGCCACATGCGCACGACACATGCATATATGGACATTTCTAGGCACCCAAGACACAAACCAAGAGAAATACAAATTTCCAATACAATAAGATCAAAACAATATCGATTGAATGCAAATTAAAGCAATAAAAATTTCGCACCCATATACATTACCAATATAATATCAATCAAAACATTACCAATATACAATTATACATGAATTTTAGTTTTAACAAACATACATTATAATGAATTTTATAATTAACATCAATTAGCATATTTGATGTGAATTATGGATAAACTTCTTTGAACCTTCTTCTTGATTGAATTATGGATAAACTTAATTCCTAGTTATGTTTTATGTCATACTCATGTTCATGATATTGATCGGTATAAGTATAATCATATATTGCAACCAAGGTTTTGGGTTAAGCCCTAATATTTAAGATCATGTTTATAGGCCTAATATTTAAGATTATGGTTAAGCTGTAAGACCCCTACTTATTATTAATGAAATTTAATTTTCTATATTTATTATTTTGAAATAGTAAGGGTTGATGTGATTAATGTGGATAGTTAGGGTAAAATACGCAAATATTTCAAAATAAGCAAGTGGTTATAAAATATTCATTGTTGTTTGGGAATATTCATTTGGTCGTGGAATATTCGATCTTTTCGGGAATATTCGATTTACGGCAGATCCATGTGTGGGCCCCATAACTTGAAAGCGATTGATGAAGAAAACGACAAATATAAGTTGGTTAAAAATAACGGTGTAGTTGTTACTGCTAATATCGTTAAAATACTAAATTGGTTAAAACACAAGAAGCTTTGCGGTATTGCACCAATTATTGATTCTTACGTAAGAACGCACTACTCAATAATGGTTACTGATAATTATTGTTCAAGATTTTATCGATTTAATAATTCTTTGCATTGATATTTTATATTCTTTGTTGTTTCAATAATTATCATTACACAAGATTTTTCATTATCGGGCAATAATTCATATTATCCTCGAATAATATTATTAGATAACATTATTGTCAATGTCTAGAAAGTTCTGCCTAAGGAGAGGTTTGGTCACCTAATTGCGCGCACCAAGAAGGAGAAATTCTTATTGAAAGCCCCTCTTTCCTGGGAACCGCCTCGTTGTCAATATTGTGATTCAGTAATATTATTTATGAATAATTAATTATTGATTCATATGATGAGAAAATATTGATTTTATGTGGATATAGATGGAGAAAATTTTTATTGTGACAATTGTTGAAAATTGAAATTTTATCTTTTCTCGATAAATAAATATATTATTATATTTTAATAATATAATAATGGTGATATTTTTACAACGAATGTGGGATATATGAGTATACGAGGAGGATGAGTATTTTTGTTGCAATAAATGTTTAAAACATGTTAAACATGTCGGTGGACCCCATTTATCGATCGAAATTTGATTATAAATTTGTAAAATCGCCTGCTTGTGGATTTCTTTTCCAATTTCGCTTTGGAATTTGGAAAACTTTCTTCCGCAAGTTGTAGAGAATTGAATTTCCTATAAAAATGCGCGAGTTTTAATTTTCCTACAAAAGGGCTATTTATTGTGAATTATTGAAGTTCAAGTCAAAATAATTGATTTTTGGAAGTTTAAAATATTTTAAATAACAAAATGTTTTTTTGTTTGTTTTGTGGGCTACAACATGTGCATAATGAGCTGAGATCAGATCTAAGAAGGTTGGCGTAGAAATTTTAATATATATATTAATATTTTATTAAATTTTCTGCTTTGGTGTTCTAAGCATTTTCCTATAAATAGGGTGCTTAGGTTAGAATTGAAAATCACACCAGAAACTAAAGTTTTCTCTATCTATATTATCGAGTTTATTCTTGTGAGTATTTTGAGTATACTTTGAGTATTGCTATACTGGCAAGTCCAAGTCATAGCCTATATCCTGTTTCAAATAGAGGTACCGATCTTTCGAGGTAAGGGATATTATTTTTTTTCAGAATGATATTATTTCTTCAATATCATTATGTCAAATATTGATCTGAAGTTTTTATCAAATTTGGAACTTTTGGTGTTTGAGTTACTATTCACGATACTCAAGACTATTCACGATACTGGTATTATTCACGAATCACGACACTATTCATCGAAAAAATGAAAATTTTCCTTTTCGCCTAAAATATCTATTGTGAATACTAGCTTTGATTGTATCCATGTTTTGATCATTCTTGAATTTTACACCACTATGATTATTTTTGAGGTATTTTTGACATGGATAAAACAAAGTACGAATCCTTAATCCTTAATCCTTGTCATTTTGTTTCACTAGATTCGCTTTCTTTAAAAATATGTTTCATCATCCTCGCCTTAAATGATGATATTATTGAATATCTTTGGCCTCAGAGTGCAAAGATGATTGATTTCTAATGAATATCTTTGGCCAAGAGTAAAGATGAATGTGTGTTTAGATGAACACTGACCAATCGATGAATATCTTCGGCAAGAGAGTGCAAAGATGAATATTTGATTCCAGATGTATATTGATTGATGTTACAGGATAAAGGATAGACGATGAACTTTTAAATTCATACATAGAAGATAGTAGTTTGCATTCTCTACTTAACTCTTCTAATGAATTATTATTTCACGTCATGAATATTGATTTAAAATTTGTTGTCTATTGTATTCTATTAGATTTTTCCTCGTCAAGACTAACGATAATTTGTTATATATTATCTTAGTCATAATATTCTTTATCGGGCTAGTTGTGCTCACCCTTTTTCCTTTTTTTCCATTTTTCTTCTCGTGAGGCGAGAATATAAGCGATACGAGTCCTGGGGTATGGAATGAAGGTTCTAGAGAGAGTTGTTTAGTAGTCCTCACCATTTTTGTAAAATAATGTATCAATAAATGTGATGAGGATTTATTTGAGTATAGATATTGTCTAGAAGATAATATTTGTATTCAAACTCACAGTTTTACTGTTGTAATAATAAAGTTGTAGTTGTTTCTGTACCATGTATTGACAACTCAGAATGGGTGATGTATACCTATTTTGGGGGTGTCACATAAGCCCTAAAAGTTAAGCCCTAATATTTAAGATAATCATATATATTATTATTTTTGTTGTTTAGAAGCTTTTTGCAGTTCATGCAAAATCGTATGAGGAGACTCGTGTTCAAAATACGGTGGAGGAAATGATAGCAATTCACGGGTTGTCACAAACCAAGCAAGCTTCAAAGAGTTGGGACCACTGAATTTAAGGGAAAGCTAGATCCGATCATGCCATGGAAACATGGGTCAAGCAAATTACCAAGATATTCGATGTCTTGGGATGCACGGAGGAACAAAGGTTCCATTCGCCACCTTTATGTTCCGTAAGCGAAGCGCATATCATGGTGGGAGTCTGCAAGAAGCGCACCCATCCCGCCAAGACTCAAAGATGTCTTGGGAGACATTTCAGAAATTATTTAATGACAAATACTTTCCGAAAGTGTTCGTCATATGAAGGAAGTGGAGTTCATCGATTAGAACAAAACAACATGACGATTTGTCTCAAAGACGAGGCAAAGTTTGCGAGTTATCCAGTTTTCAGACCTCATTTGGTGGAGAATGAGGAACGTATGACACGGATGTTTCGAGAGGTTTGAAACCCGCAGATACGACAATATCTCATTTCTCATAAATTTTCTCTTTTTTCATATGTTGTTAATGTGGCTCAATTGTTAGAGCGAGATAACGAGTATGTTCAACCGAGGAACATAACCAGATCGCACTGCGAGATAGCAGTCAATGTAATAATGATAACAAGCGAGAGAAAGAAACAGACGGACAAAAATGGTAACCACTCGTGGGTAATCATGGCCATGAAAATAGAAGAAGCGAGTCGAGGAGATTTTAAAAGAGGAGATTTAACAACGACCATGTAAAGACGCATGCAGTCTTGGCAAGAAGAATCGGTTCTAAGGAGGAGAACGACCACCCATTATATGCTACAAATGCGAAAAGAGGGACATATCACCAAACCGCCCACAACAGCTCAAGGTATGCAATAATTGTTGAAAGGAAGGACATATCGCCGAGATTATACATGTAGCGAAACCTAGTTCAATGAGGATTTGTGACTCAAAAGATCCGTCCCCGTAAAAGTCAAAGTCAACGATTCTGGAAGAGCGTTTGTTGTGATCGTCAAAATGCGAGGAACCCAAACGAGGTGATCACTGGTAAGCTTATTTATAAATTCTTGCAAAGTTTATACCTTACTTGATACCTGGTGCTACTCATTCATTTATCTCTCCCGCTTGGCTTAACGCTTAAACTTGACTCGAGAGAAATTAGACTTTGACCTATCTCGTGGAAACTCCGTTAGAGAAACTTTCATCACATCCACTCGTTTATAAATCTTGTTTGATTTAAGTTGGCACCATCACCTTAAATGTTGACCTTATCTCTTTAAAGATACTTGCTTTTGATGTGATTTTAGTGATTGATTGGTTAACTACACATCATGCCAAAATTGATTGTTTTCGTAAGGTTGTTAGCTTTCATATTCCTAAACAACCTGTTGTATGCAATTCAAGCAACTAAACCATTAAAATCAATCATCGTCATATATCTAATCATAAAGCTATTCGCTTATTGAAAACCGGATGTCAAGCTTTCTTAGCCCATGTTATGGATTTGAATAAAGACACGCCAAATTTGAATAATATTCCTGTTGTTATTGACTTTCCGACGTATTTCCTAACCCTACCCTACCCCTAGAACGTGAAGTTGAATTCTTTATTGATCTTGAACCCGTACAAAGCCCATTTCTAAAACCCCATATCGAATGGCTCCTATTGAACTTCGGGAGTTAAAGGTCCAACTACAGTGAATTATTGGACATCGGTTTCATTTGTCCTAGTACATCTCCTTGGGGTGCTCCTGCTTTATTCAGAAAGAAGAAAGACGGAGTATGCGACTTTGTATTGACTATCGAATTAAACCATGTCACCATCAAGAATAGGTATCCTCACCTCGTATTGATGACTTGTTTGACCAAATTCTAAAGGGGCACAATTCTTTTCAAAAATCGATCTTCGCTTACGGATATCATCAAAGAAGATTAGAACCGAGGATATTCCAAAGACCGCTTTAGAACTCCGACAGCACGCATTATGAATTCTTAGTCATGTCTTTTGATTGACTAATGCTCCTGCGACTTTCGTGGATATGATGAACCGAGTATTCAAGGAATATTTGGATCGGGTTGTTGTCTTTATTGATGACATCCTCATATATTCCAAAAGTCGTGAAGATCATGAGCACCATTTGAAGCTGGTACTCCAAAGGCTTCGTGAAAACAAACTATATGCCAAATTGAAGAAATGCGAGTTCTGGCTTGAGGAAGTAGCATTTCTTGGGCACGTGGTGTTAAAACATGGAGTATCCGTGGACCCGGCGAAGATTGAAGCAATACAAAGTTGGGAGCAACCGAAGTCGGTGACCGAAGTACGTAGCTTTCTGGGTCTAGCTGGTTATTATCGGAGATTCGTGGAAGGGTTTTCTCGAATCGCTACTCCATTAACCCAAATTAACTCTTAAGGATACAAAATTCGCTTGGAGCGAAGAATGCGAGAAGAGTTTCCAAGATCTTAAGAGGAGACTTATTTCGCACTGTTCTAACAATACCATCCGGTTCTTGATGGATTTGTTATCTACAAATGATGCTTCGTGCAAAGGGTTAGGATGTGTTCTCATGCAACGTGGGAAAGTCATAGCCTATGCCTCATGACAACTTAAAGAGTATTAGAGGAATTATCCTACTCATGATCTAGAGTTGGCGTGCAATGTTTTCGCTTAAAGATATGGAGGCACTATCTATATGGGGAGAAAGTGGAGATATATTCGGACCATAAAAGCCTTAAATATTTCTTCACTAAAAAGAACTCAACATGCGGCAATGACGTTGGCTCGAGCTATTGAAAGACTACGACCACACTATTCAATACCATCTTGAAAAGCGAACGTGGTAGCCGACGCGCGTTGAGTAGAAGATCATATCGCGCGAACGAAAAGCGATGATGTCAAGTATACGACAGAGCCAACTTTAATAGAAAAGTTAAGGTTGCTCAAGCCACCGACCCAGAAATGTGCGTATGAAGAAGAAAGTACAAGAAGGAGCTATTCCAGGGCGAGAATTGATGAAGAAGGAATACTTGAGTCCACTCTAGACTTTGTGTTCCTAACGACTGGATTTGAAGTACAAGATTATGATGGAGGCACATAATACACCATTTGCAATCCATCCTGAAGTACTAAAATGTATCGTGATCTTCTACATACATTTTGGTGGAACAATATGAAGAGAGAGAGTGCAAAGTTTATCTTGATGTGTTTAACTTGCCAACGTGTAAAGTGCGAGCATCTAGTACCTAAGGGTCCATTGCAACCACTTGATATTCCGAAATGGAAGTGGGAACATATTACCATGGATTTCAATTACGGGTCTTCCTACTTGTTTCTCAAGGCATCAATGCTATTTGGGTTATTGTTGATAGATTAACCAAGTCTCGCTCATTTCTTGCCGACACGGAGACTTATTCCTTGAACGCCTTGCTAGTATGTACGTGAATGAGATTGTGAGGTTGCATGGCATGCCAAGATCCATAGTTTTGGATCGTGACCCAAGATTCACTTCAATATTTTGGGTTAGCTTGCAAAAAGCTATGGGCACGGATTTACGATTTAGTTTGGCATACCATCCTCAAACCAGACGGACAATCGAAAAGGACTATTCAAACTCTTGAAGATTTATTAAGACTCGTGTCCTGAACTTCAAGGGCGATTAGGATAAGTATTTACCATTGGTGGAATTCTCCTACAACAATAGTTATCGTGCAAGTATAGGTGTGGCTCCATTTGAAGCATTATATGGACGAAAGTGTCGCTCTCCATATGTTGGGATGAGGTGGGTGAAGCAACATTGTTGGGACCCGAAAGTTAAATCGTATGACTACCAAAAGATCCAAATAATTCGACAACGATACAAAGCAGTACAAGATCGACAAAAGAGTTATGCGGATCTTCATCGAAAGGACGTGGAATTTAGTGTAGGGGATCATGTATTGTTGTCATGTTGCTCCTCCATGGAAGGGAGTTACAAGATTTGGGAAGAGAGGAAAGCTCAATCCACGATTTATTGGTCCATTTCAAATTCTTGACCGAGTAGGAAATGTAGCCTATAGACTCGCGTTACCTCTCGAGTATGTCTCGTGTTCATAATTTGTTTCACATATCTGTATTTCAGTAAATATGTGAAAGACCCAACCACGCTATAGAGTTAGAACCTGATTTAGATAGTCAAGACTTAACGTATGAGGAGGTACCACAAGATCTTAGATAGGAAGGAGCATGTCCCACGCCAAAAAGGTCATACCACAAGTTAAAGTTTTGTGGAGGAATCATGCTATATAGAGGAAATGACCGAATTGAAACGGAAATGAAAGCGAGGTATCCTCACCTTTTCAAACACCAGTATCGTCACGTCAATTTCGAGGGACGAAATTTCATAAGGAGGGAGGTTGTAAGACCCCAAGTTATTATTAATGAAATTTAATTTTCTCTATTTATTATTTTGAAATAGTAAGGGTTGATGTGATTAATGTGGATAGTTAGGGGTAAAATACGCAAATATTTCAAAATAAGCAAGTGGTTATAAAATATTCATTGTTGTGGGGAATATTCTTTTGGTCGTGGAATATTCGTGATCGTCGCAATATTCGCATATTAAATGCGGCAAGTATGGCCATGTGTAGGGCCCCATAACGGAAAAAAAACGATTGGATGAAGAAAATGGCAAATATAAGTTGGTTAAAAATAATCTGCGTAGTTGTTACCAAGTTAATCTTTGTTAAAATACTCGGTGGTTAAAACACAAGAAGACACCTGTGTATTGCACCAATTATTGATTCTTACGTAAGAAGGCACTACTCAATAATGGTTACGATAATTATTGTTCAAGATTTTATTGATTTAATAATTGCTTGCGTTGATATTTTATATATTCATTGTTGTTTCAATAATTATCATTACACGATATTTTTCATTATCGGCAATAATTCATATTATCTGAATAATATTATTAGATAACATTATTGGCAATGTCTAGAAAGTTACATCAAGGAGAGGTTTTGTCACCCAATTGCGCCGCCAAGAAGGAGAAATTCTTATTGAAAGCCCCTCTCCTGTAGAACCTGCACGGTTGTCGATATTGTGATTCTGTAATATTATTTGTGAATAATTAATTATTGATTCATATGATGAGAAAAATATTGATTTTATGTGATATAGATGGAGAAAATTTTTATTGTGACAATTGTTGAAAATTGAAATTTTATCTTTTTCTGATAAAATAAATATATTATTATATTTTAATAATATAATAATGGTGATATTTTTACAACGAATGTGGGATATATGAGTATACAAGGAGGATGAGTGTTTTTGTTGCAATAAATGTTTAAAACATGTTAAACATGTCGGTGGACCCCATTTATTGACTGAAATTTGATTATAGCCTGTAAAATATTCCGTTTGTGGATTTCGGTCAATTTATGTTTGGAATTTAGAAAAACTTTCTTCTGCAAAGTTGTAGAGAATTGAATTTCCTATAAAAAGTTGCGAGTTTTGAATTTTCTAACAAAAGGGCTATTTATTGTGAATTATTGAAGTTCTGAAGCTCCGAAATAATTGATTTTTGGAAGTTTAAAATATTTTAAATAACAAAAACGTTTTTTTGTTTGTTTTGTGGGCTACAACATGTGCATAATGAGTCGAGATCAGATCTAAGAAGGTTAAGCGAGAAATTTTAATATATATATTAATATTTTATTAAATTTTCTGCTTTGGTGTTCTAAGCATTTTCCTATAAATAGGGTGCTTAGGTTAGAATTGAATATCACACCAGAAACTGATGTTTTCTCTCTCTATATTATCGAGCATATTCTTGTGAGTATTTTGAGTATACTTTGAGTATTGCTATACGGTGCAAGTCCAAGTCATAGCCTATATCCGGTGTTTCAGCTAGAGGTACTGATCTTTCGAGGTAAGGGATATTATTTTTTTCGTAATGATATTATTTCTTCAATATCATTATGCTAAAATATTGATCTAAAGTTTTTATCAAATTTGGAACTTTTGGTGTCGGAGTTACTATTCACGTATACGGCACTATTCACGTATACGGTACTATTCACGAATACGGCACTATTCATCGAAAAATGAAAATTTTCCTTTTCATCTAAAATATCTATTGTGAATACTAGCTTTGATTGTATCCATGTTTTGATCATTCTTGAATTTTACACCACAATGATTATTTTTGAGGTATTTTTGGACATGGATAAAACAAAGTACGAATCCTTAATCCTTAATCCTTGTCATTTTGTTTCACTAGATTCGCTTTCTTTAAAAATATGTTTCATCATCCTCGATCTTAAATGATGATATTATTGAATATCTTTGGCCCAGAGTGCAAAAGATGAATGATTTCGATGAATATCTTTGGCCAAGAGTGCAAAGATGAATGTGTGTTTAGATGAACATGACCAATCGATGAATATCTTTGGCCAAGAGTGCAAAGATGAATATTTGATTCCGTATGTATATTGATTGATGTTACGGGGATAAAGGATGAGCGATGAACTTTTAAATTCATACATAGAAGATAGTAGTTTGCATTCTCTACTTAACTCTTCTAATGAATTATTATTTCATTGCGAATATTGATTTAAAATTTGTTGTCTATTGTATTCTATTAGATTTTTCCTGTTGAAGACTAACGATAATTTGTTGTATATTATCTTAGTCATAATATTCTTTACTTTGGGCTAGTTGAGCTCACCCTTTTCCTTTTTGTTCCATTTTTCTTCTCGGAGGCGAGAATATAAGCGAGTACGAGCCTGTGGTAATGGAATGAAGGTTCTAGAGAGAGAGTTGTTTAGTAGTCCTCACCATTTTGTAAAATAATGTATCAATAAATGTGATGAGGATTTATTTGAGTATAGATATTGTCTAGAAGATAATATTTGTATTCAAACTCACGCTTTCTTGTTGTAATAATAAAGTTGTAGTTGTTTTGCATACCATGTATTGACAACTCGTAATGGGTGATGTATACCTATTTTGGGGCGCCACATAAGCCCTAAAAGTTAAGCCCTAATATTTAAGATAATCATATATATTATTATTTTTGTTGTTTTTAAAATATGAATAGAATTAAATCAATTTTGAATTTTAAGTTTTCATAAATCTGAATTTAAAAAGTTAAAATGTATCTCTAATTTTAAAACGCAAAACAAAGAAAAGATTTGGGGAATCGTTGCTTATAAATTAACTAAGGTGTAATTACACACCTTGAAGCATTAGGTCTTTACATCAAAGCAAAGCACTTACACACCACATTTAACAAATAAAAATTACACAATGAATAAGAATTAAGTCTTTACATCAAAGCAATTACACACCACATTCAACAATAAAAATTGTAAAATTTGGAAACCCAATCAAATCGAACAACTACTTGAAGAATTTAATAGTATTTAATCTAATCTAACCAATATAAATACATACTAGTATTTAATCTAATCTAACCAATATATATATATATATATATATATATATGACTATATTTAAATTTCAGTTATTACATTCCATTTTGTTTTCTAAATGAGATAATTTGCTGTGGACTTTTGCCATAATAGTTCACTAGCACAACAATGGTAAGCAAGGAATAATAATCAAATTCTATTTGTGTGGAGTAATTGTGATACTAAAAACAAATTACAACAAAAATCTAAACGATTTACCCAATACCCAGATTAGGGTTACCAGATTTGATGACAAAAACCTATTTTAAAACAAAAACAAATTGCCCAATTTGATAGGTGACTAAACGAATTACCCAATACACGGTGTATTTATGCACACAATCGCCAAATCCAAAGAATTCACATACAATTTCAAACACGATTTAAGAAATTACAATGAATGAAGATAAATACCTGTTTAGAAGATTCAATCAAACTCGTTTAAAAAATTTGATCTCCTTAGGCAGGTGGTAGGTGGCCGGTGGCAGGTGGCGGCGGCGACGACCGAACTCCTCTTCCTCTCCCTCCTTTCTCCCTCTTCTCTCTATTTCGCAGCTCCCTCTTTTTTTTCCTTCTATGTTACGTGGTCGAATTAATGCCCCGATACTTATTTCATTTAGATGATCAACCGACGCGCGGTCATTTGATTTTAATGACATGGACTTATCAGCGACCGCATGCGGTCACTGATTACAATGGGTCGCAAAAAAACTACGCGAGCCAACATTTCCTGCCAATTTTTTGGTGGGAAATTTGTTCTAGCGACCGTCAAATGACCATTTCGTTGTCGCGGATATCACTTAATGATCGGATTATAGGTCGTCGCATTATCGGTCGCTAGTAAGACTATCAGCGATCGGATATGCGGTCGCTGATATATTTGGTCATTGATAGACCTTTTTCTTGTGGTGTTATAAACATGCCACCGTTATTCACGGCATCCCCTACGAAAAGTATGACTTTGGTGCATTCCAAGACTTGGAAGTCACCAGTGAAAGGCTCGGGGATCTTTACTTATGGCTTAATATGATCGTGATTGACTTTAGTGGTTTAGTTGCTTGAATTCGCATAATAGGTTGGTTAGGAATAGGAAAGCTAACTACCTTACGAAAAAAAATCAATTTTAGCATGATGAGTAATTAACCAGTCGATTCCTAAAATCACATCAAATGTAAGTATTTTCAAAGAGATAAGATTGACAGTAAATGTGAAAGTTTGATTTGAATCAAACAAGATTTATAAACAATGGAGGTAACGAAGGTTTCTCCTAACGAAGTTTCAACAGATAAGTCAAACTCTAATTTCTCTGGAGTTAAATTTAAACGTTGAAAGCAAGTAGGAGAAATAAAAGAGTGGGTAGACCCGCTAACGAATAAGGTATAGACTTCGCAAGAGTTTATGATTAACTTACCCGTGATAACTTCATTTGGGTTCCTCGACAAATGCTCTCACTTAAACTACCGACTTTGACTTGTTTGGGAAGACCTTTGGTGTCTCCATCCCAGATAGACTTGACTTCACTACATGATAAAATCGGGCTAGGTGACATTCTCTTCGGCAATTGAAACACGCTTTAGGTTGCTGTGTGAGACCCCAGATTTTATCAATAAAGATTTAAATTTTGTCGAAATAATTTTTAATATTATGGTGTGAATTTGAGATAATATTATAGTTGTGGGTAGTATTTATAAATTTTGCAAAAGTATGCAAGTGGTTATATTATATTCGATTGGTTTGGGAATATTCGGTTTAGCGAGGAATATTCGTATAACTACTCAATCATTGGTGGACCTCATAATGCATTATTTATTGTCGGATTGAGAAAACGACAAAAATATTTTATTGAAATAACGGCGGAAGTTTTACCGTAGTTCTTGTTGAACTACTCAGTAGTAAAAATACGATGTCGTGTGGTTGCATAGTAGCACCAGAGATTGATTATCGATGCTTATGTGAGAAGTCACTCATTTGATTCCATTATTATCGATTAATAATATGAATTATTATAGCGATAATGACGTTTTGTTTTATTCAGTATTATTAACGTAATAAAATGTAAACAACTTTTTATATAAAATAGAATACTTTATTAAAGTTATTCTATAAATAGAATATATTATATTTTATTATGCATAGTGTTGCATAGTGTTTTGCATAGTGTTTTGCATAGTATTGCATAGTGTTTGCACAAAAAATGTTTTTATATAAATAGAATATATTATATTTTATTTAAAAGATTTTTCTTTAAATATGGACCGTCGATTAAAGTAAATCAATCTGGACCGCTCATGGATTAGTTACTATGCATTCCATTTTCCTATAAATAGAAGCTCATTCCTTCATTATTTTCTTACGAATTCATTGAAACTCTAGAGAGAAAATTATAGAGAGAAGCTATAGAGAAAAATTATAGAAAGAAGAAGAGTATTCTCGCTACTTCACTACTTCTATATTCAGTTCTTTTTACTGTAAGGGGTGTTATTCTTTCTTCTTGAAGAGAACTTCATTATTCCATTCATTATTATTCCGTTGAATAACTCGTAAAAGTGGCATACCCTATACATAACCTCAGATACGCTGCATACCCTATACTTGGTGAAATCCTTATGTTATTCCATTGCTTATTATTATTCATGGAATAACTCAGATACGCAGCTTACCCTATACTTGGTGACATTCTTCTATTATTCTGGCTGGAACATCCTCGCTCATGTGTTTTACACCTGACCGGTTCCCGCTTTTATTATTATTCTGTTGGAACATCCATGCTCAGTGTTTTACACCGACTCGGTTCCGCTCTTTATCATTCTCGCTGAATATCCTATCGTGTGTTTTTACAGGATCCGTTCCATCTTTATTATTCTCGTGGAACATCCCGCTGCGCGTGAATTTCACCGACCGGTTCCGTTATTATTATTCTGTTGAATAACTTTGTCTCTGGCAAGTACCGCACCGCATGGTGATTTCTTTTGTTAATCCATTCTTTATTATACCCAGTTGGTTAAAACTTTGACTTCTATACTCCATGAAATTAGTGGAATATCCTTGATATTTGTGTTTCATCCAGTATCTTTTCATGGAAATATTCTTCTGATCATTCTTGAATTTTACTCTACGAAACAGTATCATGTTGACAAATTGGGACGTTAATAATTCATGGATTAAATAATTCTTGAACTTGTTTTATTGAATTACTATGTCATTGTCATCATCCTCATGTTATATTATGTTATCTTTGGCTTACGTGCATAGATGAACTTAGTATGATTATGACCGAGGATCATTCTGGTATAATCATGACTTGATATAAATGATGTGACAAAAAGTCCTCGATGGTCGTAATGCAAATGATGGATAGTTTTTGGTATGATTATGACCGGGGTGATTCTAAGATAGTCATGACCATTGATAATTTGATAAAATCCTTGACCGTAGGTACAAGGATGATTAGATGTGGTGGTTTATTATTGTCGAGTCTCAAATCGATAAAAATTGATGAAAACCTTTTAAAACCTAAAAGATAGTAGACTTTATTCTCTACTTGACTCTTTTAATGGATTGCTTATTCCATTGCAGCTTAAACTGGTTGTCTATTGTATTTTATCGGTTTAACATCATTGTTGAAGGCTAATGATAATTTATTCTCGCATTATCTTAGTCATAATATTTCTTCTCGGGCTAGTTGAGCTCACCCTTTCTTTCACCGTGTTCTCTTCAGAAATGAGAACATAGCCGGGACGAGTCGGGGAACGAAGTAATGGTCCGAGGATAGCATTAGTAGTCCTCACTATTCGTGAAATAGTGTGATAATAGTTGTAATGAGGACTCCTTTTGAGTTTGTATAATATCTAGTAGACAATATTTGTATTCAAACTCACGCTTTATGTCGATTGTATACGGCACGCTTAGGTTAGTAAGTTGTATTTGAATTTATGTACCATGTAAGTGGCGACCCAAGATGGGTGACGATACCTAATTTTGGGGGCGCATACGGTTGGTATCGAGCTAAGGATATGATCCCCGCTAAGATGTGAGAAAAGTACTAGGAGGGAGAGACGGGAATACCTTTGCTAGTATGACCTACCTAAGTTTATATGTGCTATTTTATTGGTTTTGTAATATAAAGATAATTGTTACATGTCAATTAATCTTATTTTGTGGCGATGTTTGAAAATGGCATCCGAGAATGTTGAGAATAGCAATGGAGCACAGAGATCGTTGATTCTCCACATATCAATAATCGAGACAATGTGCAACAGGATGGCGATAATCCTCCTCGTAAAACAACAACAACGATCAATTGATGAATGACGATGACGCTTTAAAAGGTTTTAGAATTCATGCAACATCGGTAAAGCGACTCCTGTCCCAAAACGTAGGTGGAAACACGAGAAAACTCTCGGCGGTCACCGCTAAACAATTCAAGGAGCCGGGACCACCGGAGTTTAAGGGAGAGCCAAAACCACTTCAAGCGGAAGCATGGATAAAGCAGATTACCAAGATATTTGATGTCTTGATGCTCCGAGAGCAAAAGGTTCCTTTGCACGCCTTTATGTTGCATGCGGAGAGGCAGACATCGGTGGGAATCCAGAAACGTACTCAACCGCGCTATCTCAAGATATCTTGGGAGAAGTTCCAGAGTCGTTCAACGACAAATACTTTCCCGAAAGTATTCGCCATACATGAAGGAGGTGGAGTTTATCAAGTTGGAACAAAACAATATGACCGTGTCGCAATACGAGGCAAAATTTTGCGAGTTATCACGATTAAGTCCCACTGTGGATAATGAAGAGAGAATGGCGCGCCAATGTTTTTAAGAGGTTTGAAGCCGAGATACGCCAACATCTTATTTCTCATAAACCGTGTTTTTTATTCAGATGTAGTAAATAGGGCTCGATTAGTGGAGCGATAACGAGTCAACGTGACTAAAAGAGAGCAAACAAGAAAATTATAATACCAAATGAGAGTAGTCATCGAAGCGGTGACAACAAGCGTGGAGGAAATCAATAAGGCGGATATGGTAACCACTTCGGTGGTAATCGTACCAAAATAATAAGAATGGACATTTCAAGAAAAGAAGATTCAACAATGATGGAAAGACGCCACAAAGACCCGTTTCAAAGGAAGAAGAACGACCACCGGTCGTATGCTTCAAATGCGAGGAGAGGACACATCGATTCGATCATGCATTACATGCCGTCAAAGCATGTTATAATTGTGGAAGAGAAGGTCACTTAGCTCGATTTTGTCGTTTCATCAAGACAAATTCAACTAGGATGGAGGCACCAAAGATCGTCCCTGCACAAACCAAAGCCGTAGTTTAAGAGAGAGCGTTTTTTTTTCGTGACGAGGAACCCGAATAAAATTATCACGGGTAAGTTAATCATAAGCTCTTACGAAGTCTATACCGTAGTTAGATAACCAGTTCTACCCATTCTTTTATCTCTCTTGCTTGCGTTCAACGCTTTAAATTTGACTCCGGAGAAGTTAGACTTTGACTTATTAGTTGAAACTTCGTTAGTAGGAGCCTTCGTTACCGCTTACTATTTTTTTAATCTTGTTGTTTCAAATAAACACTTTCACGTTACTTCGTCGATCTTATCTCTTTGAAAATACTTTCCTTTGAGGTAATTTTTGAAAACGATTGATTAACTACTCATTATTCTTTTTGTAAGGTTGTTAGCTTTCATATTCCTAACCAACTCATTATACTTAATTCAAAGTAACCAAACCCTAAAGTTAATCACCGTTGTTATATCAAGCCATAAGTAAAGAGCCCTCAACCTTTCGTTGTTGACTTCCTTGTGTGGAATGCACCGAAGCGACTTTTCAGAGGCGACGTCATGACCGAAGATGGCAAGTTTATAGGTATCATTGTGAGGTGCTATCTAGGTTAAGGGATAAAGTCACAGTTAGATCAATGTGACGACTTATCCAAGTCTTGGATGAGAGTACAAGCTTTGAATGATATTTCTATCATTAATAAATTTCTTGACGTATTCTTGAAGATTTCCTAGCCTACCCTAGAGCGTGAAATCGAATTTTGTATCGACCCCAAAGATAAAAACCCATTTCTTAAACCCTCAAATATTTCTTCAACTAAATGAAAAGTTTACGTGGTTTATGATGAAAGTCATAATAAAAGCATTGGAATAATGAAAATCAGGGGTATATGAAGTATTAGTAAGTTTTATGATGAGTTATGTTGGTTGGTATGTGAAAACATGAAAGTTTCTTAGAAATCACAAAGAGTTGAAAATCAGATTTTGGTGAAAAACGTAACATGAAATTCAATTGACCATATCTCCTATTATATTTTGAATTTTTGAGTATGGTCAAGTTCTAGAGTTAGATCTATGAGTTACCTAACTAATCCAAGTGGAATTACTAGAAAAGGTGTTGTAGATTTTTGTGTGGACTGATTTTAGCAAATGAGGCCAAAGCTGTAAATTTCGAAAATGCTACTGCCCAGAAACTTTAAGGGATTGTTTCGGCCACTTAAATTATGAGAAAACTTCTGGTCTTTTGGGACATGAAATTATATGATATAAAGTACCTCCTGTCCAAAAATGAGCTCATTCTGACTTAAAATGAGCAAGTTATGACTATTTCAATATTTAGGTTTTTTCGATTGAAAAACGCTATAACCGAGTTCTATAACTCATGACCATGAAATTTAAACTAGAAGCTCATGTTAACATGTGTAAGGTCCTGCCAAGATTTGGGAATTTTTGGAGTTAAACTTGAGGTAGCTAATTTCTTAAGGAATTAATTAGAAATTGATTTTTGAAAAATAGTAAATGAATTTTAAAATTTCGAAAAATATATTTTCATTATGGGACTATATTATGCTAAATTCCAGAAAAGAAATATTTTTGGGACTGATTTGGTATTTTCATGAAAATAGTTTAGTTACTGAACATATGAGTTAAATAAGTTATGTGAAGTAACAAAGTTGAAAATAGGATTTTATGGCTAGAGAATCCTATATAGAGTATATGCATATTTTTTGAGGATTTGATAATTGGTAATGATATCTTATGAGTATGACATTTTTGAATGATTAAATGCATTATATGGTAAAAGCGTAAACAATTGAGATAAATTGTTTATAAATTTAAGAAGTGATTAAAATATTGGTATAATATTAATGATATTAGATTATGAGATTATTAAGTGATTGATAACATGGGGATATTCTTGAATCTGGATAAATTATATTATAAATGTTTAATATTTATCCTTTATCTTATTTGATTGATTCTTTATATCATTATCCTCATGTTTATATATATATATATATTTTTTTAAAGTCATCTCGTGGCTGTAGAGCATAGATGGACTTGGTATGATTATGACTGTGGATTGTTTTTGGTATAATCATAATCAGAATTGAAAACACAATTATCTTTGGTCAGTAGTGCATGGATAATTTGTGGTCGTGATACTAATGAATATCCTTAATTTTTAGAGTGCGGGGATGATTCGACGATGTGGATTAATTATTGAAATGAGTCTCAAAGAATGAAATATTAATTCATGGATGTGTTCAAAGTCATCTCATGGCTTACGTGCATAGATGGACTTGGTATGATTATGACCGAGGATCATTCGGTATAATCATAACCAGTAATTGAAAACACAATTATCTTTAAGTAGTAGTGCATGGATAATTTATGGTCGTGATACTAATGAATACACGATTATCTTTGGTAGTAGTGCATGGATAATTTGTGGTCGTGATACTAATGAATATCCTTAACTTTTGTAGATGCGGGGATGATTCGATGATATGGATTAATTATTGAGTGAGTCTCAAAGAATGAAATATTAATTCATTGATGTGGTAAAAGTCATCTTTGGTAGTAGTGCATTGATAGACTTGGTATGATTATGACCACGCATTATTCGGTATAATCATGATCAGTAATTGAAAACACGAATATCCTTAGCCAAAGAAGTGCATGGATAATTCATGGTTGTGATACTATTAAAATCGAGTCTCAAAGATTATTGGTTTTACAGCTTGTATATCTTTAGCCCAGAGTGCAAAAAGATGAATTGTTAATGAATAGCTTTGGCGATTTCAAAGATGAATTTAATATTTTAAACGATAAATGTATTCAAGGTATCCTCATCTCTTTATCATACCAGTCGTACCACTAATTTCGAGGGCGAAATTCCATAAGGAGGGAGATTGTGAGACCCCGCATTTTATCAATAAAGATTTAAATTTTGTCGAAATAATTTTTAATATTATGGTGTGAATTTGAGATAATATTATAGTTGTGGGTAGTATTTATAAATTTTGCAAAGTATGCAAGTGGTTATATTATATTCGATTGGTCTGGGAATATTCGGTTTAGCAGGAATATTCGTATAACTACTCAATCATTGGTGGACCCTATAATGTAATTATTGTCGGATTGAGAAAACGACAAAAAATTTTTATTGAAATAACGGCGGAAGTTTTACCGTGGTTACCGTTGAACTACTTTCAGTAAAAAATACAAGAATACGTGTGGTTGCATAGTAGCACACCAGTATTGATTATTGATGCTTATGTGAGAAGTCACTCAGGTTTGATTCCATTATTATCGATTAATAATATGAATTATTATAGCGATAATGACGTTTTGTTTTATTCGTATTATTATTAACGTAATAAAACAGAAAACATCTTTTATATAAAATAGAATACTTTATTAAAGTTATTCTATAAATAGAATATATTATATTTTATTATGCATAGTGTTGCGTAGTGTTTTTGTATAGTATTGCATAGTGTTTGCACAAGAAGAAATGTTTTTATATAAATAGAATATATTATATTTTATTTAAAAGATTTTTCTTTAAATATGGACCGTCGATTAAAGTAAATCAATCTGGACCGTTCATGGATTAGTTACTTATGCATTCCATTTTCCTATAAATAAAGCTCATTCCTTCATTATTTTCTTACTTAATTCATTGAAACTCTAGAGAGAGAAATTATAGAGAGAAGCTATAGAGAGAAATTATAGAAAGAAGAAGAGTATTCTGCTACTTCACTACTTCTATATTCAGTTCTTTTTACTAGAGGGTGTTATTCTTTCTTTTTGAAGAGAACTTCATTATTCCATTCATTATTATTCTGTTGGAATAACTTTTGTAAAAGTGGCATACCCTATACATAACTTCAGATCTGCCAGCATACCCTATACTTGGTGAAATCCTTATGTTATTCCATTGCTTATTATTACATTGGAATAACTTTTGATATCTGTGATTTACCTATACTCGGTGACATTCTTCTATTATTCTCGCTGGAACATCCATCGCCTCAGTGTTTTACAATTTAACTCGGTTCCGCCTCTTTATCATTCTCCGCTGGAATATCCTATCTATGTGTTTTACACCGATCCGGTTCCATCTTTATTATTCTCATTGGAACATCCCGCTTGCGTGTGAATTTCACCCGACCGGGTTCCGTTATTATTATTACATTGAATAACTCCGTATATGCTAATCTGCATGCATGGTGATTTCTTTTGTTAATCCATTCTTTATTATACCCAATTAGTTTAAAACTTTGACTTCTATACTCCATGAAATTAGTGGAATATCCTCGATATTTGTGTTTCATCCAAAGATCTTTTCATGGAAATATTCTTCCGATCATTCTTGAATTTTACTCTACTGAAACAAAGATCATGTGTGACAAATTGGGACGTTAATAATTCATGGATTAAATAATTCTTGAACTTGTTTTATTGAATTACTATGTCATTGTCATCATCCTCATGTTATATTATGTTATCTTTGGCTTACGTGCATAGATGAACTTAGTATGATTATGACCGTGGATCATTCGGTATAATCACGACTTGATATAAATGATGTGACAAAAGTCCTCGATGGCTCCTGTAATGCGATGATGGATAGTTTTTGGTATGATTATGACCGGGGGTGATTCGGTATAGTCATGACCATTGATAATTTGATGAAAATCCTCAATGCGTAATGCGGGGATGATTAGATGTGGTGGTTTATTATTGTCGAGTCTCAAATGATAAAAATTGATGAAAACCTTTAAAACCTAAAGATAGTAGACTTTATTCTCTACTTGACTCTTTTAATGGATTGCTTATTCCTACCGCAGCTTAAACCGGTTGTCTATTATATTTTATCGCTTTAACATCATTGAAGGCTAATGATAATTTATTCTCGCATTATCTTAGTCATAATATTTCTTCTTGGGCTAGTTGAGCTCACCCTTTCTTTCACCGTTCTTCTTGAAATGAGAACATAGTCGGGACGAGTCTGGGAACGAAGTAATGGTCCGCAGGATAGCATTAGTAGTCCTCACTATTCGTGAAAATAGTGTGATAATAGTTGTAATGAGGACTCCTTTTGAGTTTGTATAATATCTAGTAGACAATATTTGTATTCAAACTCACGCTTTATGTCGTATTGTACCACGGCGCTTAGGTTAGTAAGTTGTATTTGAATTTATGTACCATGTAAGTGGCGACCCAAGATGGGTGACGTATACCTAATTTTGGGGGCGTTACATGCTGCGTAAAGTTTGGACGGATGTGTCCCTCTTGTCCGCATTTGTAACATACGACCGGTGGTCGTTCTTCTTCCTTGGAAACAGGTGCTGGCGCTGCTGTCTTTCCATCATTGTTGAATCTTTTCTTCTTAAAGTTGTTCCCACTTAGTTCACCTTTCTTATTATCTTGGTCATGATTACCACCGAAGTGGTTACCATTTCTGGCATGATAATTTCCTCCACGATGGTTATCATTGTTTTGATGGCCGTTGCCACTATTATGATTATTATCGTGTTGTTGGTCATTGCTTTTTGGTTGAGCTGACTCATTATCGCGCTTCACTAACTGAGCCCTATTCACAACATCTAAATATAAACAAAGTTTGTGAGAAATGAGGTATTGACATATTTCGAGTTTCAAACCACGCAGAAACATTCGCGTCATTATCTCCTCATTATCAACCAAATGGGATGCAAACCGGGATAACTTCAAAAATTTAGCCTCGTACTGCGATACGGTCATATTATTTTGTTCTAGCTTGATGAATTCCACCTCCTTCATGTGACGAATACTTCTGAGAAAGTACTTATCATTGAACAGTTCTTGGAACTTCTCCCAAGACATCTTTAGTGCGGCAGGTTGAGTACGTTTTATAGATTCCCGCCATTAATATTCTTCTCCTCTCAACATGAAGGTGGCAAATGGAACCTTTTGCTCCTTGGAGCATCCAAGACATCAAATATCTTGGTGATCTGCTTTATCCAGTTCTGTGCCTTAAGTGGTCCTGGCTTTCCCAAAAACATCGGTGGTCCCATCTCCTTGAACTGCTTAGCGGTGACCAGCCACGAGTTGCCATTGACTCCACCTGCATTATGAATAGGAGTCTCTCTCGTTTGGTGTTGCATGAATTGAATAAAGCCTCTGAACATCCCATCGTTCATCATTTGGCCGATGTTGTTGTATACCTTAGGATTATTGCCTTTCTGATCCATATTATCCTGGGTATTGATCGTTGGTGACTCAACGGTCTCATGTGATTCATTGCTTATCTCAACATTTTTAGATGCCTGATGAGTGGGATTTATATCCGCGAATCAGATCCTTTGTGGCTTAAGATGTTGCCTATTTTCTGTTATTTTCTTAGCTTATATATATATATATATTGTTGTTATTATGTTTAAGCTCTATGCTGCAGGGCTCATTAGGTCAGTTCTAGCTTAAAGGGACAAAATAGTCATTTTCCACACACTGGCGCCGCATTGCCGATCCCAAGCTTTAGCTTGGCGCTGCAGCGCGAGTTAGCGTTTCAGGTTGATGTCATCATGGCGCTGCAGCGCCATAGTTTCTACTTGAACTCGCGTTTTAGCGCGAGCTCCGGTGTTTTTAGAGCATACGTGGCACCACAGCGCCATCACACAGTATAGCATCCGCACCACAACGCCATCACATAGTATAGAATCCGCACCACAGCGCCACCTCCGGTGTCCAGATAGTAAATTTCTATTAATGACCTAAAGAAGGAAAAGTAAAGACATTCAGACAGAACCTCCATCAAAGAGTTATTACACAGATAGAATAGGTTTTTCAGTTATTTTTAGTTAGAAGAGAAAGAAGTCGTGCTTCAAGGAAAAAAAGTGCATCGTGTCCTTCACAGCTCAGATATTACACGGAGAAGAGAAGAATTCCAAATATTTTATTTATCTGTGTATTAATGAGCTTGTTGAATTCTTTAAAAATGTGCATTAGCACCATGGTTATGAACTAATTCCATTTTTAGGATTGCAATATAACCTATTGTTTAGCTTAATTAACTTTCTTTCCTATTTATATTAATGAATCATTTTAAAATGGGTTATTGTATTTCTTACTTATTGTTCGATTGCTTGACAGAGAAATTGATATTGATATTAATGTATATTGAAAAATGGATATTAATATCTAGCCTTTAAATACAACAATACATGTTATGACCATGCCTATAGGAATGTGTGCATAAACTGCTTAATAAGATAGACATATCTTTTTTTTTCCTTGTGTAGCCTTGAGACTAAGCTTAATGACCCTAGTCTAGTTTTTTCACCAATAGAAAAATTGGGATTCATCTAGTTAGGGATTTGTATTTGACCTTCGACAGAAGCTTATGTGTAATTACTGTTCTCGGTTGACCATTCCTAGATTCGTTTATAATGTGGAGAGTTAGGTGTTTAGGTGATGCATTTGGGGAACTGTAATCCTATCATGACTTCCTTATCTAACTAAATCTCTTATTCCTTTAGTTTTAATCACATAGTTTAACACACCATCTCTAATCACTTGTTTAGATAAGTCAGTATAGAACTTACATTAGTATTTGAATAGCATTTAAGACTTCGTCCTCGTGGGTACGACACTCTACTTATCTTATGTGATAACCCGAGATTTCGAATAATCAAAATTTGCGAATAAATTATTTTTATATATAATTAATATTAATCTTAATTATCAATTTTGTGACAAGTATCTGTGATACGAGTCCCGAGAAGGTCCATTTGTGTATTGACTAATAAAATTAGAGTAGAGTTGTGCTTAATAAAGAATAGAAACCCTAACCCTAAGTCCGGATAGGGATTCGATAGAAAATATAATTAAAATAATTATATTGATGAGAATGTGTTTCAGATTGAGTAGAAATTTTGATCAATGATTGATCGGATAAGGCTTAAAATTAATAAACCCTAATAAGAGATTAAAACCCTAATCTCAGATTGAAAACCCTAACGCATCTTAGAAAACCCTAGTCAGACGAGAAACCCTAATTTTATATTCTAATTTCTAAACCCTAAATTAGAAACCCCTAATCCTAATTGGCAAACTCTTCGTATGTATTAAACTTTAATATGATTAGAAAACCCTAATTATATTTTAGTTATTTTAATTTCTATTTTACAAACCCTAATTGTAATTTAGAAAATTATTTTTCTAATTAAAACCCTAATTAAGTGGGTTATAAACCCTAATGACCATTTTGACCCTAATTGCTAAATTAAGCAATTTTAATTAGGAATATTAATCCTAATTAGCAAGATTTAATTTTATGATTAGGAAATATTAATTTAATTATTGAATCCTAAATATAATTTTGGAATATTAATTTTCTATTTTGAAAACCGAAATTCGAAAATCTTGGAAACTAAATTGCAAACCTAAAGGGTTTAAACCCTAAACCCTAAACCCTAACCCAAACCCTAAACCCTAAGGGTTTGAACAAATATCAAGAATGCCATTAAATGTATATATCAAATGACAAAATTACCCTTTTTAAATTTTTAATGAGGTTACTTGTAGAAATGGCCAAGACCTTTAGTTGGTGACCAACCCACTTGACTTTGTGACTTCATAAATCTCAGAAAAGCTTATTTGCTTGACACCTAGCATCATATACAGACATTGTATTTTATGATGTTGTTGTTGTTTAGTTCATCTGTTGTTTTAGTGTTATTCCTTGTCATTTATACTACGGATAAGAACCAAGAAAGGCCCAAAATAATGATCCGAACACATAGATTATTGAGCTTGAAAGTGGTACTTCGTAACTGTCTGGGTTTCTGGGTTACCCAGAAAACCCAGATGAGGTCTGACAGCTACTTCTAAGATCTGAATCTTGCAGATATGATGTTGTATGATTAAGATAATGTTTGGTAATTGTAGTACCACAAACCTACTACCGGATTAGTGTTTAAACAGACCCAAAACATGATTAAGGTGAGAATTACAAGCAATCAAACCGAACACCTTGAACACTGACTTTGTCAGTGTTCTTGAGCCAAGAACACCTTAGGCGATAGACAAGTGTCGCTATAGGCTATAGCGACGGTTTTATTTATTTTATTTTCTGAATATTCCAGTAATTAATTAAAAATAGAAAATAAATTATAAAAATTACTAAAAATGGTTTTAAAAATTATTTTAAATTATGAAAAATAATTTTTGAAAGCAATTGAATATTTTTCTTTAATATTTATAATTATTTAAATATTAAAGGTATTTAATTTATTTACTTAGTATATTAAATAAATTAGAAGAAAATGATTTAATATTATTAAAAATTATTTTAAATAAGAATAAAGTATTTAAAAATATTTTGAGTTATAAAATGTGACTTTTAATATTTATGGAGAATTTTCATTAATAAA
The DNA here is from genome assembly GCA_020205615.1 of Panax quinquefolius. NCBI lineage: Eukaryota > Viridiplantae > Streptophyta > Magnoliopsida > Apiales > Araliaceae > Panax > Panax quinquefolius. Next base: position 96,513,679 of record CM035171.1, on the reverse strand, counting down.
TTAATATTAATGATATTAGATTTATTTAATTAGTAAATTAAATAAATAAGATAAAAATGATTTTAAATAAGAATAAAGTGTTAGAAAATATTTGGGATTTTAAAATATAATTTTCTATATTTTTGGAGAATTCTCATTAATAAATTAATATTAATGATATTAGATTTATTTAATTAGTAAATTAAATAAATAAGATAAAAATGATTTTATTAATCTAAAATCATTTAAAAATGAGAAAATGAATTAAAAATATTTTAAGTGATAATTAATTACTTTTAATATTTTGATGATAAATTCATTAATATTTAAATATTAATGGTGATGGTTTAAAATGATTTTAATTATTTTAAAAATCATTTAAGTAGAATATTAATGATTTAAAATATTTTAAGTTATTAATAATAACTTTAATATTTTGACAAGTATGTTATTAATATTTTTATATTATTAAATATTAATAATGATAAGATTATTTGATAATTAAATCATTTAAAATGATTTAAGTGTTTGAAAAATTATTATAAATTATAATAATTGTTTATAAATTATTAAAAGCTTACGAAAAATATTATAAACGATATTTGACTTATCTAAAATAATATTGAAGCTTAGAGACCAAGATTTTTAGTCAATCAATGTGTTAATTGTCGGATAGGGTGACCAGAACACCGAGATAAGACCAAAGTCCAACCAGACCTAACTAGTTAGAGTTGAGAAGTGTTTATATAGGTTATAAACATTAATGTGACTATGTGGTAATGTGCCTAGGAGAAGTTTGACTGTAGAATACAGTGTTACGTGTTATGAATAATTGTGCTAATTGTAAGACCGATATTATTGGTTATAGGTTTTTCAAAAGCAGATAAGTTTATTGTGTAGCTGTAATCAACGCGGAAGGCAAGTTCTCTAACTCAACCTTGAGTTATATTCATTCAAATATTATAATGGTTAATTATTGCTAATTATACCATGTCTAGGGAATTTATTGTTGATTATTCGCAGTTAGTGCATGATTAAATTACTGATTCGGAGAATATACATTTGTAGAATAACTGTTATTGGATATTCATATTCGTAGAAGGTAGAATTGACAGTACAAATAATTCCTGTTTATTGTCAAATTATATTGAGAAATGTCTTAGCTAATTATTCTGGCTAGACGAACATTTGTTAGGACTTGATAGGTTTGAGAAGAGAGGAGAAGTGATTAGATATTGAAATCCTTGCATTTCGTTTTTAAATCAAAATCTTGATTCTGAGACTGAGAAGAACAACCTTTTATATAAAGGGAACATTTTGGGTCGTAAATTCGGCCATTACGCACTGTTAAGTATTATGCATAATATCGGGTATAATAAAGCTGATCACTTGTTATACTTGCTGAGGGGTATAATTTAATCTTTATGGTTATCTGATACGCCTGCGTATGTATCAAAGTAAATCTTTGATAGATACCCGAGAAAATAAGTTCAAAGATCTGGTGAGATCACTCAGCATAATCTGGAAAATATTCCACTTTGTTATTGCATAGAATTAATTCTTGTTTATTCATTTGAATATCGTAGAACTTAGAAATTATTGTACTCTTTCATTATCAAATTATTGTGTTGCATAGAAAGGGAGAAGCCTTGTTATTGATTAACGCATTGTTTAGCTAATTCAAAGTTCCCCGAGCTTTGGTTTCATTCTATAAAAATAGATAGTCTGTTCTTATTAATTCAGATACATTTATTATATGTTTTTTAACTTACGGGGCAAACTAGTTGCTCACCCTTGCTAAATAAAACTTTTCAGTTAGGGACGAAGTTGTAGAAGGTGCAGTGAAGAACAAAGGCAAAATGCTGGAGTAGTTATAATAAACTTATTATTATGTTATGTTTGTAAACCCTTTTGGTATATCTAAGGGGTATGTTTGTAATGTTAAGGTTAGCGGACCTGGGACTAATGTATTAACAACATATGTTAATGTGATATGTATTATTATTTCTATATGAATGGGTAGATAGTTAGTATTATATTGTGGATCGTGAACACCAAACTCGGGGGTCAGGTAACCCGGATTTGGGGGTGTCACAGGTTGGTATCAAAGCTGTAGTGACCAAGGCGTCACAAGTGGTAGAAGAGTTGTAGGCTATAAACCTTAAGTGGGGTGGGGAAAACCCTTGGATTATAACCATAAGCGAAATTTAGAATACTCATGTAGAGTACTAAGCGAGGGATTCGATAGTGAGAAATGTGAACGCATAGTGTGAGAAGTTCGTACTGGAAAAGTATTAATCAAGTCATTTAGACTGATTGTAGGATGTCTGGAGAAGATGAAATGAGTGCGGAGATGCTAGCGGCTGTTGCACCAGTGCCAATAGCCGAGGTGTCAGCGTAAAGCGAATCAGTTGAAATGGTGGGAGAAGATGAACCTATGGTCAATCTAAGGAGCGATCATGACGATTATCCCGAGATATAGTAGAGTGGTGATGAGAAGGTGGAGTTCGAAGAAGCTAAGGTGGAGAAAGAGAATAAGATCAAAGTTGGAGAACAAGATCAACTATCTGCAGAAGATCAAGAACTCTGGAGAAAAGTATTTCTCTTGGAGGATTTATGGAAGACGGAGCGAGCGTTACGCAAAATGACTGAAGAACGGAACGAGCTGAAGGCGCAGGTGGACAGAATGAAGGCTGAAGGTGGTGGATCATCTGAAGGAACAATCAAGCAACAGAAAGGTAAGAAAAAGAGAAAGAGGGACAACGACAGCGATGATTCTAAAAGTTCAAACCCGAAGAAGAAACAAGTCTGCATCAAGTGTGGAAAGACTCCCGTGGGAGAAAATATGATGAAGAAGAATGTGTGCTTCAATTTTAAGCAAGAAGAACATATTTTCTTATATTGTCCTAAGTCGAATGCAATAAGTGTCCTAGTAAGAAGAAGAAGTGTGAGGGAAGGAGTGGATTGATAGATAGCTTAAAGTTTAAGCGATAGTATCTTTTGATAGTGTATGATATTATGCTTGGTTGTAATATCAAGAACGATGTGTGAACATATGTATAAATATATATGTTTGTATGAGTGAAATCTTTATTTTCTATATAAATATAAGATTAAGATTAATTTTTGAGTTCTTAAAACTCATACTTATGGTAAGTTCATGACTCATAATTATATGAAATGTTTTGAACCCCTCAGCGAATGGATGCCAAAAGTCTGACTAGGATAAGTTCATACACTCATATAATTGTGGCAAGTTCCTGAACCCTTAGGTGTGGTAAGTTTGATGAACTGGGAATAGTTATGTGTGGATGGAGAGTTAAAACTTTTTGTATAAAGTTGGAGAATTACAACTTTTGTTTAAAGTTGTGTTGTTAATCCTGATATTATTTAAAAAGGGATAGTGTTATGTGTTAAGTACTAAATGTATTATGTGCTATTTGAATAAATATGCGATTATATGAGAATTTTTTTTCTTATTGTGTTATTAATAAAAAAATCTGCGTAGAGAAGGAGAATTAATGTAAGATTTTTATCAGATAATGCCGCCAAGGAAAGGAAGTCTAAAGGAAAATATGGAAGAACAATTTGTGAATCTGAAGCAGAAGAATATGTCAGTGGCATAATATTTTGTCAAGTTCAACGAGTTAGCAAAATTTGCTCCACATCGAGTGGACACTGAGGAGCTTAAAACACGATGTTTTAGGAACGGATTGAAATCGTTGGTACTCGAGAAGTTGGATGTGCTGCAAATTAGTTCATTTTCAACGTTATTAGAAAAAGCCATTATCGCTGAAGGAGAAATTGAAGCTGTATTAAAGAATAGTCAAGAACAAAGAAAGGAGGTTGAAGGAAATATTATGATAGGTGGTAGTGGAGGTAGTAATCTTAATAAACGTAAGAGGGATGGTGATATTAATTTAGGAAATAATCCGATGAGAGAATAGGAAGAAAGGCGTGGCAGATGCGTCGTAGTTTCTTGAAAGCATCATCAAGGAGTTTGTTTGAAGAACAAAGGAGTCTGTTACAACTGTGGTCAAGAGGGACACATGTAACCCCAGTGTCCCATTCCAAAGAAGACACAAGGTTGTTTTGTGTGCGGATCGACTGATCATTTGGTTCGGAACTGTCCGAAGAAGAATGCGGAAAAGGAAAGTGGCAACAAGGGACCCAGTGGCGGAACCTTGGCAACTCGAGGACACTCGCACAAACCAGGAAAAACGAACAACTATACATTCAACATGACACGGCGGTTCCAGATGCGATGGTTGCTCGGTGGTGGTAGCGAAAACAATTTCGTTTAGAACTTAAATTACGCGAGAATTATGAGTTAGATAACTCTGTCAACTGTTTTCTTTTATAGATTCAAGTCACAGGCTAGAATTTGAAACCAAAATTAATATTTTGTTGATAAAAAGGAATTGATCATACAACTTCAAAAGATTATAGAGAATAAGAAAGTTGTGATTCCGAGGACGGAATCCTTTTTAAGGAGGGGTGAATGTGATAACCCGAGATTTCGAATAATCAAAATTTGCGAATAATTTTTTTTTATATAATTAATATTAATCTGAATTATCAATTTTGTGACAAGTATACGTGATCTGAGTCCCTAGAAGAAGGTCCATTTGTGTATTGACTAATAAAATTAGAGTAGAGTTGTGCTTAATAAAGAATAGAAACCCTAACCCTATGTTCGGATAGGGATTCGATAGAAAATATAATTAAAATAATTATATTGATGAGAATGTGTTTGTACTGTATAGAAATTTTGATCAATGATTGATTGGATAAGGTTTAAAATTAATAAACCCTAATAAGAGATTAGAAGCCCTAATCTCAGGATTGGAAACCCTAACGCACCGTTAGAAACCCTAGTTGTACGCCGAGAAACCCTAATTTCATATTCGAGATTTCTAAACCCTAAATTAGGAAACCCTAATCCTAATTGGCAAGCCTACTGTGTGTATTAAACTTTAATATGATTAGAAAACCCTAATTATATTTTAGTTATTTTAATTTCTATTTTACAAACCCTAATTGTAATTTAGAAAATTATTTTTCTAATTAAAACCCTAATTCGTGGGTTATAAACCCTAATGACCATTTTGATCCTAATTGCTAAATTAAGCAATTTTAATTAGGAATATTAATCCTAATTAGCAAGATTGAATTTTATGATTAGGAAATATTAATTTAATTATTGAATCCTAATTATAATTTTGGAATATTAATTTTCCATTTTGAAAACCGAAATTCGAAAATCTTGGAAACTAAATTGCAAACCTAAAGGGTTTAAACCCTAAACCCTAAAGGATCTAAACCCTAAACCCTAACCCAAACCTTAAACCCTAAGGCTTTGAACAAATGTCAAGAATACCATTAAATGTATTTTTCAAATGACAAAATTACCCTTTTTACATTTTTAATGAGGTTACTTGTAGAAATGGCCAAGACCTTTAGTTAGTGACCAACCCACTTGACTTTGTGACTTCATAAATCTCAGAAAAGCTGATTTGCTTGACACCTAGCATCATATACATACATTGTATCTATGTAAAGGGGATTAAAGAAAGAGAAAATGATTAATATTAGTCATTTTGCACTCCAACACTTAACAACTCTCTCTCTCTCATTGACTCCAAAATTACAAAGAAATTCAGTCATTTACCAAGCTCCTAGAACATCTAGATCAGTTAAGGAGAGTAAGAATCAAAGATTTGACTAGAGAAGGTAAAACCCTAACTCATAGTTTGATCTTGTATGCTAAGAAAGATTTCGTGTTTATGTGTTTATATAAGTGTTAGAAGATGTTTTATGATGATCTATGATGTTATATCATAGATCCATAGCATCAAAGTTGGTAAAAATCGAAGTTTTCAAAGACTGTTCTTGAGCAGTTTTTGTGGTCTGATAAGATATGTCAGTCGCCACAGATCCTTGCTCGTTTAAGCTTTTTTGTTGTTTTAAGTTTTGATATTGTAACTTAGTATGCGTTCTTTAGTCTGAAAAAGAAATCAGAGCCATTTGATGTAGGGATCAGGAGTTATTAACGGTCAAAACCCGTTGACAGGGCTTGACCGAGTAAAAATCTGGGTAACCCAGAAAGTGAAAAACCGAACCTGACAATTATTTTGAAGGCCTTTATCTGACAGAATGTACATGATATGTTAGTGTTATTATAACCATGTTGTAGAATGTACACTGGAATATAGATCTGGATCTTTAGGTATTTTAAAACATCAACAGACCGAACGTAAATGATGGTCAAACTAAACCATCCGTTCACGGGAACAGTTTCTGGAAAACCCAGAAACAGATGAACTACGTTTCTGACAGACTTTGACCTAGGTATAACTTGAGATGTTGTTGTTGTTTAGTTCATCTGTTGTTTTAGTGTTATTCCTTGTCATTTATACTACGGATAAGAACCAAGAAAGACCCAAAATAATGATCCGAACACATAGATTATTGAGCTTGAAAGTGGTACTTCGTAACTGTCTGGGTTTCTGGGTTACCTAGAAAACCCAGATGAGGTCTGACAGCTACTTCTAAGATCTGAATCTTGCAGATATGATGTTGTATGATTAAGATAATGTTTGGTAATTTTAGTACCACAAATCTACTACCGAATCAGTGTTTAAACAGACCCAAAACATGATTAAGGTGAGAATTACAAGCGGTCAAACCGAACACCTTGAACACTGACTTTGTCAGTGTTTTTGAGGCAAGAACACCTTAGGCGACAGACAAGTGTCGCTATAGGCTATAACGGCGGTTTTATTTATTTTATTTTCTGAATATTCCGATAATTAATTAAAAATAGAAAATAAATTATAAAAATTACAAAAAATGGTTTTAAAAATTATTTTAAATTATGAAAAATAATTTTTGAGCAATTGAATATTTTTCTTTAATATTTATAATTATTTAAATATTAAAGGTATTTAATTTATTTACTTAGTATATTAAATAAATTAGAAGAAAATGATTTAATATTATTAAAAATTATTTTAAATAAGAATAAAGTATTTAAAAATATTTTGAGTTATAAAATGTGACTTTTAATATTTATGGAGAATTTTCATTAATAAATTAATATTAATGATATTAGATTTATTTAATTAGTAAATTAAATAAATAAGATAAAAATGATTTTAAATAAGAATAAAGTGTTAGAAAATATTTGGGATTTTAAAATATAATTTTCTATATTTTTGGAGAATTCTCATTAATAAATTAATATTAATGATATTAGATTTATTTAATTAGTAAATTAAATAAATAAGATAAAAATGATTTTATTAATCTAAAAATCATTTAAAAATGAGAAAATGAATTAAAAATATTTTAAGTGATAATTAATTACTTTTAATATTTTGATGATAAATTCATTAATATTTAAATATTAATGGTGATGGTTTAAAATGATTTTAATTATTTTAAAAATCATTTAAGTAGAATATTAATGATTTAAAAATATTTTAAGTTATTAATAATAACTTTAATATTTTGACAAGTATGTTATTAATATTTTTATATTATTAAATATTAATAATGATAAGATTATTTGATAATTAAATCATTTAAAAATGATTTAAGTGTTTGAAAAATTATTATAAATTATAATAATTGTTTATAAATTATTAAAAGCTTCCGAAAAATATTATAAACGATATTTGACTTATCTAAAATAATATTGAAGCTTAGAGACCAAGATTTTTAGTCAATCAATGTGTTAATTGTCGGATAGGGTGACTAGAACACCGAGATGAGACCAAAGTCCAACCAGACCTAATTAGTTAGAGTTGAGAAGTGTTTATATAGGTTATAAACACTAATGTGACTGTGATAATGTGCCTAGGAGAAGTTTGATTGTAGAATACAGTGTTACGTGTTATGAATAATTGTGCTAATTGTAAGACCGATATTATTGGTTATAGGTCTTTCGAAAGCAGATAAGTTTATTGTGTAGCTGTAATCAACGCGGAAGGCAAGTTCTCTAACTCAACCTTGAGTTATATTCATTCAAATATTATAATGGTTAATTATTGCTAATTATACCATGTCTAGGGAATTTATTGTTGATTATTCGCAGTTAGTGCATGATTAAATTACTGATTCGGAGAATATACATTTGTAGAATAAGCTTTATTGGATATTCATATTAAGTAGAAGGTAGAATTGACAAGTCTGAAATAATTCCTGCTTATTGTCAAATTATATTGAGAAATGTCTTAGCTAATTATTACGGCTGAGCGAACATTTGTTAGGACTTGATAGGTTTGAGAAGAGAGAGAAGTGATTAGATATTGAAATCCTTGCATTTCGTTTTTAAATCAAAATCTTGATTACGAGGCCGAGAAGAACAACCTTTTATATAAAGGGAACATTTTGGGTCGTAAATTAACCCATTCACGCATCATTAAGTATTATGCATAATATCGGGTATAATAAAGTGATCACTTGTTATACTTGCGAGGGGTATAATTTAATCTTTATGGTTATCGATCGCTGCATGTATGTATCAAAGTAAATCTTTGATAGATGCAGAAAATAAGTTCAAAGATCCGGTGAGATCACTCAGCATAATCTGGAAAATATTCCACTTTGTTATTGCATAGAATTAATTCTTGTTTATTCATTTGAATATCGTAGAACTTAGAAATTATTGTACTCTTTCATTATCAAATTATTGTGTTGCATAGAAAGGGAGAAGCCTTGTTATTGATTAACGCATTGTTTAGCTAATTCAAAGTTCCCCGAGCTTTGGTTTCATTCTATAAAAATAGATAGTCTGTTCTTATTAATTCGTATACATTTATTATATGTTTTAACTTACGGGGCAAACTAGTTGCTCACCCTTGCTAAATAAAACTTTTCAGTTAGGGACGAAGTTGTAGAAGGTGCAGTGAAGAACAAAGGCAAAATACTGGAGTAGTTATAATAAACTTATTATTATGTTATGTTTGTAAACTCTTTTTGTATATCTAAGGGGTATGTTTATAATGTTAAGGTTAGCGGACCTGGGACTAATGTATTAACAACATATGTTAATGTGATATGTATTATTATTTCTATATGAATGGGTAGATAGTTAGTATTATATTGTGGATCGTGAACACCAAACTCGGGGGTCAGGTAACCCGAATTTGGGGGTGTCACATCTTATATTACTTGTGGATCGCGTATGCTTGCGCGTGTTTTATCGATTGAGAAATCGACCAACAAGTTTTTGGCGCCGTTGCCAGGGACTTAGTATTATTTGTATATCAATATTAACACTAAGTCAATACGATCTTAATTTAAACTGATATATTTGTTTAACTCTCTTTTCAGGCAGTCTTCACTGTTTATGCCACATCGAAGGGGTTGGAATAGATTACCTCTCAATCCTGAGGTTGATAGAACGTACAGACGACTGCAGAGAAAAAAATGTCAGGACATACCTACTCTTGTTATAATGGCTGAGGAACTTCAGAAATCTTTAAGGGATTATGCTATGCCTTATAACGCAGATTTGCAAGCGAGCATTCTCAGGCCCGCAATCCAAGCAAACAATTTTGAGATCAAGCCGAGCACCATCCAAATGTGCTCCAATATTCAGTTTGGGGAATTACCAAATGATGACCCCAATGATCATTTTATAAACTTCTTGGAGATCTGCGATACGTTTAAGTGCAACAGAGTGTCTGACGATGCCATCAGACTCCGATTGTTTCCATTCACCTTGAGGGAAAAGACCAAGAGCTGGCTACATTCACTTCCGTCAGGCTCCATCACCACATGGGCTGACTTGGCTCAAAAGTTTGTGGCAAAGTTCTTTTCGCCCGCCAAAACTGGCATAGGTGAAGCTGTGATCTTAATTTAACTAGTGGTAATTAGAATTAGTGTAATTATAAATTGAAATTCATTCGTTTAAATAAGATTGAATTGGTTATGGGTTAGTACTTGGTAATTTTTATTTAACAATTCCTCGTGGGAACGATACTCTACTTTCACTTTATTACTTGTTGACCACGTATACTTGCGTGTTGTGCGTAATTAGATTTTACCCAATAAGTTTTTATGGCGTAGAATTCTTGGGAATTAGTTTAATATTTTTTACCAATATTAATTTCAATCAAATTAGTCTTAATTTAAATATTTTTATTTTTATTTTTAATTCTCTTCCTATATTTCTCTCTTGTCAGGCACCATGGCGGAATTTAATTATCAATGGCCACATACGAGAATGACTCAGCCAAGGGGAGCGGGGATCGATGGTCTCAATGCATTTTCTGTAATATCAGCGCATCTTGAGACACTTTCGAGGAGGTTGGACGTTATTGCAGCCCAACGTAATCGAAGGCTAGTAGTTAATTGCAATTATTGTGCTGGCATCCATCAAAGTCATCAACGCACCATAAATTTTGAACCGGTACAATATAGTGGTGATTACCTCAATAACCATTTTGATCCTAACTACCACCAAGTTTGGGGGTATCAACCGGATTCGTCATGGAGCTATACTTATGAAAACCAATACTACGCTCCAAATCCAACATACATGCCGGAATTCTCATATCAACCTCCATTAAACGAAGAAAAGTCAAAGTTGGAGGAATTACTTTCAAAGATCATAGCAAACCAAGAGGAGAGGATGATGAGTCAAGAAATATCGAGCCACAATTTTCAGCACCAGATGGAACAACTCATCACCACTTCAACTCATGGTCCTCAATACATGGATTCCAAAACTGAGACAGATAATTCAAGATTGGAGGAATTGTTGTCCAAGTTCATATCATCAACTGAGGAGAAGAGGATTAATCAAGAGCGGTCAATTCAGAATCAAGAGATAACAATTCAAAATCTTTAAAATAAGATAGATCAAATGACCAAAGCCATAAGCAACCTTCCTCGAAACACTTGGCTTTATGATATAGATGACGAAATTGATGGAGAACCCGAACCGAATCTACGACTGGATGAGCCACAAGATATAAGAAGTGTGGAGACAATTGGGGATAATGAAATAGAGGTCCACGAAGATCTAAATGGGTCTCCACCAAAGATCAAAGAGTCGATCAGATTTGCAAAATCATGCCCACTTGGTAGTCATGTCGTCGGCGAAGCTCTTGATGACAAAAGAGCGAGTACAATTTTGAATCCATAGTGGGACGAGAAAGAGAGGATAGATGGAGAGCCCATTGTGTGTGACAAGCTTCCATGCCCCAAAGTGATCACATATACAATGGAGAAAACACCTAGCTGGGGGACGTTCTTGATTGAGATCATACCAAATCAGAGCATGCTAGGTGACTTTAAAGAAATGGATATCACAATTGGGAACCTACCAAAAGCTACATTATTTCCAATGGATGGAGGGTTCCTCAATTATCGAAGAGGAATTGGATAGTGCTGACCAGATAAAGTCGGGCTTATGATGTTAAAACTAGCGCTACTTGGGAGGCAACCCAAGCTCTAAACTCTTTCTCTTTTAGTTATTATTTAAATTTTAGTTTATAATCTAGTTTAAATATGTGTTTTTTTATCTGAGATTAACTACATCTATGGAAAATGTGCAGAAAATTTAAGGAAAATCAGTCAAGTAGCTACTTCCCTTACAGGTACGGAATGCGCTAGCGATCCAGTGCATTGTTGTGCGTCTAGCGCAGAGCGCTTCATTGAATCTTAGTCACGCGTGATGAGCGCTAACATCTCAGAGACTTGTGTTTGCACAGCGCTTACCACGCCAAGTCGCCGATCTTCTAGCGCGGAACGCGCTGAACCGACCCTGCACCTACAAAATGCCAAGCGCGACAAATATTATATCAAGCTTCACGTAAGCGCGGAATCGCTATTAGTTCAAAGAATGATGCGTCGCCTAGCGGCGCCTTATGCCTCGTCCATACTAAGCGTGGACCGCGCTACTCGGTACTATCAGACACGGAACAGATGGAGAGACGTGTTTTAAACTGACCCAAGGCACCTCTCCTCATTACATGCAAACTCTCCACATCTCCCACACCTATTACACTTCCTATACTCCATAACCCCCATTACACCATCCTTACCTCTCCTTCTCCTTTTCAACTTCCATTCCCATTAAACCCCTCCATCCCCAACTTCCAATCCATGTTGGTTTTCCATTTTCGCGCCGCTCAGAAATCCCAGGCGTTAAAAGTGGTTTACTTGCAATGTTAGTCAAGTCCAACTCAAGGGTGGTTCCCAATTTATTCCAATGTGTCTGGCATATTCTTCAGACTTAGCAGACAATGAGGAACATGCTGCATTTTCAGGGAAGTCCTCTCTTTTAATTTTTCCTATCTCAGCCATTGAGGACAATGTCTATTTTAAGTTTTGGGGCATTTTAGTGTCATATTACATATAGTTAGTTATTTACATTTTAGGTCATATAGTTACATTTAGTTTTTGCATTCAGTTTCTTGAAAAAAAAATCAAAAATCAAAAATTCAAAAATAATAGTTAGTTACTATATTCATCTTGCATGAGTCCAGCTGTTTGATAGTTACAGTCTGTTTTGGCCAATGATGAGAATGGGATTGGGTAGACAAGTATAATACTGATTATTAGAGCGTTGATGTGATTTCTTGTTATGAATTGAGTTTTTTTTTCTGTTGGAAACTGGTATCATAAGGATAGCACAGCAAAAACAACTTGTTGATTGATTGATTTTAAATTGATACATAATGGGACTCTAAAGGATAATGCTAGTTTGAATGAAAGAATGTCAAGAACAAGTAGTGATGGCTAAAGTTAGATAAAAATTTAAGTTTGGGGGACAAATTTGGGATATATAATCTTTTAAAAAAAAAAGAAAAAAAATGATGAAAAAAATATCGTGGCTAGTCTTGTTTCGGGGCCTTTGTTACTTGAGTAAGTAAGCCCGAGGGGATTGTCTTTACACCTAGCGCCCTAAGGTCTTATATGGTTTGGGAGTCGTTGGTCGAAAGCTCGCTAAGGGGTAGCACTGTTAGCCTAATGGAATGAGACATTGCATAATCATGGTTAAATAATAAAATGGGAAAAGAGCAAAAAGCCCCCGTAAAGCAAAGTAAAGTATAAGTATCTCGGATTGGACTCTTGAACTTGGTGGATGTTTAATTTTAGTTAGATCTAGCTTATTTTTGGATTTCTTGAGTGTACACTATATGATGCCTTCGAAGAGACTTATTATGTGTTAAATTTGATTTTATATTAGTTAGCATTGTTGTTAAGCACACACGCACTATATCAGTGATATGATATGATGTATTATCTTGTTTGCTTGATTTCTCTAAGGTCGGTTGAATAGACTTGTTTCTGTCATTACTGCTGGATTTGTAGGCATGTATATTAGTTGCATTGCATAGCATTGTTGTTTTGTGTTTTTGCTTGAGGACAAGCAAAGGTTTAAGTTTGGGGGTATTTGATAAGTAAGTTTTATACCTACTTATCCGGTATCTGTTACTTGAATTAGTTGCTTATATTCATTCTTCTTAGTTACTTTTCATACATTTTATGTTATTTTATAGGCTATGACATGACATTGGCATGAAGAAGCAAGGATAAGCAATTCAGACATCTTTTGGACTAAAATACACAAGCAAATGCAAGAAGGGAATATTGAAGGACTTTTAACACCAAGTTAGATGCATGTTCTTGGCTTGGAACTTAGATTTTATGGTAGAACTACTTCTTAGCTTTCCAGAACATCTTGAATCGCCCCAATCGGAGTTCGGATGCGAGAGTTATGGCCTTTTTATCAACGAAGATCAAAGCTAAGAGTTGTCATGCTTGCCATTTACACAGCATCTACTTAAAGATCGATTTCCGCCTTGTTGGAGTCCTAATCTGTCAATTGTTAAAGAATAAAAGTTGTAGATCGCGTCGTTATCTTCGATTTGATAGGTGGCAGGCCCCGTAACTCCAAGCGGATCAAAAGTTATACCTGTTTTACCAAAGGACGTCGCAGCAGAAAACAGAGTAGCGCGGACCGCGCTAGAGGCACGCTAGGCCACCAGATTTTTTGACCCTGTAGCGCGGAGCGCGCCCAAGAAAGGCTTAGCAGCAGCGCTGAGCGCGATAGGCGGCGGGAGGAGAGTGAAATTGGGTTATTTGATGTCCAATTTGAGCTAGAATAGGATTCTTAGTTGCTTAACTTGCTAGGATATCCATTAGAACTCTAAATACTTGAGTTTAACTTGGATTGGGAGGCTAGTTCTAAGAGTCTATTAAATCCCTCTTGGGATAGATTTATAGGAACTAATACTTTACTTTCTTCCTTAGATTAGGAACTCTAGATTAGATTAGAAGGGGAGATTGAAGCAACTTGGAGGCCATTGAAGATCAAGAGCAGGAGCTTGAGGAAGATGAAGATTTGCTGATAACAGATTTATTCTTTACTCTACTCTTATTCTTATCTTTTAATGTGTTTTCAATTGTGGATTCTTAGTTTTAATTCAATGAACTAATTCTTTGTTTAAGATTACAATGGATCTTATTGTGTGGATTATTTTAATATGCTTCGCTATCAATTATTATGTTCTATTATGAGAATTGTCTGTTGTGATTTGGACTTAATTGTTTAATTACCTAGCTAACAATTACCGTGATAATCTATATGAACTCGAGAGATGAAGTATTGATTTAGATCTTATCATGATAACATGTGTTTGTGATTTCTGCATAGATGGAATTCATAATTCGTGTTTTGGATAGAGATATGCCTTTACGTCAGATGTAATCTTATAGAGAACTTGTGATTTAAATCCTTTTTAATTGTAATTCGCATAGAGATATAGTGGATCAATTAATTAGGGTGTCTTGCTTAATTCTATCATCTGTGGATTTAAGTGAGTATGGATATTATGCATCGAGAGGTGGTTTTATCTGCTTTAGTGTTCTTGATTAATAATTCATGATAGAGAATAATTGATGAGAAGTGTGTTAACTTAAATGAAGCAATAGGTGAAGCTGTGATCTTAATTTAACTAGTGGTAATTAGAATTAGTGTAATTATAAATTGAAATTCATTCGTTTAAATAAGATTGAATTGGTTATGGGTTAGTACTTGGTGATTTTTATTTAACAATTCCTCGTGGGAACGATACTCTACTTTCACTTTATTACTTGTTCACCACGTATACTTGCGTGTTGTGCGTAATTAGATTTTACCCAACAATAATCAAGAAGTTCTATACGGAACCTTGAAGTCCAAATGGGACAGTTGGCCTCTGCTTTGAACAGTCGTCTGCAAAGCACATTACCTAGTGACACTGATGTCAACCCGAAATGGGATGGTAAGGAACAATGCAAAGCAGTTACACTCCAGAGTGGGAGAACTATAAATGAAGATGGTGGAGAGAGTCCTATAGTACAAGAAGAAGTGACTATAGAGGAACCTATTGTGGAGCAGAGTGATATAAAGTCTGGGGGTGAGGAAAATGCTCAAGATAACCCTACAACACCAACCCCTACAGTGAACAGAGCTAGTCCTCCCATCCCACAGTTGCCATTCCCCCAGCGCCTGTAGAAAAAAAAGCTTGATAAGTAGTTTTCTATGTTCTTAGAAGTGTTTAAGAAGCTTCACATTAACATTCCATTTGCAGAGGCGTTAGAGAAAATACCGAGCTATGTCAAATACATGAAAGACATAATGTCTAAGAAGAGAAAAATGGGGGATTATGAAACAGTGGCTCTGACAGAGGAATGCAGTGCCATCTTATAGAATAAGCTTCCGCCTAAACTAAAAGATCCTGAAGTTTCACAATTCCATGCACTATAAGGACCAATTCAGTGCCAAAGCCTTATGTGATCTGGAGGCCAGTATAAATTTGATGCCTCTGCTAATATATATGAAGTTGGGACTGAATGAAGCCAAACCCACAAGTGTTACCTTGCAATTGGCAGATAAATCTCTTATTTTCCCGTAGGGGATAGTAGAGGATGTGCTTGTCAAGGTGGACAAGTTCATCTTCCCATTGAACTTTATTGTCCTGGATTTTGAGGAAGATAGGGAGGTCATTATAATACTGGGAAGACCATTCTTAGCAACTGGGAGGACCCTTATAGATGTGCAGAAAGGGGAGCTTACTATGAGAGTACAGGATCAGGAAGTAACCTTCAATGTGTTCATATCAATGAAATATCTTAATACCCCTGAAGACTACTTTCAGATTAAAGTGATTGATAATACAGTTAGGGAAGTATTCTCAGAAACCTGAATGGCTGACCCGTTGGAAGCTACACTGACAACTGCCAGTATTATGGAAGAAACCACTCATGTTGAATATGCTAAGTGGTTTGATGCACCCCAGAGATCTAAATAGTTCCCAAGACAGTTTGAGTCTCTGAATGATCAAGAAGCATCCACTTCAAAGGCCCAGCCATTGATAATAGAACCTCTTGTCCTCGATCTAAAGCCCTTGCCCAATCATTTGAGGTATGCATATTTAGGGGAATTATCCACTTTGCCTGTTATAATTTTTGCATCTGTAGATGAATGCTAGGAAGAGAAGCTACTGCTAGTTCTTAAACAGTATAAAAGGGCCCTGGGGTGGTCAATTGCAGACATTAAAGGGACCAGTCCATCTCTTTGTATGCACAAAATTCTACTAGAGGAAGGATCCAAGCCGACCATTGAACATTAGAGTCTGTTGAACCAAATAATGAAAGAGGTGGTTCGGAAGGAAATTATTAAGTTGCTAGATGCGGACATTATCTACCCCATCTCGGACAGTCCTTGGGTCAGTCCCATTCAGTTCGTGCCAAAAAAAGGCGGCATGACGATAGTAGCCAATTAGAATAATGACCTGATTCCAACCAGAACGGTGACTGTATGTACTACAGAAAGTTGAACAAGTCTATCTGTAAGGATCATTTCCCTCTACCATTTATTGATCAGATGTTCAATAGACTTGTTGGGCATGATTTTTATTGTCTACTTGATGGTTATTCTAGATATAATCAAATTTCTATCGATCCCGAAGATCAGGGGAAAACAACTTTCACATACCCTTATGGGACCTTTGCCTTTCAAAAAATGTCTTTTGGGCTGTGTAACGCTCCTGCAACATTCCAGCGTTGCATGATGTCCATCTTCTCAGACATGGTTGAAAAGACCCTCGAGGTCTTCATGAACTATTTTTCTGTATTCGAGAGCTCATTTGATAATTGTCTGGTAAATTTAACTGTCGTTCTCAAAAGATTTGTAAAGATATGTTGAGACAAATCTTGTATGGAATTGGGAGAAGTGCCATTTCATGGTCAAGGAGGGCATTATTCTGGGCAACCGAGTATCTGTTGGCGGTATTGAGGTAGACAAGGCTAAGAATGATGTCATCAATAATCTACCACCGCCTACATCAGTGAAAGGGGCGAGGAGCTATCTTGGGCATGATGGGTTCTATAGGCGGTTTATCCAGGACTTCTCAAAAATAACCAAACCATTCTGTACATTATTGGAAAAGGAAATGCCTTTTCAGTTTGATGAAGCCTGCCTCAGAGCATTTGAACTATTGAAGGAAAAACTCATTTCTGTTCCTATCGTGGTAGCTCCTGACTGGACTTTCCCATTTGAGCTTATGTGCGACGCCATCGATTTTGTAATTATGGCAGTGTTGGGGCAAAGAAGGGACAAAGTGTTCCACATGATCTACTATGCCAACAAAACATTAACTGATGCTTAGTTAAATTACACCACAACTGAGAAGGAATTGCTGGTAGTGGTTTATGCTTTTGATAAGTTCCGAGCCTATCTCATTGGAACCAAAGTGATCGTGTACATAGACCACTCAGCCATAAAATATCTGATAGAAAAGAAAGATGCAAAGCCGGGGTTGATAAGGTGGTTCCTTCTTCTCCAGGAATTCGATCTGGAGATCCGTGATAAAAAGGGAACTAAAAACCAGGTAACATATCACTTGTCGAGGTTGGAAAACCCTCCTCATTCGGGAGATGCAGAAAAAGACATAAACTATTTCTTCCCGGATGAACAGCTCTTTGTTGTCCAAAGAAAAGCCCCTTAGTATGCGGACTTTGCTAATTTTGTCGCTTGTCAAGTCATTCCTCCCAACCCGAGCTATCAACAGAGGAAGAAATTCCTAAACAACGCAAAACAATATTTATGGGATGAGCCCTTCTTATTCAAGCAGTGTTCAGATCAGATTATGCGAAGATGTTTGCCAGAGGATGAAATCGAAGGTGTGCTCCATCATTGTCATTCCTCAAATTATAGAGAACATTTTGGGGGCCAAAGAACTGAATCTAAAGTACTCCAATCTAGGTTTTACTGGCCTACCCTGTTCAAAGATGCACACATATATGTATCCCAATGTAATAGATGCCAAAGGTTAGGAACCATCTCAAAAAGGCATGAATTGCCTCTGCAGAATATCCTTGAAGTTGAATTGTTTGATGTTTGGGTATTGATTTCATGGGTCCATTTCTGTCTTCCTACAACAATCTGTATATTCTTGTTGTGGTTGATTATGTCTCCAAATGGGTAGAAGTAGACGCTTTGCCAACTAATGATGCTAAGGTGGTGCTTAATTACATAAAGAAAAATATATTCACTCACTTCGGCACTCCTCGGGCGATAATCAATGACGAAGGGTCACATTTCTGCAACAAATATTTTTAAGCCCTTCTCGCTAAGTATGGGGTGACCCATAAAATATCCACTGCTTATCATCTGTAGATAAGTGGCCAAGCAGAGATATCCAATAGAGAGGTGAAGCGCATCTTGGAAAAGATTATTAACCCGAATCGGAAGGATTAGTCCAAGAAGATCGATGATGCCTTGTGGGCTTACCGCACTGCATGTAAAATGCCTATCGGAATGTCTCCGAATATGCTTGTTTATGGAAAGGCTTGTCATCTACTTGTGGAGTTAGAGCATAACGCATATTGGGCTATCCAAAAGCTCAATTTCGATCTTGATGCAGCTGGTGAACACAGACTATTACAACTCAATGAATCAGACGAGTTTCGTCTGTAAGCGTATGAAAATGCTAAGTTGTATAAGGAAAAGATGAAGCGATGGCACGACAAGAAAATAGTCGAAAAAAATTTCGAACAGGGCCAAAAGGTGCTTCTTTTCAACTCCCGACTGAAATTATTCCCTAGGAAGTTGAAGTCCCGATGGCCAGGGTCGTTCACAATTGCTAAGGTGTATCTTTATGGGGCTATTGAGGTCGAAGACCCTCACTTAGACAAAACCTTCAAAGTCAATGGACATCATTTGAAATATTATTAGGGCAGCGAGGTCGACCGGCAAAACACCTCCATCACCTTGGGAGACCCGGTGTACTACGCGGTAAAATTCAAGCCGACGACTTTAAATCTAGCGCTTGGTGGGGAGGCAACCCCATCTCAGTATTAAAAAAATATCCTTTTTATTTTCTTTCATTTTTTCCCTTAGTTATCATTAGTTGCACTTTGTATTTCTTAGTATAACTGCTAGTTTTTGTATAGTGCATGTGAGTATGTTAGTTAGTCTGTGGTTATAAGCTATTAATATTTAGTATGTGTTATTATAGTTTTTGTAGTTCTAGTTATGCTGTTGTCTGTATACTAAGCTGGGACTTGGCCTGTGTAGGAAATTATGCAAGAAGCTGAAGTGCAGAGGCCGCGCTGCAACGCCAAGACAAGAGGTAAGACACTAGAATTTCGCACCGCAGCGCTAGCCTATACGCCTTCTTTCGCACCGCAGTGCCATATCTCGCGTCACAACTCCATTTTTCACACCGCAACGCTATGCTTGAACTGGATACACTGTATTTTTGAGCTGCAGTGCCATCCTTTGCACTACCTTTTACGCTGCAGTGCCAAATCAAGTTGGGGCATACTGCAAATTCGCGCCGCGACGTCATTCATTGAGCTATCTACCGCGCCTCAGTGCCAAGTCGAGTTGAGACACAATACAAACTCACACTGCAGCGCTGAGTTCTACACCAAATTTCATGCTATAACGCTGATTTAGATCTGGGATCACGTTGCAGCGCCAAGAGTCGCGCCGCAGCGCCACGAGCAAAATTTTGAAATTAAAAGAGGTTTTTGGGTTAAGATGCATCAGTTACACTCCCCCTCTCCCATTTTCGCAGCGTTCTCTCCCATCTCCTTCGGAGTTACTTCCCACTTTCCCCACTTTCCCATGCTCGCAACAGTTACATCCATTCACCTGCTCCCAACCATTCGTCTCTAGAGTCTCTTCAATTGGCTCCCTAGCCTTTTTAAACATCGAACTCACGAAGGAAGTGATTTTTATTTTAACTGAAAATCACTATTGGGTTTTTTTTTGTTATTAATTGGGTGTGGGAACTGGTAGAGAAAGCAAGGGTTTGGGGTTTTTTGTTGTTGCATTTTCTTTGTGTCCTTGGGATTCTAATGGCTTCAAAGCGTCCTTGAACTAGTATGGGTCCCCCTTCACCAACATCCCGAGCCACTCCTTCAAGATGGGATACTGAAAAATTTGTAAGTGAGGAAGCCTGGAAGCGCTACACCCAAAATTTTTCAAAGAAAAATTCGGTGCCATAAAGGGGGCTAAGGCCAGATGACAAGACAGACGGCGATATGATGGCCATGATTATGGCTATGAAATGGATCCACTTTACCAAGCCACCTGAGTCTGTAATTATTTCGGTGGTAAAGGAATTCTACGCAAATGTTATGGCAGACGACCCTTCATTGGTGCGGGTTTGGGGTAAGCTGATGCCCTTTAATAGTCGTGCCATCAACCAGGTGTATGGGACTCCAAGCTTTGATGGGCACGACTACCTGGAGGTTGGGCTAAGGAGTTACAATATAGACAAGATAATCACCAAGCTCTACAAGCATGTTACTATCTGGAAAACCAATGAATTTCATGGTGACAAGACTTCTTTCCCTCAACTGGCGTTGAGCCGCTACGGTAAGGCTTGGTACTCTTTCATTTGCTCAAATATCATACCAACCCGCCACGTGAGCGATGTAACAACAGAAAGGGCAGTTCTGCTTTACTTAATTATCATGGGGCTGAAGATTGACGTGGGGTGCTTATCCAAGAATCGATTAAGAAAGCCATCCAGAGCAATGTAATGTCGGGACTCCCTCACCCATCTCTAATTACACGTCTATGCAAAAGAGCGGGTGTGCTATGGGAGAATGAAGACGTCACTCAGTCGCCTATGGCTGTTATTGATCATCACGTCGTCGCCTGATTTAATGTTTGGGAAGGAGCTCTGTCGCACCCAAGGGGTGAGGGTTTTTTACCCGCTCCACAGCCGCCACCCTCTACTGAGGCCGGTCCCTCCACGCAAGTGCCTGAGCCCCCATCATCCCATCATCTGAAGCTATTCCACCTGGGGTCCTAGCGGAGATATTGGGTAGTCTGAATTTCCTGCACTGCAAGGTGGATACTATAGCTCAATGGAATAGCCAATTCAACCACTACCACACAGAATTCGTGAATACGATTTCTAGTATCTATTATGCCCAGGGAGGAGATGATGCAGAGTCCATGCCCTTTCAATTTCCAGAACCTCCAACTTTTGCACCTTATCCACCGCCATTTCCACCCAGAGAAGAGGTTCGCGAGGAGGAGCCAGCTGGTGATGATGATGGTGATGATGTGGATGATTGATGCTGCTGCATGGATGTGACGCCCCCAAAATAGGTCCATTCCATCCAACCCATTCTGAGTCGCCAAATACATGGTACAGAAATAACTACAACTTTATTATTACAACATATAAACTTTGAGTTTAAATACAGATATTGCCATCTAGACAATATCCACACGCAAATAAATCCCCATCATAATTATTGATTCATTATTTTACAAAAATGGTGAGGACTACTAAACAACTCTCTCTAGAACCTTCATTCCATACCCAGACTAGTACTCGCTACATTCTAGCCTCCCGAGAAGAAAAATGGAACAACAAGGAAAAGGGTGAGCTCAACTAGCCCAAGAAAGAATATTATGACTAAGATAATATACAACAAATTATCGTTAGTCTTCAACAGGAAAAATCGATAGAATACAATAGACAACAAATTTTAAATCAATATTCGTAATTGAAATAATAATTCATAGAAGAGTTATGTAGAGAATGAAATCTACTACAATCTATGAATTTAACAGTCCATCATCAATATTTTATCCCTGTAACATCAATCAATATACATCTGGAATCAAATATTCATCTTTGCACTACAGGCCAAAGATATTCATCAGTTGGTCATGTTCATTTAAACACCTGTTCATCTTTGCACTACAGGCCAAAGATATTAATCAATCGGTCATGTTCATCTCAACACCTGTTCATCTTTGCACTACAGGCCAAAGATATTCTTCAGAAATCATTCATCTTTGCACTACAGGCCAAAGATATTCCATAATATCATCATTTAAGACTGAAGATGATGAAAATATTTTTTTTTTTTTTAAAGAAACGAATCCAGTGAAACAAAATGACAAGGATTAAGGATTAAGGATTCGTACTTGGTTTTATCCACGTCCAAAAATACCTCAAAAATAATCATAGTGGTGTAAAATTCAAGAATGATCAAAACATGGATACAATCAGAGTTAGTATCCAGAATAGATGTTTTGGACGAAAAGAAGAAATTTTATTTTTCGGTGAATAGTACCGTATACGTGAATAGTGCCGTATACGTGAATAGTCGTATATAATCGTGAATAGTAACTTCAGACACCAAAAGATAGAAATTCCACAAAAACATCTTCACGCTTCATGAATAGTACTTTGAATAAGAAACTCGTGAATAGTAACTCATGAATAGTAACTCGTGAATAGTAACTCATGAATAGTAACCCATGAATAGTAACCCCGACATGAAAAAGTTCCAAATTTGATAAAAACTTCAGATCAACATTTCAGCATAATGATATTGAAGAAATAATATCATTACGAAAAAATAATATCCCTTACCTCGAAAGATCAGTACTTATCCTAAACACCGATATAAAGCTATGACTTGGACTTGCAATCGTATAGCAATACTCAAAGTATACTCAAAATACTCACAAGAATACGCTCGATAATATAGAGAGAAAAACTTGATTTACGGTGTGATTTTCAATTCTAACCTAAGCACCCTATTTATAGGAAAATGCTTAGAACACCAAAGCGTAAAATTTAATAAATTAATAATATAATTATATTATTTTCTACACATGTCTAGAATCTGATTTCAGCCATCAAACACATGCCACCTTCTAGAAAAAATAAGAAAAACGTTTTTCTAATTTTAAATATTTTAAACTTCCAAAAATCAATTATTTGAGCTTCTTGAACTTCAATAATTCATAATAAATAGCCCTTTCATCAGAAAATTCGAATCTCGCGAGTTTTTATAGGAAATTCAATTCTCTACAACTTTGCAGAAGAAAGTTTTTCCAAAGTCCAATCAGAAATTGACCGAAATCTACAAACGGGCAATTTTACAGGCTATAATCAAATTTCAGTCAATAAATGGGGTCCACCGACATGTTTAACATGTTTTAAACATTTATTGCAACAAAAATACTCTTCCTCCTCGTATACTCATATATCCCACATTCGTTGTAAAAATATCACCGTTAATATATTATTAAAATAATATATTTAAATGAATTATTTTATCAGAAAAAGATAAAATATTAATTTTCAACAATTGTCATTTTAAAAATTTTCTCCATCTATATCCACATAAAATCAATATTTTCCTCATCATATAAATCAATAATTAATTATTCACAAATAATATTACGTAATCACAATATTGACAACCAGCGCCTCAGAAAGAGGGGCTTTCCAATAAGAATTTCTTCTTATATCATGCGCGCAATTAGGTGACCAAACCTCTCCTTAGACAGTAACTTTCTAGACATTGCCAATAATGTTATCTAATAATATTATTCGATAATATGAATTATTGCTTCGATAAAGAAAATAATCGTGTAATGACAATTATTGAAACAACAGCAATATAAAATATCAACGCAGCAATTATTAACTTAATACTGTAACCATTATTGAGTAGTGCCTTCTTACGTAAGAATCAATAATTGGTGCATTACCGAGTGCTACTGTTCAACAACGCGTATTAGTGTGTTTTAACCACCGGGTATTCCAACAGTATTAACGGTAACTACTACGTAGCTTATTTAAAAACAACTTATTTTTGTCATTTTCTTCATCCAATCGCTCAGTTATGGGGCCCACACATGGGCGGTCACATACCATTGCATTTAATATTCCCACAAAGATTTAATATTCCACGACCAAACGAATATTCCCCGACGATAATGAATATTTTATCACCACTTGCTTATTTAAAATATTTACGCATTTTACCCATAACTAACCACATTAATCAAATCCACCCTTACTATTTCAAAATAATAAATAAAGGAAATTCCTTTTTATTTAAAAAAAATTTGGGGTCTTACAATGGAGGCCATTGAGGACATTGGCAAATTTTCTGTTTGGGGGAGATTCCTTTTAATTTTATCTATATATGAATTGTTTTTCTATGAGGGATGAGAGAGTTTCTTTTGGGTTGTATAGCCCTAGACTATGTTTTAATGTTGTTTGGTTTTAATTATGTTGTGGTTAGACTGGTTTAATATTGGTTTTGTTTATGGTTTATTTTGGGATGCATTTTAAGATGCATATTAGTTATGTTTAGTTCTATTATATATGAATGCTTTTGGTTATTATATATGAATGCTTTTATTTACAACCATATTTTGGGGTTTGCACAAATGATTGGTATATCTCATGCCATAGGTTATGGCTTAACCTTATTTTCGCAAGGGTACTTTATCTTTTACTGCTTATTGTCTAAATATTTTGATTAACCCTTTTTCTCCGTTTTGTAACTATTCATATGCTGGGTAAGGGTGTTATAGCGTTTAATTTTTTATTTTGGCTAATGACAAGCACCAAGTGATTATATTTTTCTCTTAGAGTCATGTAAAGCATATGTGAGCTAGGGGTGTGTCAATTCGTTAAGTCGAGACTGTTATGGATTCATCCTTCTCAGTAAACACTGAACAATTATTTTAACTAGTTATTTTTTCAGATTTAGATTGTTTGTTTATTGTATTGAAAATTTGTGCACTCTTTAAAACTCTTCAGATTTCAAGGTAATAAAAGACTTAGACGTTTTTAAATTTTGGAATCTATAGTTCTGTAAAAAAAATGAAAAATAAAAAAATAATATATATTTTTAGTCTTGCGGTGGGTCGAGATGGAGCGTAAAACGCACTCGACCATAAACGCAGACGTGTGCTAGATAGAGCATAAAATGCACTCGCCTTTTAATCTTCGAAGTTACGGTGGGTCGAGATGGAGCGTAAAATGCACTCGCCCATAAACGCAGAATTATGCGAGATAGAGCATACAATGTACTCGCCTAAGAATCTTCGGATTTAGTAAAGTCTGTTTTAACTTAAGTAGATTACAGGGCCTTTGCTGCTCGAGTTATTAGATTCATAGGGGTGTTCTACACCTAGTGCCCTAAAGTCTTCTGACTTGGGATTCATTGATCAAAAACTTGTTAATGGGTATGCTCTGTTTAGCCTAAGTTAATTAAGCACTGTCTGAGTCAGATTTTACTTCAATACTAGAACCTTTTGATCCTTTCTTGTATTTGCGTCTTGTTCTTAATGCTTGTTGATTGTATGACTTGCAGAGTAAGCTTATTGGTTATCACAATCAACTGTGTGATCTTAATTTGGGCTATGGTTAGTTAGGATGATTAGTCCACACACATAGAATGGATCGAGTACAGTCTCATACTTACAAATTTGATATTAAGCCCTCATTCATGTCGGTGTGTGTCCTATTCTAAAAGAGGGTCCATAATTGCGCTTAAAAGCCATGATATTAGTCTATAGGAATAGCATCCATTCGCGTCGTACAGTAATGTAGGTGTGGATGCCAGATAGTTTGCTTAAGGACAAGCAAAAGTTTGGGGGTATTTGATGCAGTGTGATTTATATCCGCGAATCAGATCCTTTGTGGCTTAAGATGTTGCATGTTTTTTGTTATTTGTTTAGCTTATATATATATATATATTGTTGTTATTATGTTTAAGCTCTATGATGCATGGCTCATTAGGTCATTTCCAGCTTAAAGGGACAAAACGGTCATTTTCCACACACTGGCGCCGCATCGCCGATCCCAAGCTTTAGCTTGGCGCTGCAGCGCGAGATAGGGTTTCAGGCTAACGTCATCTGTGACAACCCGAGAATTTGAATATTTATAAAATCTTAAAATATTGAATTAAGGTAAAATAATAAACCTAGATAGAAAATAAGTGAATGGATTTGAGATTTCCGAGAAGGAATTTTGTGAATTTAAAGCTTCTGTGGTGAATTATTCAGGATTAAGGGAATAAGTGTTTATGTTCTGTGCATATGGTATTATATTTGTATAGTATGTGGTTAAGGGTCAAGGGTTGACCAGATAAGCTATATCAGTGGCCAACCCTAATATTATATTAAGAACGTCAACGTTCAGTTAGAAAATTCTTACGATTTATAAGAAACCCTAAAACCGGTTCTGGAAACCCTAATTTTAGTTCTGGGAATCCGAAGCCCTAATTCGGAAGTTAAAACCCTAGTTTGGGAATGCAATTGCTAGTATAAGGTTTAAACGTTATTAATAATAACCTAATTAGGGATAACCCTAATTGATTTAGAAAACCCTAATTTCGGGATAAGAAACCCTAATTTATAATTAGGGAAAATCTAATTGTTAACTTAATTATTTTAATATTAATTAGGAAACATTAATCCTAATTTTTCAATTCAAGTTATAAGTAATTAGAAACCTTAATCTAATTAAGAAACCTAATTTCTAAATTAGAAATATTATTTTTCTATTTAAAACCCTAATTCTTTGGTTTAAACCTTAATGTACAATTTTGACCCTAATTGCTAAATTAGCAATTTTAATTAGGAATTATTAATCCTAATTAGCAAGCTTGAATTATGATTAGGAAATTTTAAATATAATTATAGAATCCTAATTATAATTTAGAAATATTAATTTTCTATTTTGAAAACCTAATTTGGAAATTCTATAGGATTTATTTTTAAAACCTAAAGTGTTAAACCCTAAACCTTAAGGGTTAAAACCTAAACCCTAATAGTTAAAACCTAAAACCTAAGGGTTGTAGTAAAAGACAAGTATGCCATTAAATTAAAAATCAAAATGACTAAAATACCCTTATTGCATTATTTGGACATAACTTGAAATCTTGGCAAATTATGAGTTGTTCACCAACTACACCAACCCCATGTGACTTAAATTAATATAATTCATCAGCTAGCTCAGCCAATTCATTGTATCATAGCATATGTATAGATTAGAGAAGAGAAAAAACTTACTTTACTTTTTATTTCTCCAAGCCCATTCTCTCTCTTCATTTTCGGAACTTAGAGAGAGAGAGATGGAGAATCAAAGCTAGGATCAATTCTTAGCCTTCCAATAACAGATCCAAGGATCAGATTCAAAGATCAAAGCATTAAAGGAGGTATAAACCCTAATTTTTGAAATCCATAGATTTGATGTTAGATGTTATGATCTATTGTTTAAAGTTGTGTTAGAAGGTGTCTTTTAGTGATCTGGGTGTTAGGTTTGTAATATTCATGGGGGCAATCAAATTGCTTAAAAGTGCGGAAGCGTGTAAAATCAGAGTTTAAAAATTTACAAACCATATACCCGGATCACCCTTTATGCACAATTATTAATTAAACGAAAAGATAAAGAATAAATCATACCCTTGAAGATCGAGCTTCCTCAGGTACAAGTTCACCTCCAAATCCTTTCGCGTTCAATCTTGAATCCACCGGGTTTGGTTCCTTCCTTTGATCAACGTTAGCCACCCAAATGTTTGGCCTCTAGAGGTGATCCACCAAGGAAGAAGAAAATTCAAGAAGAAGGGGTGGTTGGCTAAACCCTAGTTTTTCTATCTCTAAAGAAAAGGTGTACTCCTAACAACTTGGAATTATTACGTAGTTGTTAAAGTCAACAACCCCCTACACCCATAATAAGACTCCTCTTATTTATAGATGTGGGCAACCCACCTTAACAATTAAGGAATTGGGATTTATTTTAAATAATTAAATTCTTTTAATTAATTAAACTCCCTAATCTTATTATGGATAATTAATTAAACTCCTTTAACTAATTTTCCTTCCTAATCCAATTAGGAATAAATGAGAGTACTTATATTAAATTAATTCCTAAACTCTTTTAGAAATTAAAATAATAATAATTGTAATAATATTAATAAGACTCCTCTTATTAATTTATATTTAATATTTTTAAAATATTAAATAATAAATATTAAGCTATTTAATTTATTCTATCACCATAGATTAAATTAAATATACTTAACATATTATTACGATTATGCCATTAACTTCTTAAATAATTATTCTTCCTTTTATGGTGTGACCCTTTAGGTTCTCCATATTAAACCTATTGTGAATAAATCAATTAGAACAATTCTAATCTTATTTAAATAAATAAATTAAACAATTAATTTATTTAAATAAATAATATTTATTCTACAATAGGATAAGCCTCCCCAGCGATCAACGACTTTCCAGATAATATAGATTTCAACATTAATCATTAAAGAACCTTTGAGTAAATAGTTACCGCATAATTCAATCCTTCCACCATACAATGTCCCAATTAAATATAAGACATGGAATTATCACAAGTCTTATTTTATTTAATTATATGTATTTCGATCCTTAAATGCACAACTCCAAATAATGCAAATTAGAAACTCCTTTCTAATTTCATTCTGCCTTGGCCAAGGACTACTGGGTTGTCATTTATCGAATCACATAGGACATTTCTCTTCTTTTATTAGAAGTGGTAGATTCTTTATTGATCATACATTATCTCCATGTACAACTTATTATACCCAAGCATACCCTTTGATATACCCTAAGGGTCTTAAGGAATAAGTCAAAGTATAACTCATCATACACAAGATACTATGATGATCTCAAGTCTAAGGATTACTTGTACTACTATCACTACAAGAATTCCTATTGACAGGCAAATAAAACTCCATTAGGTATTCCTTAGCGAGCCACGTTCAGTGAACTTATTCTCTAATAAGCACCTACATACTTGCTTTAGTGTCTCCACACAAATGATCATGAGATCAATCATCCTCATCCAACGAAAGCAAAGCAACGTATGTACCAATCTATCCGGATTCACTAATCCCCAATTTAGTAATCCAATGATTGGGAACTATTTTTAGTTTTAAGCTTTCTAAGAATTTAGATCTCATTAGAATGATCATCATCATTATTCTAAAAGCATTGCTTAAAACTATGGGTTTATCACATATTATAAAACAAAGATCATGCGATAATTAAAAGCCTTTAATAAATTAATACTTTTTATTAATAAATGAATAAGATTGTTACAAAGTATATGCTTTATCATCAAACATGATTGGCTTGTGCATACTACTTTCAATCTCCCACTTGCACTAAAGCCAATCGTCATGGTATCTTATACTCTTCTTCTCTAAGTGACGATTATCCTGCTGTTGGATAAGCTTTAGTTAATGGATATGTAATGTTGTTCTTTGAGAGTCCACTATCTCTATAGTGATTTCCCATCTTTCAATGATTCTAATAATCAAATGAAAGTGCCACAACACATGTTTAGATCCAAGATGAGATTTAGGAACTATTCCTAGTTCTGTAATGAACTTTTAATCCAAACAATCATCTTGCAGCTTTATTTATAGGTATATACTTTGTCTTTATTACTAAACCAGCAACTCTCTGCTGTTTGGAACCTTTCCAATTCATTGCACCACTGTTCAAAGAAACCCTTTACCTTAAAGTGGATTTTCTGTCATCTTGGTCTGTCTAAAAAACTTGAGTCCGTTAAGCCCTCTAGTTTTAATTTAGACCCACCATGAATATGATCACATCCTTAGTGCTTGGGTTAAGCACTTTAAGATGTTTTTCAACGACTCATAGTGAACTTCTCGATATATGACTGATCCACATCAGGTCTCGTATATTTCATTGCATACATGATAGTCACTCATGCGACCTCTCTTTTCAGGAGTCTGTGGGGACTATTAAGAGAGATACACTCCATGGCTCATCAACATAAGACATCTCTTGGAGTTTGCCATGCTAAACGACTTTAGCATCAAATGAATATACGTTCCTTGGGTTAAGTCGAGCATCCTCTTAAATCTATCTATATAGATTTTATCCCCAATTAAGATACTCTTCCCAAATCATTCGTGAAGGAATTTTTAGACAACTTTATCTTTACTGATTGTAGCATTAGTATGTCATTCCTTATCCGTAGTATATCAACATATAATACTAGGAATGTCACGATGCTCCCACTGACCCTTTTGTACACATTAGGTTCATTCTTATTTTTGATAAAATCAAACTCTTTTGATTGTCTCATCAAAACGAATGTTCCATATTTGAGAAACTTGCTTCAATCCATTTCTCTGAGTGTCTACAACTCTTACCTCATCGTATGTAACTGGATCATCATCTTCTATGATGTGTACCTCATCATCATCATCTATGATGAATCCATACCTCCCAGGTATCTTGGTATTATTCCGATTTACAATTCAGTTGTGGTATAATAGGTCTATCTACAGGTTCCTCTTATTTGACTTATAGTATTTTGTGGTTCTTGAACTCTTCAAGATCTATTATCCTCCCACTAGCCCCTTCAATGATAAACACATTTATCTTAGAAGGCAGCGTGTTTCGCAATAAACACCTTTTGCTAAGCAGGATTATAGAACATATACCCTAAACTTACTTTAGGATGTCCTACAAATCAACACTTGTCAAATCTTGTCCCAAGCTTATCCTTTGAAACCGTTTCACATAAGTTGGACAACCCCTTATCTTAACATACTTAAGATTAGGAATCCTCCATGTCCATAACTTTTATGGAGTCTTGGGGCTGGATTTTGAGGTTACCTTTTCCGTAGATACGTAGCCATTTCTAGGACATTATCCCAAAAAGACACTGGAATGTCAGTAAAATCATTATGGACCGCACCCAGTCCAACAAGGTACGATTTTTCCATTCGGATACATCAATCAATTATTATGTATCGAGGTGTCCATTATGAGAAAACCATTTGAGATGATCTAGAAACTTATTGCACAAGTATTTATTCCTTAATCTAATCAAAGAATCTTAATACTTTGCCAATTTGTTTCACTTCTGAATTCTTTGAACCTTTCAAATAATTCACACTTGTATTTTAGCAAATACACACATTCAACTCTTTGAATGATCATCTCATTTTCTTATACTAATTTGTTCAATTTGCAAAATTTTTTTTTTTTATGTAAGTCAAGTATACTAAATTTATTAAGTAATATTCCAGTTCTATACAAAACATTATTATTATAAATAGAACAACAATTGTTCTTAATTATAATACCAAAAATTTTATTGTTCAACAATAAAATGGAAATAATATTTTAACAAGAATCGGAATACAATAACAACTTATCGACTTAATAGATTTGCTTCAGTAGTAAGCGGTCTAAACTATAAGTTTCTATGGCTAATGTTGCAACCTTTGCTTCATTTCCCACACATATGATTACTTATATTTGTTTAGCTTTCTACCTCTGCTTGGTCCATTCATAAATCTATATTTATGATAACCAAAGTCGATATCCAATACCCAAGTAGAACCTTGACTTAAAAAATTTATTTTAAATTATGAACAAAATTGTATTTGTAACCGAAACTTCACTAAGCTTCTTTGGTTAGCCTCTGCAAGATGCTTCTCGCAGTTTCTTTCCAGTGTCCAGGCTTATTGCAGTGGAAGCAAACTCATTTGCTATCCGTATCAGTTTTATTCTTATTATCCTTTGTTTATGCCTTTCTATTTACCTTCTTTGAATCGTTCTTCTTTTCAGAAGATCCTTTGGCCCCTACCAAGTAGACTTGATCTTTCTTGGTTGAAAGTGACTCTTAACATTTTTCAATATGTTAAGCAAATCAATGAGAGACCGATATCTAGCTTGTTCATATGAAAAATTCACAACAATTGTGAAAGGAGTCCGGGAGTTTGTGCAAGATCAAATCTTGGCTCAACTCTCCATCCATGACAAAACCAATTGTCTAATTGATCAATCATATTGATTATGTTAAGAACTTTTTATCAGTATTATAGTGCCATTGGCCATTCTAGATCGGAAGAGCTCCTTAGATATCTCGATATCTATCGGTCCTACTTTCCTCACCATCAACTACTTGATGTGCGGGAATATAAGTAAGAAACATCCATAGTTTCATGCTTGTGTTGAAGCTCGTTACTCATGGATGCGAGCATGATGCATTGAGCCAATCGTGCATCATCTTGCCACTTTCTAAAAGTTGCAATCTCTTCCTCGAGGCATTATGCGCATCCATTGCGAGGATAGGCGATATTAAGGACATAAGATAGCTTTTTCAAACTATGAGAACTATTCTCAAATTCCCTAACCAATCCGCTTTAATTGGTTACAGTTAATTTAGCATCTAATATGCTTCATGATGATTGTAATTTTAGACATTGTAAAATTTCAGAAATGAATTTGTAATTAACAACATTTTAACATACATTCTTTTATTAATTACCAAAATAAATTAGGTCTTGTTTTAAATTGGTATCTCCTACTATTTTCTTCAAACTATATTACCCTCACTTATATAGTTCGGCAAAATCTAATTAAAGATTTGCTAGTGAGAATAAGGATCCCATTTCAAATGTATATAGCCTTGTGGTGACACAACAAACTATATATAAATAAATAGGTAGACAACTTTTGTCAATTACATCAACTATGCAACTCCTTTTCTTTTTTGCCTCTTAGATTATTTTGATCAAGTGGTGGCACATCCAAATCAAAATTATCCAAGTTAAGTCCAACCTAGCACTCCATATATTCAAAAAAGAAAATATCATCCTTGTGGTGACACAACAAAACAATATTATTCAATTTTCTTTATAAGCATCAAATGTGATAAATTAACATCTTAAATACTTAATACTTGCCTTGTGGTGACACAACAAACTCATATTAAATATTTAATACTCTATTAATTTTATCATGCTAGAAGGCTGACGTTCGATATTCCAAATATCTTTGAACGCTTAGACTTAATATAAAATTTGAGGGTTTGTTATTAATTTGTCTCATCTTGTTTAGCGCATGCATTATATATATATAAAATACGCTATTATATTAATGAACATGCGAAGCATGTTTGCATAATATATAATATATATATAGTATAGCATGCACATATAGAATACAATATTCTACCCGGATTGATTATGGACTTTTATTCTAGTTTGATTCACAAGAGCCACCAAGTGAACCAAAAGGTCAAACCATAGGGGTGCAAGAAATAATATTTAAATATAACTATTACATTTAAACCCGGGCTCCATTACAAACGGGTCTTCAAGCGCTTCTTGTCCCTTGATCTCTAATTCTTCAAAATTAATTCTAAATATTCCTATTACAAAACTATTTAAAATAAATAGAAACCTTGATCGTGATCGAGGGAAGTACATAGGAGGAATAGAATTTACATTAAGAAAAATTAGAGAAGACGAGGTCTGCAGAATCCCCATTTAATAAAACCCATACATTCATGCATCCAACTAAAATAAAATCCAATCACATTGGTCAATAGTCCATAATCAATCCCATTTATTATCATACACATCACCATATGCATCAATAAATAACATTCATCTCATGAATAATGAACATTTAATATATATATTGATATCATTTAATGGGCAACATTTAGTTGGTATAAAATCTAATTTTGAATCAAAATAAACTCCTTTATTTTAATCCAAATTTAAATCAAAATAAAACTATTTTATTTTAATTTATCCTATTTTGAATAAAATAAACTATTTTATTTTAATCAAAATCTTTAATCAAAATAAACTCTTTTATTTTAATTAATTATGGAATCCAATTCCATGTATATAAAAAAATCTTTAATTAAAATAAACTCTTTTATTTTAATTAATTATGAATCCAATTCCATGTAAAAAAAATATTAAAGGGAAACACGGATTATCTTTCCTATTCACAAATAAACTCCTTTATTTTTGAATAATATGAAATCTTATTTCATATTTAAATAAACTCCTTTATTTAAGGAAACATGGATTCTCTTTCTATTCACAAATAAACTCCTTTATTTTGAATAATATGAAATCTTATTTCATATCTAAATAAACTCCTTTATTTAAGGAAACACGGATTTTCTTTCCTATTCACAAATAAACTCTTTTATTTTGAATAATATGAAATCCTATTTCATATCTAAATAAACTCCTTTATTTAAGGAAAGATCAATTTCAACTCCAATTAGTTATCATGGAATCCAATTCCAACTCTAATTAGTTAGCATGAAATTCTAATTTTAAAATTAAAATAAATCTTTTTATTTTAAAATTAAAATAAACATTTTATTTTAAAATCAAAATAATTATTTATTTTAATAATAAAATAATTAAGATTAATATATATATATATAACTATTATATATATATAATATAAACGAATATATATATATATATATATATATAGTTAACATATTTTACTATATATCTAAATATATATATATATATATATAATATTCATACGTTGCTTTTCAAAAACAAAACATGACTGTATTTTTAATGTTGCTTTGGTTTTTGGCGTGGAGGCATATGACATCATCACCTTAAAGGATTATATATATATATATATATATATATATATATATATATATATATAACATTAGTATATTGTTCCGTGCTATCCTGCTGATTTTGGGATTACAATATGACTTTCAAGCATGTCCTGTTTTTGATTTCTTTTTTTTTTTTTTTTTTATAAATTTTATACAATAAAATTATGCCCAATTAAATTGTTCTAAACACATATCAATATACATATCAAATTAAAACAATTAATAATTTGCATAAAGGTTTGGCTTTGATACCATTGTTAGGTTTGTAATATTCATGGGTGCAATCAAATTGCTTAAAAGTGCGGAAGCGTGTAAAATCAGAGTTTAAAAATTTACAAACCATATACCCGGATCACCCTTTATGCACAATTATTAATTAAACGAAAAGATAAAGAATAAATCATACCCTTGAAGATCGAGCTTCCTCAGGTACAAGTTCACCTCCAAATCCTTTCGCGTTCAATCTTGAATCCACCGGGTTTGGTTCCTTCCTTTGATCAAACGTTAGCCACCCAAATGTTTGGCCTCTAGAGGTGATCCACCAAGGAAGAAGAAAATTCAAGAAGAAGGGGTGGTTGGCTAAACCCTAGTTTTTCTATCTCTATAGAAAAGGTGTACTCCCAACAACTTGGAATTATTACGTAGTTGTTAAAGTCAACAACCCCCTACACCCATAATAAGACTCCTCTTATTTATAGATGTGGGCAACCCACCTTAACAATTAAGGAATTGGGATTTATTTTAAATAATTAAATTCTTTTAATTAATGAAACTCCCTAATCTTATTAGGGATAATTAATTAAACTCCTTTAACTAATTTTCCTTCCTAATCCAATTAGGAATAAATGAGAGTACTTATATTAAATTAATTCCTAAACTCTTTTAGAAATTAAAATAATAATAATTGTAATAATATTAATAAGACTCTCTTATTAATTTATAATTAATATTTCTAAAATATTAAATAATAAATATTAAGCTATTTAATTTATTCTATCACCATAGATTAAATTAAATATACTTAACATATTATTACGATTATGCCATTAACTTCTTAAATAATTATTCTTCCTTTTATGGTGTGACCCTTTAGGTTCTCCATATTAAACCTATTAGTGAATAAATCAATTAGAATAATTCTAATCTTATTTAAATAAATAAATTAAACAATTAATTTATTTAAATAAATAATATTTATTCTACAATAGGGATAAGCCTCCTAGCGATCAACGACTTTCCGGATAATATAGATTTCAACATTAATCATTAAAGAACCTTTGAGTAAATAGTTACCGTGACAATTCAATCCTTCCACCATACAATGTCCCAATTAAATATAAGACATGGAATTCTTTATCAAGTCTTATTTTATTTAATTATATGTATTTCGATCATTAAATGCACAACTCCAAATAATGCAAATTAGAAACTCCTTTCTAATTTCATTCTCGCTTTAACCAAGGACTCTTGGGTTGTCATTTATCGAATCACATAGGACATTTCTCTTCTTTTATTAGAAGTGGTAGATTCTTTATTGATCATACATTATCTCCATGTACAACTTATTATACCCAAGCATACCCTTTGATATACCCTAAGGGTCTTAAGGAATAAGTCAAAGTATAACTCATCATACACAAGATACTATGATGATCTCAAGTCCAAGGATTACTTGTACTACTATCACTACAGAATTCCTATTGACAGCAAATAAAACTCCATTAGGTATTCCTTAGCGAGCCACGTTCGATGAACTTATTCTCTAATAAGCACCTACATACTTGCTTTAGTGTCTCCACACAAATGATCATGAGATCAATCATCCTCATCCAATGAAAGCAAGCAACGTATGTACCAATCTATCCGGATTCACTAATCCCCAATTTAGTAATCCAATGATTGGGAACTATTTTAGTTTTAAGCTTTCTAAGAATTTAGATCTCATTAGAATGATCATCATCATTATTCTAAAAGCATTGCTTAAAACTATGGATTTATCACATATTATAAAACAGCATCATGCAGATAATTAAAAGCCTTTAATAAATTAATACTTTTTATTAATAAATGAATAAGATTGTTACAAAGTATATGCTTTATCATCAAACATGATTGGCTTGTGTGCATACTACTTTCACTGGGTTGCTAGAACATTGATCCATAACATCAAAGTGCTCGAAAATAGCATTTTAAGAAATCTGGAAAAGTTGAAAAATAAGGCCCGACAGCCTAATGTCAGGGCCTCTAGATTCTTCTATGTAAGATGTTTAGTGTGTTTTATGTTTTGTATGTGTAGTATGCCATGAAGGCTTTGATCTGAAACTAGATACAGGGTCGGATCAAGCCTAGATCTTCAGTTATACTCGGTCAAAGCTCGTTCACCGATCACGAACTCTGTTTCTGGGCAACCTAGAAATTTCCCAGAATTTCTGACAAGCTTTTTAAGGTCATGGATCTTGCTACTGTTAATACGTTTGGCTATGTTGTTGTTATATTTTTGTAGACTGACATGTAGGATACCCATTCTTGCCTCTAGAACTCCCAGATCATACCCAGAATCGGATTAAATCAGGGTCAAACGAGCGTTGACCATCACGCCGGAAGAAAATTCTGGGTAACCCAGATCTTCAACGGGCGTTTTCCAACAGGTAGTTTGACCGGATGAAATCTTCATTTGGTTTTGTTGTTAGACTAATCTGATTGTATAGCGATATTCTTTGACATCTCAACTACAAGTGTGAATCTTTAAATCTCATAAATCAGACCGGTAGCGTAGGTTATAAGGATCTAGATCTAGCACCTTCGGGTGTTCTTCATTTTTTGGAAAACCCAGAAATGAAGAACAGCGTTGTCAGAATGTTTGGAGGCTTTGATCTCTCTGATTTATTGTTGTATGGATCTGAACTTAGTTTTTTATTGTAGTATTACATTAATACTACATGTTTATAACATCAAGAAGCCCAAAAACTTAAGGATCTAAGATTTATAGGTGGTCAAACCACCTATCCTTTACACTGACATAAAGCTCAAGAACAGGCTCAAAAACACATATAGCGACGGTTTTATCGCTATAGGGCCAATTATTAATTATTAATTTCTAAAAATAATTTATTTGAATTAATAAATTGAAATAAATAGTTTTTAATTATGAAATTTACATAATAAATTCCTAAACATTATTTTTAAAGTCTGAAAAGTAGTTTTTAATTATTTTGGGTATATTTCATAAATATTTAATATTTTGAAATATAAATGGTATTTAATTTATTTAATTATAATATTAAATAAATTCTTTAAAAATGATTTTAATACATGAAAAATTATATTATGGTAAAAGAAAATATTTTAAGTTATTTTTAGTGACTTTTAATATTTTTTGAGGAATTTCATTAATAAATTAAAATTAATGATAATTAATTTATTTAATAACTATATTAAATAAATTATGAAAAAATAGAATTAATGTTTTATAAATCATATAAAAATGATTGAAGTGTTATAAAAATATTTTAAGTTATAAAAAATATAACTTTTGATATTTTATCATGAAAATATTAATATTTTAATATTAAAAGTAATTATCGGATAATGGATTTAAGTGTTTAAAATCATATAAATATGATTTTAAGGTATTAAAAATACTTTGATATATTATACATATATTATAATATTATGTTATGATTTTCATTAATATTTGATATTAAATAAATATTAATGATAAAGGAATTATGTGTTATTTAATTCATTTAAATACGCTATTAATGATTAAATTTTTTTAAATGATAATAATTATCCAAAATTATTACAAGCTTATGAAAAATGTTTTAACTGATAATATAATTATCTTATATAATGGTTAAGTGTTAGGCAGAGTTTAATTAAACTTAAACTCGATAATTCTCTGACTAAACCGTTGGGATGTCAGAATAGTATCGGATTCAACTCTGACTGAAATTGTTTGACTTGATACTAGGTTTTATGTGCGGTATAGACTAATAGGGTTATGTGATAATGTGTTTAGGTTATTTTATATATTGTGATGATATTATTCTAACTTAGCAATCGATATAATTAATATTAGGTTCAGAAAAAGCTTATTAAATTGCATAGCGGTAATCAACGGTTCAGGCAAGTCCCTCTTAACTCGACCTCGAGTTGTATTATTCAATTATAATTATGGTTAATCATTTCTGATTGCCATGTCTAAGAATTATTAAATTGCACTCTATGCGTATGACATGTATTTATCAGGTATAAAAGGCTGATCATCTTCATTACCATTCGGTCCAGATATATTTGTTAATGTTAATTGCTTGTTCAGTCATAAAACTTGTTCCTGCTAGTTCGCAATCATATTGTAGAACTTTAGCCAGCCTATTGTTCAAATCTTTTAATCATGATATATCCTTAAATAAATTTATACTTGATGGGCAAACTTATGCTCACCCTTGCTATATCATGATAAACATTGCAGATTAAGACGAATACGTTGGATACAAGGAAAGGTCAAAGACAGTTCCAACTTTAGTATATGTGTGCAGTTAAATTGTAATAGTATTGTATGATAAAAATGTTATATGTTAGAAAAATTATGTATTGTGTATAAGTTAAGGTTACTCGACCTTGGAAAATAGTGTGTAAAGTTTATTGTATAAACAATTTATGTTTATATCTTCCGCAATAGTTATAGAATGATTGTACCAGATCCGTGGTGATTTGGGACCCGGATTTGGGGCTGTCACAGTTGGTATCAAAGCTGTAGGTTATTAACCTTAGGTAGGAATACGTGAGACTAATAACCGCAGTGATTAGTATAAGTACTAACTCAAATAGAGTTAGTGTGTCGGTAAGATTCAAAGATGAATCTCAGCGGGTTATAAAAGATACATTGTTCTCTAACTCTGATAATAAAGTTGAACAGTAGTGGTGAATAGATAGAGTCTAAAAGACTAAAAGTACAGGAACAAGAGATCGTAAAACAAAACGATCATAGTATATAAATGAATCGTAATATATACGATGAGATCACCCCGTGATCGGATAAGATTATAGTATGGAGAAAGATCAAGTGAATGATTGACAAGTTTACAACAAGATTGTTGTGTGTCTATGAATGGATACGAATTCAAGAAAGGATTATGAATACGAATTAAATGCAATTCGTACTGGGAAGGGAGTTAAGATTAGGTGGGGATTTAAATTGAGGACTCATGTCAACAGCTAAGTTGTATGATTCTTCATATGGGAGTTGAATTGTACTTGGTCTAACAACCACTTAGTTGCTTACACTGATAATCATTGAAATATCTGTGTCACGTTATTTGCTATATGCATGTTAAGATGGTGATTCCTTTCTCATGCGTATATCAAATAGATAGGGTACAGGTAGAGAAAATAAGGTTAAGTACGAGTTCTTAAAACTCATACTTATGGTATGTTCGTGACTCATGATTATATGAAATGTTTATGAACCCCTCAACGAATGGACGCCAAAGGTCTGACTAGGACAAGTTCTTAAACTCATATGATTGTGAAGTTCCTGAACTCATGAGTGTGCTTTGACGAACTGGGTAGAACTATGTGTAAACAGAATATTGTGGATTATAAGGACAGATAGATTTCTAAGCAATTGATCATTAGTGGAGACATAAGTTTTCCAAATCTCCTAGCTGTGTTAGATTTCAAAATTTTTGACGTCAACCTAAATACGCACTATGTGCCTTTTTGAAAATGATTTTTTTTTATTCAGCTCTTGGTGACCATTGTGTATGCGTGGACTTCGGGCCACCGACACAATCAATACCTGTTGAGATGATAAAACAAATTTGAAATGAATTTTTGAACGGTTTAAAAAAAATAGTCTATGCTACTAATTTCAGCTAGACGATAATGATTTGAAATATCAGAATATATTTTTATTTATCACTTATGTACCATTTAACCTGTTGCAGAGATGATAAAAAGTTGATGGAGTTGTAAATGCAGGAATACTTAGTGTGAATTCGATCTAAAAATCATTGTTCCACTATTGTATGATATGTTATGACAAAGTCATACAATGACGACATCCTCAAACGGACTGTTAATACAGTACATCATCATGACGTCATTTTCAAACTATTTTAAAATTTTAATTTGCCAACGGCGTTTGGCTACACACATTCGTAATTCGATTGAAGTTGATTATTGATATGAGTATAAGCTATTTGATTCAGCTAGACCAACGCTTATGAAAATTCTAAGCGTTCTTTGAAATTTTTCTCAAACCAAATTATTTTCGAACGGAATCTAATAAGACTGAGGTAAACTTTTGCCTACCTATGGCGGATGACGAAAACAGATTCGACCAAAGAAGATTTAATAAGTATGCAGGCATATCGGGCTAATTACCCACTATGTCTGTAAGTTATGACGGTTTGCTGATGAACTTCCATAAAACCTTTGCGAAAACGATGAGATAATAGCTTCGTATAACCCTCAAAGACAATTTCAAAATTTTTACACTTTTCAGGAATGTGATAACCCGGGATTTCGAACAATCCATAATTTACAAATAATTTTTATTTTATTTTAATATTAATATTGATTATTAATTTGGTGACAAGTTTCTGTGATACAAGTCTCGAGAAGGTCAATTTGTGTATTGACTAATAATTTTAGAGTAGAGTTGTGCTTAACGGAGAATAGAAACCCTAACCCTAATTTCTGGAACGGGATTCAGTAGAAAATATAATTAAAATAATTATATTGATGAGAATGTGTTTGTATTGTATGTTGATAATGATCAATGATTGATCGGATAAGGTCTAAAATTAATAAACCCTAATAAGAGATTAGAAACCCTAATCTCAGGATTAGAAACCCTAACGCATAGTTAGAAACCCAAATCGAAAGCTAGGAAACCCTAATTTCATATTCGAGATTTCTAAACCCTAATTAGGAAACCCTAATCCTAATTGGAAGGCCTAATATATTTATTAAACACTAATGTGATTAGGAAACCCTAATTGTAATTTGGAAATTTTATATTTTTTAATTAAAACCCTAATTTTAAATTCGAAAAATTCTAAACCCTAATTAGGAAACCCTAATCCTAATTAGCAAGCCTAAAGTGAATGGTATGTGTTAATATAATTAGGAAACCCTAATTATACTTTAGAAATATTAATTTCTATTTAAAACCATAATTACATTTTTTAAATTCTTAATTTTCTATTTTAAACCATAATTAGAAAATTCTAGAATTGGAAATTTTAAAACCTAAGGGTTAGAACCTTAGGGTTAAACCCTAAGGGTTTCTGCATTTGGCAAGAATGTAATTAAAATTATTTTGTAAATGACTAAAATACCCTCTTTGGATTTTTATTTAGATAACTTGTTAAATGGCCATCAACTTTAGTAGGTAACCAACTAATTTGACTTTGGTGACACAAAATCTCTACAACTCAGCCGAAAATATCAGATCGTGCATGAATCAAAGTTATATAAATAGTTTCGGAGAGAGAAAGTTCACCAAAATTGCAAAAATTGCTAACTTGCTCTCACCAACCCCTTCTCTCTCCTAACCTCCGAAAATCTCAAGTAGATCAGTCCCCTAAACAGATCCTATATCACCAAGAACAACTAAGGAGATCTAAGATCAAAGCATATTCAAGAGAAGGTATAAACCCTAGCTAGCTTTTGATCTTGTATGCTTAGATAATTTTGTGTTGGCTCAAACCCTAGTTTTCCTATCTGTATAGAAAAAGGGGGCGTACTCTCCAACAAATTGGAATTATTACGTAGTTGTAAAAGTCAACAACCCTATCACCCATAATAAGACTCCTCTTATTTATAGATGTGGGCAACCCACCTTAACAATTAAGGAATTGGGTTTTATTTAATTAATTAAATTCTTTTAATTAATTAAGCTCCTAATCTTATTAGGGATAATTAATTAAACTTTTTAACTAATTTTCCTCCTAATCCTATTAGGAATA
Source organism: Panax quinquefolius (assembly GCA_020205615.1). Lineage (NCBI taxonomy): Eukaryota > Viridiplantae > Streptophyta > Magnoliopsida > Apiales > Araliaceae > Panax > Panax quinquefolius. The sequence goes on along the minus strand of CM035171.1, from coordinate 96,470,934 downwards.
AATGAGAGTACTTATATTAAATTAATTCCTAAACTCTTTTAGAAATTAAAATAATAATAATTGTAATAATATTAATAAGACTCCTCTTATTAATTTATATTTAATATTTCTAAAATATTAAATAATAAATATTAAGCTATTTAATTTATTCTATCACCATAGATTAAATTAAATATACTTAACATATTATTACGATTATGCCATTAACTTCTTAAATAATTATTCTTCCTTTTATGGTGTGACCCTTTAGGTTCTCCATATTAAACCTAGTTCTTGAATAAATCAATTAGAACAATTTAATCTTATTTAAATAAATAAATTAAACAATTAATTTATTTAAATAAATAATATTTATTCTACAATAGGGATAAGCCTCCTAGCGATCAATGACTTTCCGGATAATATAGATTTCAACATTAATCATAAAAGAACCTTTGAGTAAATAGTTACCGTACAATTCAATCCTTCCACCATACAATGTCCCAATTAAATATAAGACATGGAATTACTGTCAAGTCTTATTTTATTTAATTATATGTATTTCGATCCTTAAATGCACAACACCAAATAATGCAAATTAGAAACTCCTTTCTAATTTCATTCTGCTTAACCCAATGACTCTTTGGGTTGTCATTTATCGAATCACATAGGACATTTCTCTTCTTTTATTAGAAGTGGTAGATTCTTTATTGATCATACATTATCTCCATGTACAACTTATTATACCCAAGCATACCCTTTGATATACCCTAAGGGTCTTAAGGAATAAGTCAAAGTATAACTCATCATACACAAGATACTATGATGATCTCAAGTCCAAGGATTACTTGTACTACTATCACTACAGGAATTCCTATTGACAGGCAAGTAAAACTCCATTAGGTATTCCTTAACGAGCCACGTTTAGTGAACTTATTCTCTAATAAGCACCTACATACTTGCTTTAGTGTCTCCACACAAATGATCATGAGATCAATCATCCTCATCCAATGAGCAAGCAACGTATGTACCAATCTACCCGGATTCAATAATCCCCAATTTAGTAATCCAATGATTGGGAACTATTTTAGTTTTAACCTTTCTAAGAATTTAGATCTCATTAGAATGATCATCATCATTATTCTAAAAGCATTGCTTAAAACTATGGGTTTATCACATATTATAAAACAAAGATCATGTAGATAATTAAAAGCCTTTAATAAATTAATACTTTTTATTAATAAATGAATAAGATTGTTACAAAGTATATGCTTTATCATCAAACATGATTGGCTTGTGTGCATATTACTTTCAATCTCCCACTTGCACTAAATCCAATCGCCATTGTATCTTATACTCTTCTTCTCTAAGTGATGATTATCCTGCTGTTGGATAAGCTTTAGTTAATGGATATGTAATGTTGTTCTTGAGAGTCCACCATCTCTATAGTGATTTCCCATCTTTCAATGATTCTTATAATCAAATGAAAGTGCCACAACACATGTTTAGATCCAAGATGAGACTTAGGAACTATTCCTAATTACAGAATGAACTTTCAATCCAAACAATCAACTTGCGACTTCATTTATAGCTATATACTTTGTCTTTATCACTAAACCAAAGAACTCTTTTGCTCTTTGGAACCTTTCCAATTCAACGCACCTTTGCTCAAGATAACGCTTTACCTTAAAGTGGATTTTTCTGTCATCTTGGTCTGTCTGAAAAACTTGAGTCTGTTAAGCCCTCTAGTTTTAATTTAGACCCGCCATGAATATGATCACATCCTTAGTACCAGTAAAGTACTTTAAGATGTTTTTCACTGTCTCACAGTGAACTTCTCCAGAATATGACTGATCAACATCAAGTCTCGTACATTTCATTGTATACATGATAGTTACTCATGCGATCTCGCTTTTTGGAGTCTATGGGGACTATTAAGAGAGATACACTCCATGGCTCATCAACATGAGACATCTCTTGGAGTTTGCCATGCTAAACGACTTTAGCATCAAATGAATATACGTTCCTTGGGTTAAGTCGAGCATCCTCTTGTATCTATCTATATAGATTTTATCCCCAATTTAGATACTCTTCCCAAACCATTCATGGAGGAATGTTTAGACAACTTTATCTTTACTGATTGTAGCATTAGTATGTTATTCCTCATCCGTAGTATATCAACATATAATACTAGAAATTTCACGACGCTCCCACTGACCCTTTTGTATACACTAGAAGTCTTACCTCATCGAATGTAACTCTGGATCATCATCTTCTATGATGTGTACCTCATCATCATCATCATCTATGATGAATCCATACCTCCTAGGTATCTTCTTGCACTATTCCATTTATTTATTGGTTATGGGACAATAGGTTCATCTACGAGTTCCTCTTATTTGACTTATAGTGTTTTGTGGTTCTTAAACTCTTCAAGATCTATTATCCTCCCACTAGCCCCTTCAATGATAAACACCTTTATCCTAGAAGGCAGCGTGTTTCGCAACAAACACCTTTTGCTAAGTAGGATTATAGAACATATACCCTAAACTTACTTTAGGATGTCCCACAAATCGACACTTATAAAATCTTGTCCCAAGCTTATCCTTTGAAACCTTTTCACATAAGTTGGACAACCCCTTATCTTAACATACTTAAGATTAGGAATCTTCCTTGTCCATAGCTTTTATGGAGTCTTGGGGCTGGATTTTGAGGTTACCTTTTCGCAGATATGTAACCATTTCTAGGGCATGACCCCAGAGGGATACTGGAATGTCAGTAAAATCATTATGGACCGTACCATGTCCAACAAGGTACGATTCTCCCTTTTAGATACATTAATCAATTATTGCGTATCAAGAGGTGTCCATTATGAGAAAACCATTTAAGATGATCTAGAAACTTATTACACAAGTATTTATTCCTTGATCTAATCAAAGAATCTTAATACTTTGCCAATTTGTTTCACTTTTGAATTCTTTGAACCTTTCAAATAATTCACACTTGTATTTCAGCAAATACACACATTCAACTCTTTGAATGATCATCTCCTTTTCTTATACTAGTTTGTTCAATTTGCAAAAATATATTTTCACTTAAGTCAAGTATACAAAATCCATTAAGTAATATTCCAGTTCTATACAAAACATTATTATTATAAATAGAACAACAATTGTTCTTAATTATAATACCAAAAATTTTATTGTCCAACAATAAAATGGAAATAATATTTTTAACAAGAACTGGAATACAATAACAACTTATTGACTTAATTGATTTGCCCGTAGGCATTGCTAAACTATAAGTTTCTATGGCTAATATGGCAACCTTTGCTACATTTTCCGCACATAGGATTACTTATATTTGTTAAGCTTTCTACTTCTGCTTGGTCCCTTCATAAATCTATATTTATGATAACAAAAGTCGGTATCCAATACCCAAGTAGAACCTTGACTTAAAGAAAAATTTATTTCAATGATGAACAAAAACTGTATTGTAACTGAAACTTCACTAAGCTTCTTTGGTTAGCCTATCCAAGATGCTTCTCGCAGTTTCTTTCCAGTGTTCAGGCTTATTGCAGTGGAAGCAAACTCCTTTGCTATCCGTATCAGTTTTGCTCTTATTATCCTTTGTTTACGCCTTTCTATTTACCTTCTTTGAATCATTCTTCTTTTAGAAGATCCTTTGGCCCCTACCAGTAAGACTTGATCTTTCTTAGTTGGAAAGTGGCTCTCAACATTTCTCAATATGTTAAGCAAATCAGCGAGGCTGATATCTAGCTTGTTCATATGAAAAATTCACAACAATTGTGAAAGGAGTCCGGGAGTGAGTGCAAGATCAAATCTTGGCTCAACTCTCCATCCATGACAAAACCCATTGTCCTAATTGATCAATCAAATTGATTATGATAAGGACTTTTGTCTGTACTGTAGTGTCATTAGTCATTTTAGATCGGAAGAGCTCCTTAGATATCTGATATCTATTAGTCCTACTTTCCTCACCATCAACTACTTGATGTGCAGGAATATAGTAGACGCATCCATAGTTTCATGCTGACGCTGAAGCTCGTTACTCATGGATGCGAGCATGATACATTGAGCCAACTGTGCATCATCTTGCCACTTTCTAAAAGTAGCAATCTCTTCCTCAGAGGCATTGTCTGCAACCATTGCAGGGATAGGCGTATTAAGGACATAAGATAGTTTTTCAGCCATAAGAACAATTCTCAAATTCCTTAACAAATCCATTTAATTCGGTCTGGTTAATTTAGCATCTAATATGCTTCGCAGTGATAGTAATTTTAGACATTGTAAAATTCTGTAAATAAATTTGTAATTGACAACATTTTAACATACATTCTTTTATTAATTACCAAAATAAATTAGGTCTTGTTTTAAATTGGTATCTCCCACTATTTTCTTCAAACTATATTACCCTCACTTATATAGTCCGACAAAATCTAATTAAAGATTTGCTAGTGAGAATAAGGATCCCATTTCAAATGTATATAGCCTTGTGGTGACACAACAAACTATATATAAATAAATAGGTAGACAACTTTTGTCAATTACATCAACTATGCAACTCCTTTTCTTTTGCCTCTTAGATTATTTTGATCAAGTGGTGGCACATCCGAATCAAAATTATCCAAGTTAAGTCCGACCTAGCACTCCATATATTCAAAAAAGAAAAATATCATCCTTGTGGTGACACAACAAAACAATATTGTTCAATTTTCTTTATAAGCATCAAATGTGATAAATTAACATCTTAAATACTTAATACTTGCCTTGTGGTGACACAACAAACTCATATTAAATATTTAATACTCTATTAATTTTATCATGCTAGAAGACGACGTTCGATATTCCAAATATCTTTGAACGCTTAGGACTTAATATAAAAAATTGAGGGTTTTGTTATTAATTTGTCTCATCTTGTTTATTATGCATGCATATATATATAAAAATACGCGTCATATTAATGAACATGCGAAGTATGTTTGCATAATATATATACTATATAGTATAAGCATGCACATATAGAATACTATATTCTACCCGGATTGATTATGGACTTTTATTCTAGTTTGGTTCACTAGAGCCACCAAGTGAACCAAAAATTGAAACCCTAGGGTGCAAGAAATAATATTTAAATATAACTATTACATTTAAACCCGGGCTCCATTACAAACGAGTCTTCAAGCGCTCCTTGTTCCTTGATCTCCAATTCTTCAAAATTAATTCTAACTATTCCTATTACAAAACTATTTAAAATAAATAGAAAACTTGATCAGCAATCAAGGGGAAGTACATAGGAGGGAGATAGAATTTACATTAAGAAAAAATTAGAGAAGACGAGGTACGCAGACCCCATTTAATAAAACCCATACATTCATGCATCCAACTAAAATAAAATCCAATCACATTGGTCAATAGTCCATAATTAATCCCATTTATTATCATACACATCATCATATGCATCAATAAATAACATTCATCTTATGAATAATAAACATTTAATATATATATATATATATATTGATATCATTTAATGGGCAAATTTAGTTAGTATAAAATCTAATTTTGAATCAAAATAAACTCCTTTATTTTAATCCAAATTTAAATCAAAATAAAACTATTTTATTTTAATTTATCCAATTTTGAATAAAATAAACTATTTTATTTTAATCAAAATCTTTAATCAAAATAAACTCCTTTATTTTAATTAATTATGGAATCCAATTCCATGTAAAAAAAATTATTAAAGGAAACACGAATTCTTTTCCTATTCACAAATAAACTCCTTTATTTTGAATAATATGAATTCTTATGTCATATTTAAATAAACTTCTTTATTTAAGGAAATTAGGATTCTCTTTCCTATTCACAAATAAACTCTTTTATTTTGAATAATATGAAATCTTATTTCATATCTAAATAAACTCCTTTATTTAAGGAAACATGGAATCTAATTTCAACTCTAATTAGTTAGTATGAAATTCTAATTTTAAAATTAAAATAAACCTTTTTATTTTAATATTAAAATAAACTTTTATTTTAAAATTAAAATAAACTTTTATTTTAATTATAAAATAATTAATATATAATATATATATATATATATATATATATTATATTAACTATATAATATATATATATATATATATATATATATATATATAATATCCGTATTTTAAAAAAAAAAATTACGCTATTGAAGTTTAACATGCTACAGAGGAGGTATTATCTATAATATATAACTATTAACATATTAACATTAACACATCCTTTGCTTGAACCACTTCCGTGCAACATATTAACATGTCAATTATGTGGGTCACGATTATTTGTTTTTTTTTTCATTTAAGGTACATCACGTGGCCACAAAACCTGCTGTAACTTGAATATATCATATATATATAACCCCTTTGACCACGTGAATTCCTTTTGATTAATCAAAACTTTTGTGTAGCAACATGAAATCAGGAATTTTATACCCTTGAAATCCGTGAGTCCGTAAGCTCCTGCTCCACGAAAAAAAAAACACAGCAAAACAGTAAAAAAAAAAAAAAAGTTCTGCCATTTTTTTTTTTAATAAAATTTTATACAGCAAAATTATGCCCAATTAAATTATTCTAAACACATATCAATATACATATCAAATTAAAACAATTAATAATTCGCATAAAAGTTTGGCTTTGATACCACTGTTAGGTTTGTAATATTCAAGAACGCAATCAAATTGCATAAAAAGTGCGAAAACGTGTAAAATCAGAGTTTAAAAAAAATTTACAAACCATATACCCGGATCACCCTTTATGCATAATTATTAATTAAACGAAAAGATAAAGAATAAAATCATACCCTTGAAGATCGAGCTTCCTCAGGTACAAGTTCACCTCCAAATCCTTTCGCGTTCAACTTGAATCTACCGGGGTTTTGTTCCTTCCTTTGATCAACATTAGCCACCCATATGTTTGGCCTCTAAAAGTGATCCACCAAGGAGAAATAAAGATTCAAGAAGAAGGGGTATTGGCTCAAACCCTAGTTTTCCTATCTGTATAGAAAAAGGGGGCGTACTCTCCAACAAATTGGAATTATTACGTAGTTGTAAAAGTCAACAACCCTATCACCCATAATAAGACTCCTCTTATTTATAGATGTGGGCAACTCACCTTAACAATTAAGGAATTGAGTTTTATTTAATTAATTAAATTCTTTTAATTAATTAAGCTCCCTAATCTTATTAGGGATAATTAATTAAACTCCTTTAACTAATTTTCCCTCCTAATCCTATTAGGAATAAATGAGAGTACTTATATTAAATTAATTCCTAAACTCTTTTAGAAATTAAAATAATAATAATTGTAATAATATTAATAAGACTCCTCTTATTAATTTATATTTAATATTTCTAAAATATTAAATAATAAATATTAAGCTATTTAATTTATTCTATCACCATAGATTAAATTAAATATACTTAACATATTATTACGATTATGCCATTAACTTCTTAAATAATTATTCTTCCTTTTATGGTGTGACCCTTTAGGTTCTCCATATTAAACCCAATTCTTGAATAAATCAATTAGAACAATTCTAATCTTATTTAAATAAATAAATTAAACAATTAATTTATTTAAATAAATAATATTTATTCTACAATAGGGATAAGCCTCCTAGCGATCAACGACTTTCTAGATAATATAGATTTTAACATTAATCATAAAAGAACCTTTGAGTAAATAGTTACCGTGACAATTCAATCCTTCCACCATACAATGTCCCAATTAAATATAAGACATGGAATTCTTCACAAGTCTTATTTTATTTAATTATATGTATTTCGATCCTTAAATGCACAACACCAAATAATGCAAATTAGAAACTCCTTTCTAATTTCATTCTCGCCTTAACCAAGGACTCTTTGGGTTGTCATTTATCGAATCACATAGGACATTTCTCTTCTTTTATTGAAGTGGTAGATTCTTTATTGATCATACATTATCTCCATGTACAACTTATTATACCCAAGCATACCCTTTGATATACCCTAAGGGTCTTAAGGAATAAGTCAAAGTATAACTCATCATACACAAGATACTATGATGATCTCAAGTCCAAGGATTACTTGTACTACTATCACTACAGAATTCCTATTGACAGTGCAAGTAAAAATCTATTAGGTATTCCTTAGCGAGCCACGCTTAGTGAACTTATTCTCTAATAAGCACCTACATACTTGCTTTAGTGTCTCACACAAAATGATCATGAGATCAATCATCCTCATCTAATGAAAGCAAGCAACGTATGTACCAATCTACCCTTGATTCACTAATCCCCAATTTAGTAATCCAATAATTGGGAACTATTTTAGTTTTAAGCTTTCTAAGAATTTAGATCTCATTAGAATGATCATCATCATTATTCTAAAAGCATTGCTTAAAACTATGGGTTTATCACATATTATAAAACAGCATCATGTAGATAATTAAAAGCCTTTAATAAATTAATATTTTTTATTAATAAATGAATAAGATTGTTACAAAGTATATGCTTTATCATCAAACATGATTGGCTTGTGTGCATATTACTTTCACAAAACACCAAGAATGGACCGAAGTCCAACTAGACCAAACTAGTTAGATTTGTTAAGTGTTTATAAAGGTTATAAACACTTATGTGACTATGTGGTAATGTGTCTAGGCGAAGATTTACAGTGAATTACAGTGTTGTGTCTTATAAAATATTGTTCTAATTGTGAGACTGATATTATTGGTTATAGGTCTTTCAAACGCAGATAAGTTTATTGTGTAGCTGTAATCAACGCGGAAGGAAAGTTTCCTAACTCAACTTGGGTTACTATTTTTCAAGCATGGTAGTGAATAATTATTGATAGTTATTCACATCTATAATGATTGTTGTAATTCGTACGTAGTGAAATTGAATAATGTTCTATTCATTATAAACTGAATTGTTATTGGAAGATCTATGTAAGACCCCAGCTTTTATAAATAAAGATGAATTTTCTATAAATATTATTTTTGAATATTATGGAATAAATTTGATATAATGTTATAGTTATGGGTAATATTTATAAATTTTGCAAAGTAAGCAAGTTGTTATAAAATATTCGTTTGGTCGGGGAATATTCTTTTTGTCGGGGAATATTCGTACGACGGCTCAATCAGTGGTGGACCCCACAACGGAAGTATTGTCGTAGTTAGAAAACGACAAAATTATCTTTCTATAAAAATAACTACAGAGGTGTTACCGTTAAACCGCTGAACTACCCGGTAGTAAAAGTACAAGATACTGGCATGTGGTTGCATAGTAGCTGCGGTATTGATTATTGATGCTTACGTGAGAAGTCACTTAGCTATACTCAATTATTACTACGAAGAATTGCCGCATCATATCTTTTATATTATTGATTCAATTATTGTCACATGATCATCATCATATAATATGTTATATTATTAATTGAGACGACAAGTTATAAATGATTAATAATTGTTGAAAGATTAAATATGTGTTGATTAAAAATAAAATGATTTGTGGTAATATTTATTCAATCCTTGATGTATATAAAGAGTCTGTTATGAGACGTTTGTGGTAAGTTTGATTATTTTATGGGGGGCCCATATGTCATCATCTAAGAGTCTCTTCGTCAATAGTATTTACCTTTGTGAATAGTAATTACCTTTGTGAATAGTAATTACCTTCGTCAATAGTAATTACCCCTTCGCAAATAGTAGTTGTCCCTTCAATATTACCAAGAGTTAACTGCCTCTTCGGTGTTCCAAGGGTTAATTACCCCTTCGCAAATAGTAGTTGTCTCTTCAATAATACCAAGAGTCATTTTGACCCTTCGTTAAGACCAAGAGCCACCCTCAGTTTTTCTATAAATAGAAAGCTCATTCCTTCATTATTTCTTACGAATTCATTGAAACTCTAGAGAGAGAAACTATAGAGAGAAAGAAGAAAAGTATTCTTCTACTTCACTTTTCCAATTTTCAGTTCTTCTAAGGTAAGGGATATTATTTGTTGTACACGTAAAGGTTATTCTTTCTTATTCATGAAGAGAACTTCATTATTCCATTCTTTATTATTCTATTTGCATAACTTTTAGTATGCTATGACATACCCTATACTTGGTGAAATCCTCTGTTATTCCATTTATTATTATTCTGTTGGAATAACTTTTGATACGCCAGACACCCTATACATAATCAGATAATGTGGTTTACCCTATACTTGGTGACATTCTTCTATTATTCTCATTTGGAACATCCTATCATGTGTGTTTACACCTGGACTGGTTCCGCTTTTTATTATTATTCATTGGAACATCACATGCAGTGTTTTACACCTTGACTGGTTCCGTCTTTATCATTCTATTGGAATATCCTATCTGTGTGTTTTACACCGGATCTGGTTCCATCTTTATTATTCTGTTGGAACATCCTGTCGGTGTGAATTTCACCTGACCTGGTTCCGTTATTATTATTCTGTTGGAATAACCTGTCTATGCGAAGTACCGCATGCATGGTGATTTCCTTTGTTATTCCATTCTTTATTATACCCAGTTGGTTAAAACTTTGACTTCTATACTCCATGAAATTAGTAGAATATTCTTGATATTTGCGTTTCATCCAGTATCTTTTCATGGAAATATTCTTCTGATCATTCTTGAATTTTACTCTACAAAACAGTATCTTGTTGACAATTTGGACGTTAATAATTCCTGGATAAAATAATTCTTGAACTTGTTTTATTGAATTCTTATATCATTGTCATCATCCTCATGTTTATATTATGTTGAAAGTTATCTTTGGCTTACGTGCATAGATGAACTTAGTATGATTATGACCAGGGTTCATTCGGTATAATCATGGCTTGATATAAATGATGTGACAAAAGTCCTCAGTGGCCTGTAATGCAGTGATGGATAGTTTTTGGTATGATTATGACCAGGGGTGATTCGGTATAGTCATGACCATTGATAATTTGATGAAAATCCTTGACCGTGGTACAGGGATGATTAGATATTGTGGTTTATTCATTAAACTGAGTCTTAGTGATAAAAATTGATGAAAACCTTTTAAAACCTAAAAGATAGTAGACTTTATTTTCTACTTGACTCTTTTAATGGATTGCATATTCAATGTTGAGCTTAAACCGGTTTGTCTATTGTATTTTATCGGTTTAACATTGTTGAAGACTATTGATAATTTATTCGCATTATCTTAGTTATAATATTTCTTCTTGGGCTAGTTGAGCTCACCCTTTCTTTCACCGTTCTCTTGAGAAATGAGAATATATAGCCGGACGCGAGTCGGGGAAAAGAGTGATGGTCCCGAAGATAACATTAGTAGTCCTCACTATTCTGTTAAATAGTGTGACAATAAATGTAATGAGGACTCCTTGAGTATGGATATTGTCTAAATGACAATATTCCTATTAGAACTCTCAGTTTATGTATTGTCGTATGTTACACGACAGATGTATAATTAAGTTTGTATTTGAATTTATGTACCATGTAAGTGGCGACCCAAGATGGGTGTCGTATACCTAATTTTGGGGGCGTCATGGTTGGTATCGAGCTTAAGGTTATGATCCCCGGCTAAGATGTGAGACTAGAACTAGGAGGGAGAGATAGGAAATTCTTTATTAGTATGACCTACCTAAGTTTATTTGGTATTTGATTGGTCGATCGAGTATAGTGATAATATGTTGCATATCAATTAACCCTTATTTTGTGGCGGTGTTTGAAAATGGCATCCAGAAATGTTGAGAATAGCAATGGAGCACGGAGACCGTTGATTCTCCACGGATCAATAATCGGGACAATGTGCAACAGGATGGCGATAATCCTCCCATAAACAACAACACCGATCAATTGACGAACGACAATGATGCGTTTAAGAGGTTTTAGAATTCATGCAACATCGGTAAAAGCGACTCACATCCAAAACGTAGGTGGAAACACGAAAAACTCTCGGTGGTCACGCTAAACAATTCAAGGAGCCGGGACCACCGGAGTTTAAGGAGAGCCAAAACCACTTCAAGCGGAAGCATGGATAAAGCAGATTACCAAGATATTTGATGTCTTGGGATGCTCCGAGGAGCAAAGGTTCCCTTCTTGCTTTTATGTTGCGCGGAGAGGCGATTCTTGGTGGGAAATCGGTAAAACGTACTCAACTTCTTTGTCTCAAGATATCTTGGGAGAAGTTCCAGAGCTGTTCAACGACAAATACTTTCCTGAAAGTATTCGCCACATGAAGGAGGTGGAGTTTATCAAGTTGGAACAAAACAATATGACCGTGTCGCAATACGAGGCAAAATTTGCGGAGTTATCACGGTTTGCATCCCACTTGGTGGATAATGAAGAGAGAATGGCGCGAATGTTTTTAAGAGGTTTGAAGCCGAAAATACGTCAACATCTTATTTCTCATAAACCGTGTTTGTATTCGGATGTTGTAAATAGGGTTCGATTAGTGGAGCGCGATAACGAGTCAACGAATCGAAAAGAGAGCGGTGCAGTAAAAATTATAATACCAACGAGAGTAGTCATCGAGCGGTGACAACAAGCGTGGAGGGAATCAACAGGCGAGATATGGTAACCACTTATGCGGTAATCGTGGTCAAAGCAATAAGAATGGACATTTCAAGAAAAGGAGATTCAACAATGATGGAAAGACGTCAAAGACTGAAGACCGTTGTTAAGGAAGGAGAAAGACCACCTATTATATGCTTCAAATGCGGAGGAGAGGACACATCGGTCCAAACTAGCGCCATGCCGTCAAAGCATGTTATAATTATGGAAGAGAAGGTCACTTAGCTCGATTTTGTCGTTTCATCAAGACAAATTCAACTAGGATGGAGGCACCAAAGGTCATCCCCATACAAACCAAAGCCGTAGTTTAAGAGAGCGTTTTTTCTCGTGATGAGGAACTGAATAAAATTATCACGGGTAAGTTAATCATAAGCTTTGCTTGAAGTCTATACCGTGTTAGATACCGTTTCTACCCACTCTTTTATTTCACCTAGTTGTGTTCAACATTTAAATTTGACTCCGAAGAAGTTAAACTTTGACTTATTGGTTGAAACTTCGTTAGTAGGAGCCTTCGTTACCTCTACTGTTTTTAAATCTTATTTGATTCAAATAAACATTTTCACGTTACCTGTCGATCTTATCTCTTTGAAAATATTTATCTTTGATGTGACTTTAGAAATCGATTGGTTAAATAATCATCATGATTTTTGTAAGGTTGTTAGCTTTCATACTCTTAACCAACCTGTTATGCGAATTCAAAGTAACCAAACCACTAAAGTCAATCATTGTCATATCAAGCCATAAGTAAAGAGCCCCGATCCTTTCGTTGTTGACTTCCTTGTGTGGAATGCAAAGCGGACTTTACAGAGGCGACGTCGTGACTTGAAGATGGCAAGTTGATAGGTATCATTGTGAGGTGCTATCCAGGTTAAGGGATAGAAGTCACAGTTGGTATTAATGTGACGTACTATCCAAGTCTTGGACGAGAGTAGCAGTTTTGAATGATATTTCTATCATTAAAAAATTTCTTGACGTATTCTTGAAGATTTCCTAGCCTACCCTAGAGCGTGAAATCGAATTTTCTATTGACCCCAGTACAAAACCCATTTCTTAAACCCTCAAATATTTCTTCAACTAAAATGAACAGTTTACGTGGTTTATGATGAAAGTCATAATAAAAGCATTGGACTAATGAAAATCATGGGTATATATGGTATTAGTAAGTGTTATGATGAGTTATGTTGGTTAGTATGTGAAAACATGAAAGTTTCTTAAAAATCACAAGGAGTTAAAAACCAGATTTTGGTGAAAAACGTAATATGAAATTCAATTGACCAAATCTCTTATTATATTTTGAATTTTTGAGTGTGGTTCAGTCCTAGAGTTAGATCTATGAGTTACCTAACTAATCCAAGTGGAATCAATGAAAAAGGTGTTGTAGATTTTCGTGGATTGATTTTTTTAGCAAAGGAGTCAAAACTTCAAAATGTCCAAAAAAGCTGCTGCCACGTTTTTGTAAGGGCTGTTTCGGCCACTTAATTAGTGAGAAAAATTCAGGCCTTTTGGGACATAAAAGTATATTGTATAAAGAACATCGTGTCCAAAAATGAGCTCATTCCGACTTAAAATGAGCAAGTTATGACCATTTCAATATTTAGGTTTTTTTGACGAAAAATGCTATAACCGGAGTTCTATAACTCAGAGGACCATGAAATTTAAGCGGAGGCTCACATTAACATGTGTAAGGTCCTGCCAAGATTTGGGAATTTTGGAGTTAAACTTGAGGTAGCTAATTTCTTAAGGAATTAATTAGAAATTAATTTTTGAAAAATAGTAAATGAATTTTAAAATTCGAGAAAAATATATTTTCATTATGGGATTATATTATGCTAAATCCCAGAAAAGAAATATTTTTGGGACTGATTTGGTATTTTCATGAAAATAGTTTAATTACGAACATATGAGTTAAATATGTTATGTGAAGTAACAAAGTTGAAAATAAGATTTTATGGCTAGAGAATCCTATATAGAGTATATGCATATTTTTTGAGGATTTGATAATTGGTGATGATATCTTATGAGTATGGCATTTTGAATGATTAAATGCATTATATGGTAAAGCGTAAACAATTGAGATAAATTGTTTATAAATTTAAGAAGTGATTAAAATATTGTTATAATATTAATGATATTAGATTATGAGATTATTAAGTGATTGATAACATGAGGATATTCTTGAATCCTGGATAAATTATATTATAAATGTTAAATATTTATCCTTTATCTCATTTGATTGATTCTTTATATCATTATCCTCATGCTTATATTATGTTGAAAGTCATCTACGTGGCACATAGTGCATAGATGGACTTGGTATGATTATGACCGAGGATTGTTCGGTATAATCATAACCGTAATTGAAAATACGATTATCTTTGGTAGTAGTGCATGGATAATTTATGGTCGTGATACTAATGAATACACGATTATCTTTGGTAGTAGTGCATGGATAATTTGTGGTCGTGATACTAATGAATACACGATTATCTTTGGTAGTAGTGCATGGATAATTTGTGGTCGTGATACTAATGAATACACGATTATCTTTGGTAGTAGTGCATAGATAATTTGTGGTCGTGATACTAATGAATACACAATTATCTTTGGTAGTAGTGCATGGATAATTTGTGGTCGTGATACTTAATGAATACACGATTATCTTTGGTAGTAGTGCATGGATAATTTGTGGTCGTGATACTAATGAATTCACGATTATCTTTGGTAGTAGTTCATGGATAATTCGTGGTCGTGATACTAATGAATATCCTTGGCACGTAGTGCGGGGATGATTCGATGATATGGATTAATTATTGAAATGAGTCTCAAAGAATGAAATATTAATTCATGGATGTGGTAAAAGTCATCTTTGGTAGTAGTGCATTGATAGACTTGGTATGATTATGACCAAGGATTATTCGGTATAATCATGACCGTAATTGAAAACACGAATATCCTTGGCCAGTAGTGCATGGATAATTCGTGGACGTGATACTATTAAGCTGCGTCTCAGCATTATTGGTTTTACAGTTGTATATCTTTAGCCTGTAGTGCAAAGATGAATTGTTAATGAATAATCTTTGGCGGATTGTGAAGATGAATTTAATATTTTTAACGATAAAGGTATTCAAGGTATCCTCACCTCTTTATCATATCAGGTATGTACCCTAATTTCGAGGGTGAAATTTCATAAGAAGGGGAGGTTGTAAGACCCCAGCTTTTATAAATAAAGATGAATTTTCTATAAATATTATTTTTGAATATTATGGAATAAATTTGATATAATGTTATAGTTGTGGGTAATATTTATAAATTTTGCAAAAGTAAGCAAGTTGTTATAAAATATTAGTTTGGTTGGGAAATATTCTTTTTGTCGGGGAATATTAAATACGACGACTTAAATCGAAATTGGTGGACCCCATTAACGGAAGTATTGTCGTAGTTAGAAAACGACAAAATTATCTTTCTATAAAAATAACGGCAGAGGTGTTACCGTTAAAACTGTTGAACTACCCTAGTAAAAGTAAAAGTACGATGTCTGGCGTGGTTGCGTAGTAGTAGCACGGTATTGATTATTGATGCTTAAGTGAGAAGTCACTTAGCTATACTCAATTATTACTACGATAATTGTTGCATCATATCTTTTATATTATTGATTCAATTATTGTCACATCATCATCCATATAATATGTTATATTATTAATTGAGACGACAAGTTATAAATGATTAATAATTGTTGAAAGATTAAATATGTGTTGATTAAAAATAAAATGATTTGTGGTAATATTTATTCAATCCTTGATGTATATAAAGAGTCCATTATGAGACATTTGTGGTAAGTTTGATTATTTTATGGGGGCCCATATGTCATCATCTAAGAGTCTTTTCAATAATAGTATTTACCTTTGTGAATAGTAATTAATTACCTTTGTGAATAGTAATTACCTTCGTCAATAGTATTTACCTTCATCAATAGTATTTACCTTTGTGAATAGTAATTACCTTTGTGAATAGTAATTACCTTCGTCAATAGTAATTACCCCTTCGCAAATAGTAGTTGTCCCTTCAATATTACCAAGAGTTAACTGCCTCTTCGGTGTTCCAAGGGTTAATTATCCCTTCGCAAATAGTAGTTGTCTCTTCAATAATACCAAGAGTCATTTTGACCCTTCGTTAAGACCAAGAGCCACCCTCAGTTTTTCTATAAATAGAAAGCTCATTCCTTCATTATTTCTTACGAATTCATTGAAACTCTAGAGAGAGAAACTATTGAGAGAAAGAAGAAAAGTATTCTCGCTACTTCACTTTTCCAATATTCGGTTCTTCTAAGGTAAGGGATATTATTTGTTGTACCGTAAAGGGTGTTATTCTTTCTTATTCATGAAGAGAACTTCATTATTCCATTCTTTATTATTACATTGGAATAACTCAGTATATGCTGACATACCTATACTTGGTGAAATCCTCTCATTATTCCATTTATTATTATTACATTGGAATAACTCAGATATCGCCAGACATACCCTATACATAATCTGTATCGTGGTTTACCTTATACTTGGTGACATTCTTCTATTATCCTGTTGGAACATCATGTATACGTGTGTTTTACACGGACCGGGTTCCGCCTCTTTATTATTATTACATTGGAACATCCTCATGCATGTGTTTTACACCGACACGGGTTCCGTCATTATCATTCTGTTGGAATATCCTATCTGTGTGTTTTACACCGGATCTGGTTCCATCTTTACTATTCTATTGGAACATCCTATTGGTGTGAATTTCACCTGACCTGGTTCCGTTATTATTATTCTGTTGGAATAACTTTTTGGCTATCTGAAATCTGCATGTCGTGGTGATTTCCTTTGTTATTCCATTTTTTATTATACCCAGTTAGTTAAAACTTTGACTTCTATACTCCATGAAATTAGTAGAATATTCTTGATATTTGCGTTTCATCCAAAGATCTTTTCATGGAAATATTCTTCCGATCATTCTTGAATTTTACTCTACAAAACAAAGATCTTGTTGACAATTTGGGCGTTAATAATTCCTGATAAAATAATTCTTGAACTTGTTTTATTGAATTCTTATATCATTGTCATCATCCTCATGTTTATATTATGTTGAAAGTTATCTTTGACTTACGTGCATAGATGAACTTAGTATGATTATGACCGTGGTTTATTCGGTATAATCATGGCTTGATATAAATGATGTGACAAAAGTCCTCGGTGGCACATGTAATGCGATGATGGATAGTTTTGGTATGATTATGACCGAGGGGTGATTCGGTATAGTCATGACCATTGATAATTTGATGAAAATCCTTGGCCAGTAGTGCGAGGGATGATTAGATATTGTGGTTTATTCATTAAACCGAGTCTTAGTGATAAAAATTGATGAAAACCTTTTAAAACCTAAAAGATAGTAGACTTTATTTTCTACTTGACTCTTTTAATGGATTGCATATTCATTGCAGATTAAACCGGTTGTCTATTGTATTTTATCGGTTTAACATTGTTGAAGACTATTGATAATTTATTCTCGCATTATATTAGTTATAATATTTCTTCTTTGGGCTAGTTGAGCTCACCCTTTCTTTCACTTGTTCTCTTCAGAAATGAGAATATAGCCGGGACGAGTCGGGGAAAAGAGTGATGGTCCCAAGATAGATATTAGTAGTCCTCACTATTACATTAAATAGTGTGACAATAAATGTAATGAGGACTCCTTGAGTATGGATATTGTCTAAATGACAATATTCCTATTAGAACTCTCAGTTTATGTATTGTCGTATGTTACACGACAGATGTATAATTATGTTTGTATTTGAATTTATGTACCATGTAAGTGGCGACCCAAGATGGGTGTCGTATACCTAATTTTGGGGGTGTCACAATCTATGCCATTGATTTCGGCTAGATTAGTATTGTTACTAATTATTGAAATCATAGTATTTCTTTGAAAGTAATCCAAACCATTTTATGGTGGTACAGACTCGTGGAGTAAGACTGAGATGAACAAATTTTAATGTCGTAAATCGACCTATGCGCTATTATTGAGTATTATGCATAATATAGGGTACAAAAGAGTTGGCCACTCCAGGTACTTGCAGAAGAGTATAGTTTAGTTTTTATAACTAATTTATATTCTTGTGGTAATTTAGTTTTAATAACTAAATGATTCCTCTATTAGTTCATGATCCTCTGTGATCACTCAGCATGAAATCTGGGTATATCCCACTTTATTGAAGATCGTTACAGTGTTGTTAATTCCATTTATTCAATTGAATATTATTGAATCTTTGAAAGAATTATACTCTTTCATATCGGATATGTTATTCAGTATGAAATAGTAGAAAGTTTTATTATTGAGATTGAATTATTATTTCGCTATCTCGAAATCGTTTGATTGTTGCTGAAGTTCTATACAAGCTAGACTCTTTTATTCATGATATATATATATATATATATATATATATATATATATCATTTATTGTATATCTTAACTTGCGGGGCAAACTTGTTGCTCACCCTTGCTAAATAAAATATTTCAGCTAGGAACGATGAGGCCAGCGAGGCTAAGCAGAACAAAGGCAAAGGCATAGTGCTGGAGTAGTTTTATGTTAGGCATATTTACTATGTTGTTTTGTAAACCTTTTTTGTATATCTAAAGGGTAAATTTGTAATGTTAAGGTTAGATGACCTGAGATAATGTTGTTAACCTATTAATTAACTTTATGTAAGTTTATATTCATCAATGAATGGGTAGTTAGATGTTATTATATTATGGATCGTGAGCGCCAAACTCGAGGGTCAGGTAACCCGGATTTAGGGGCGTCACAAGGAATGTATTGGGTAGCATATGATGATGAGAAGGAATGGTGAACAGTGTATGGTGTATGGTGTAAGGTGTAAGGTATATTTCGGGAAATAAATTTTTAGAATAAGGGGTGAATGTGACAACCCGAGAATTTGAATATTTATAAAATCTTAAAATATTGAATTAAGGTTAAATAATAATACTAGACAGAAAATAAGTGAATGGATCTGAGATTTCTGAGAAGGAATTTTGTGAATTTAAAATTTCTATGGTGAATTATTCAGGATTAAGGGAATAAGTGTTTATGTTCTGTGTATATGGTATTATATGCGTACAGTATCTAGTTAAGGGTCAAGGGTTGACCAGATAAGCTATATCAGTGGCCAACCCTAATATTATATTAAGAACGTCAACGTTCAGTTAGAAAATTCTTACGATTTACAAGAAACCCTAAAACCGGTTCTGAAAACCCTAATTTTAGTTTCGGGAATCCGAAACGCTAATTCGGAAGTTGAAACCCTAGTTTGGGAATGCAATTGCTAGTATAAGGTTTAAACGTTATTAATAATAACCTAATTATGGATAACCCTAATTGATTTAGAAAATCCTAATTTCGGGTTAAGAAACCCTAATTTATAATTAGGGAAAACCTAATTTTTAATTTAATAATTTTAATGTTAATTAGGAAACATTAATCCTAATTTTTCAATTCAAGTTATAAGTAATTAGGAAACCCTAATCTAATTAGGAAACCTAATTTCTAAATTAGAATTATTATTTTTCTATTTAAAACCCTAAATCTTGTGTTTAAACCCTAATGTACAATTTTGACCCTAATTGCTAAATTAGCAATTTTAATTAGGAATTATTAATCCTAACACTACAAGAAAATGCTCTAACAGCGACCAAAACCATCAGCGACCACACTTTTTGGTCGCAGAAAGTATTCCTAGCGACAGCCATTAGCGACCACCCTTGAATTTGGTCGCTAGAGTATGTTAGCGACCGAACCCGGTCGCTATTCGGTCGCAGGTTCAATTTTACCTCCAAAAAAATTGGCACGAAATGTTGGCGCCTTAGTTATTTGCAACCACTCACCATCAGCGACCGCATGCGGTCGCGGATACTTCCACATCATTTAAAAAAATTAATGAAGCGGCGCGTCACGATTTGATGATAGCGGTCCCTGATCTATTCCAATTAACCTATTCCAGTTCTAGTTCGTAACTCTTGATCGAAAAAAGAAAAAAAAGAGGGAGAAAAGAATAGGGAGAAGAGGGAGAAAGGGGAGAAAGGGGAGAAGAGAAGAGGGAAAAGAGGGGAAACGGTCGCTGCCACCATCACCAGCAGCACAGCCGCCGCCGCCGCCACCATCACCACCACCACCATAGTCGCCGTCGCCACCCACCATCACCACCACCACAACCGCCGCCGACACCACCGCTACCTGCACAGGTAACAAAATCATATGTGCACACCTGATTTACGACTGTGAAGTATTTGATATGCAACAAACTATTTGATAACTTAACTATTTTGGATACCTAGACTAAATTTGTTCAGTATTAGTTTTGCTATTTCATTAAAATGGACATGAATTCTTATTTGTCATAAAACTGAGTGATTAAATTGTTCAGTATTAGTTATCTAATTTGTGAAAGTTTGATCGCTCAAGCACAATCAGGACTCTTGTCATATTCTCTGTATTGGGGTTCAATGGACTTTTCACTATTTTACCAAATATTCTTTGTATTATTGATTAATGTCATTGACAGAGGAACTAGAAAAATAATGACAACCTCGTTTTTGTCCAAGTGAAAAAAATTGGACAGGTTCATCTTATATAGTATGTTAAAATTTGAGTTTAGTAGAAGAGACTGTATAATATTTGGGTGAAAATGTGTAGAAGATCTAGTATATTATCTATCTAAAAATATACTTAAATTAGGAATAAGAAAACAGAAACAAGTTCATTTGTTCTCTATTTGGGTGAAAGTGTCTAATACGTGTAAGAATTCAGAAGTACCTGCACCTAAAAGAAACTTAAGAATACACAATTGTATGTTGTTTGATGTGGTGCTCTTTATTTATGGTTCTCAAATTGTGTTGGTAATGGTGTTGTTTTTGAAAGCTAATAGTAATAGGTAATTACTTTGACTAGAATCATTCAGTTTTGATGTCAATCTAATGGTATTCTGTTATCCTAACACTATAAAGGTTAACTTGTTCTTTTTCAAAGTTTAATGCTAATGGTATTCTGGTATCCTAACACTATAAAGGTTGGTAGAGAAGTGATACAAGTGTCAATTAATGGGTGAAGATACACACTCAAAGTTGGAAATGATGGTAGATGGTCGGAAGATAGCTATAGTTTATTTAAACATTATAGAGTAATGGTTCTTGCTTACCATTTGGTTCCTTTACGTCTGTTTAGCACTTCTTTGTCTGTGCTTGTTATTTTATGTGAGATGTCCGACAAGGAGTAGGACCGTTATTGAGTTAGTGACTTAGTGGTGTCATTAATATATAATAAATAATAAATAATTAAATATATTAATTATTATTATATATTATATATAATATTTAGTAAATATATAAAAAAATTAATCAGTTTATCTATTAAAAAAATTAAACTTATTTGTAGAATATTTACTTTATACAATTCAAATAAATACTATATTTATTTATAAAAAAAAGATATTAAATCATGATTATAATTCAAAAATCAATAGTCAAGAGTAATGAAATCAAACACAAATAATAAACATATCTAGCATACATTCAATTAAATTCAATAAAAAACTAAATGTACAATGATTACTTTATACAATTCAAATACAAGCAAAGAACATACATAGAAAAAACTCCCCGCACTTTAAATGAAACACAAGTCCAACTCACACCTAATCATAAATGGACGCCTGACTTTGAATGAAACACAAGTCCAACTCACAGTCTAATCAGAGGTTATGCAGACAACTAAGAGAGTACTATTTTCTAACATGAATGACACACTTCTTCTTTCCAAAATGTCCAATGTAGAAGAGTTTTTGTTGTGTTCAGATATATATGGACCAAAAGCATATCTGAACTCTAAATTTTCCTACATATATACCTATCAAACAAACTCTAAATTATAAAATTTTCCTACATACCTATCAAACATTAGTCCATATGTTGCTCAAGTCATATGCTTACAAGTATGCTTAACTGTTAATCATATGCTTACAAGAATGCTCAAGTCATATGGTTACAAGTATGCTCAAGTCATATGCTTACAAGTATGCTCAAGTCATATGTTAACATTTATAATGTTGTATGTAGTAGGTACCGTGGAATCATGGACCTCTATTTAGACCGTAGTTGGATGGCACGACGAAAGTCAAGTGCCCAGATAGGTACTACAACTGAATTTAGAGCTGGTTGCCAAGTGTTTTTGGAGTATGCGTATAGTCACCCGGAATGTATGAATGGAAAGTCGCAGATACGATGTCCATGTTTGAAGTGTAAGAATGTAAATTATATGGACAGAGACATGATAAACTATCATTTATTTATTTCTGGGTTCATGAAAAATTATGAAGAATGCTGCTGGGCACATGGGCAAAGAAGAGATGGTGGCATCACAGAAGTACACAATTCGGGCAGGAGTACTCATCGTTATGAATGAAATGGTTCATGATATTGCGGGGCCGATTTTGATTGGGAACAAGGCGAGAGCAACCTATGAATTACGATGCCAAAGACTTCTTTAAGTTGTTAGACGAGGGTAGCGAGCCATTGTGGCATGGTTGCACCAAACACACTACATTGTCTGCAGTGGCGACATTCCTTAACATCAAGGCTGACCATAACATGAGCCATGAGTGTTTTGAGTCGCTCTTGTAGGCCATTAAGAGTATGTTGCCTGACGGTGAGAAATTACCTGGTAACTATTACTTTTGTAACAAAATGGTGAAGAAGTTAGGTCTTGGATACCAAAAGATCGATGCATGTCCCAACGATTGCATGTTATTTTATAAGGACAATGAACAGATGACAAGGTGCACGTTTTGCAATCATGATCAGTTTAAGCCTAATAAAGAGGGTGTGACTACAAAAAAATCAAGTATACCGTTTAAGATTCTAAGGTATTTTCCAATAACACATCGGCTAAAAAGATTGTACATGTCTTCAAGAACAGTTGAACATATGAGTTGGCATGCGAAATCTCCAGCTAAAGATGGAGAACTAAATCATCCCGCAGATGGGCAGGCTTGGAAAGATTTCAACTTAGCACATCCTGGGTTTGTATTGGAACCTAGAAATGTGAGGCTTGGATTGTCCACCGATGGTTTCAATCCGTTTGGCCACTCAGCTGTTCCGTACTCATGTTGGCCTGTGATTGTTACTCCGTACAACTTGCCTCCTTGGATGTGTATGAAACGAAATGATACTTGTTTTTTTCACTCGTGGTTCCTGGTCCTAAGAGTCCTGGAAAGAACTTAGATGTTTACTTGAGACCTCTTATAGATGAGTTGAAGGTATTGTGGGAGGATGGAGTACAGGCCTGGGATGTTGCAAGGAAAACAAATTTCAACCTTAGGGCAGCGGTTATGTGGACTATAAATGACTTTCCAGCATATGGTATGTTAGCTGGATGGAGTACATATGGGAAGTTGGCTTGTCCGTATTGTATGGAGCATAAAAAGTCGTTTAATCTATCAAAAGGTCGAAAGCCTTCATTGGTTTGATCATCATCGCTTGGTTCTTACCTTAGGTAGATCACCCGTTTCAAAGAAATAGAGAACACTTCAGAAAGGAAAATAGACAATGATATGCCTGCACCGCGATTGTCGGGAACGGAGATGCGAGATCGTGTGATGAGATTGCCGGTTATCCCATTTGGTAAGATTGATGCCACAAAAATAATCAATGGGTTTGGCGAATCTCACAACTAGGTTCGGAGAAGCATCTTTTGGGAACTGCCTTATTGGTCTACAAATTTGATTCATCATAATCTAGATGTGATGCATATTGAGAAGAATGTGTTTGAGAATGTGTTTAACACTGTGATGAATGTTACGGGGAAGACAAAAGATAACGATAAAGCACGTTTGGACATGAAAGATATTTGTAAGCGTCCTGGATTAGAACTTTATGAATCTCCTAATGGTAAGATTATCAAACCGCATGCAAGGTACACATTGTCCAAAAAGAAAGTTGAAGATGTGTGCACATGGGTTAAGTCTCTGAAACTACCAGATGGATATGCGTCAAACATTGCAAGGTGTGTTACGGGTGGGAAATTGCAAGGGATGAAGAGTCATGACTGTCATGTGTTCATGGAGAGACTCATGCCTATAGCATTTCGGGATCAGCTTGATAAACCAATATGGGATGCTTTGACAGATCTTAGTCGTTTCTTCAAAGACTTGTGTTCAAAATCATTAAATGAGAAGGACATGTCTGTACTTGAGAAGAACATCATAGAGATAACGTGTAAACTAGAAAAAATATTCTCACCTGATTTTTTTGACTCCATGGAGCATTTGCAAATCTATCTTCCCTATGAAGCTCGTGTTGGGGGTCCAGTTCAATATAGATGGATGTACCCTTTCGAGAGGGTGATGGGAAACCTTAAGAGAAAGGTAAAGAATAGAGCTTATGTCGAGGGGTCGATATGTGAGGCATACAGTTTTGATGAGATATCTATGTTTGTCTGAGATTATTTTCCGGACGAAGTCTTGACAAAGGCCAATCGAGTATCGAGACATGATGATGGGGGAAATGTTGAACTAAATGGTCAGGTCTCTGTATTTGGTCTATCGGGTCGCGCTTATGGAAAAGGGAAGCACATATTCTTCTCTGAGCAAGAATTACATGCTGCACATACTTACATTCTTCTCAATTGCGAGGAGATTGACGAATTTGTTAAGTACACATGTAAACATGATAATTTATCCTGTAAGTTGAAAATTTATTCCAATATGCTAATGTTTATAACATGGCATAGATTGTATGATGACGAGTTAAAATTGAAGCATCCCGGCAATGTACAATTTTGACCCTAATAGCTAAATTAGCAATTTTAATTAGGAATTATTAATCCTAATTAGCAAGCTTGAATTATGATTAGGAAATTTTAAATATAATTATAGAATCCTAATTATAATTTAGAAATATTAATTTTCTATTTTGAAAACCTAATTTGGAAATTCTAGGATTTATTTTTAAAACCTAAAGGGTTAAACCCTAAACCCCAAGGGTTAAAACCTAAACGCTAAGAGTTAAAACCTAAAACCTAAGGGTTGTAGCAAAAGAAAAGTATGCCATTAAATTAAAAATCAAAATGACTAAAATACCGTTGTTGCATTATTTGGACATAAATTGCAAATCTTGCCAAATTGTGAGTTGTTCACCAACCCCATTTGACTTAAATTAATACAATTCAGTAGCTAGCTCAGTCAATTCATTGTATCATAGCATATGTATAGATTAGAGAAGAGAAAAAACTTACTTTACTTTTTCATTTCTCCAAGCCCATTCTCTCTCTTCATTTTCGGAACTTAGAGAGAGAGATGGAGAATCAAAGCTAGGATCAATTCTTAGCCTTCCAATAACAGATCCAAGGATCAGATTCAAAGTTCAAAGCATTAAAGGAGGTATAAACCCTAATTTTTGAAATCCATAGATTTGATGTTAGATGTTATGATCTATTATTTAAAGTTGTGTTACAAGGTGTCTTTTAGTGATCTGGGTTGCTAGAACACATGTCCATAACATCAAAGTGCTCGAAAATAGCATTTTAAGAAATCTGGAAAAGTTGAAAAATAAGGCCTGACAGCTTAATGTCAGGGCCTCTAGATTCTTCTGTGTAAGATGTTTAGTGTGTTTTATGTTTTGTATGTGTAGTATGCCATGTAGGCTTTGATCTGAAACTGGATACAGGATCGGATCAAGCCTAGATCTTCAGTTATACTCGGTCAAAGCTCGTTGACCGATCACGAACTCTGTTTCTGGGCAACCCAGAAATTTCCCATAATTTCTGACAAGCTTTTCAAGGTCATGGATCTTGCTACTGTTAATACGTCTGGCCATGTTGTTGTTATTTTTTTGTAGACTGACATGTAGGCTACCAATTCCTGCCTCTAGAACTCCCAGATCATACCCGAAATCGGATTAAATCAGGGTCAAACGAGCGTTGAACATCACGCCAGAAGAAGATTCTGGGTAACCCATATCATCAAAGGGCGTTTTCTGACAGGTAGTTTGACCGGATGAAATCTTCATTTGGTGTTGTTGTTAGACTAATATGATTGTATAGAGATGTTCTTTGACATCTCAACTACAAGTGTGAATCTTTAAATCTCATAAATCAGACCGGTAGCGTAAGTTAAAAGGATCTAGATCTAGCACCTTCGGTTGTTATTCATTTTCTGGAAAACCTAGAAATGAAGAACAGCGTTGTCAGAATATTTGGAGGCTTTGATCTCTCTGATTTATGGTTGTATGGATCTGAACTTAGTTTTTTATTGTAGTATTACATTAATACTACATGTTTATAACATCAAGAAGCCCAGAAACTTAAGGATCTAAGATTTATAGGTGGTCAAACCACCTACCCTGTTAATCGATATTTAAGTTTCAAGAACACCTATAAGCAGCGGTCACATCCATTTATAGGGTCATTTATTAATTATTAATTTTTGAAAAATTATTGATTTGAAATAATAAATTAAAATAAATAGTTTTTAATTATGAAAAATACATAATAAATTCCTAAAAATTATTTTTAAATTACGAAAATTAGTTTTAATTATTTTAGGTATATTTCATAAATGTTTAATATATTTGGAACATAAATGGTATATAATTTATTTAATTATAATATTAAATAAATTATTTAAAAAGATTTTAATACGTGAAAAATCATGAAAAATTATATATGATAAAAGAAAATATTTTATGTCATTTTAGTGACTTTTAATATTTTGTGAGGAATTTCATTAATAAATTAATATTAATGATAATTTATTTATTTAATAACTATATTAAATAAATTATGAAAAATAGAAATAATGTTTTATAAATCATATAAAATGATTTAAATGTTATAAAAATATTTGAAGTTATAAAGTATAACTTTTGATATTTTGTCATGAAAATATTAATATTTTAATATTAAAAGCAATTATCGGATAATGGATTCATGTTTAAAAATCATATAAATATGATTTTAAGGTATTGAAAATACTTTGATATATTATAAATATATTATAATATTATGTTATGATATGATTTTCATTAATATTTGATATTAAATAAATATTAATGATAAAGGAATTATGTGGTATTTAATTCATTTAAATACGATATTAATGATTGAAAAATCTTTTTTTAATGATAATAATTATCTGAAAATTATTACGAGCTTATGAAAAATGTTTTAACTGATAATATAAGTATCTTATATAATGGTTAAGTGTTAGGCAGAGTTTAATTGAACTTAAACTCGATAATTCTCTGACTAGACCATCGGGATGTCAAAATAGTACCGGATTCAACTCAGACTGAAATAGTTTGACTTGATACTAAGTTTTATGTGCGGTATAGACTGATATGGTTATGTGATAATGTGTTTAGGTTATTTTATATATTGTGATGATATTATTCTAACTTAGCAATCAATATTATTAATATTAGGTTCAGACAAAGCTTATTAAATTGCATAGCGGTAATCAACGGTTCAGACAAGTCTTTCTTAACTCGACCTCGAGTTGTATTATTCAATTATATTTATGGTTAATCATTTCTGATTGCCATGTCTAAGAATTATTAAATTTCACTCTGTGCGTATGACATGTATTTATCAGGTATGAAAGGCTGATCACCTTCATTACCATTCTGTCCAGATATATTTGTTCAAGTTAATTTCTTGTTCAATCATAAAACTTGTTCCTGCTAGTTCGCAATCATATTGTAGAACTTTAGCCAGCCTATTGTTCAAATCTTTCAATCATGATATATCCTTAAATAAATTTATACTTACTGGGCAAACTTATGTTCACCATTACTATATCATGATAAACATTGCAGATTAAGACGAATATGTCGGATATAAGGAAAGGTCAAAGACAGTTCCAGCTTTAGTATATGTGTGCAGTTAAATTGTAATAGTATAGTATGATAAAAATGTTATAAGTTAGACAAATTATGTATTGTGTTTAAGTTAAGGTTACTCGACCTTGGGAAATAGTGTGTAAAGTTTATTGTATAAACAATTTATGTTTATATCTTTCGCAATAGTTATAAAATGATTGTACCAGATCCGTGGTGATTTGGTACCCAGATTTGGGGATGTCACAATTGGTATCAAAGCTGTAGGTTATGAACCTTAGGTAGGAATACCTGAGACTTATAACAACAGTGATTAGGATAAGTACTAACTCAAATAGAGTTAGTGTGTCGGTAAGATTCAAAGATGAATCTCGGCGGGTTATAAAAGATGTAGACACTCGAAATTTTCTGCACACTTGTCTCTGATATTGTAGGAGGACAGATTCGCCTTTCAAGAGGGAACCCTAGAAGACAGTTCATATCCATTCCAGATACTACCGGAAGTTCAGCATCAACCCCGGAATACACACCGGGAGTAACAAATCCAACCTCAGAGATAACCCCGAGGCGAGTAGATCCAAAACCGGAACACACCGGAGAAGACCGATTAATCTCGGAGATAACCCCGAGGTATCCAGTCTCAGTCCCAATCATGGGAATAGCTACCAACCTTGATGATCACCCTAAGGAATGCAGTTCCGGCGATAACCTTGGAAATGCTTGTTTCAAATGCAACCAGCTTCAATCTCGGCGTTCATAACGAGACACCCAGTACCAACCCGGAGATAACACCGGGAGGACAGGCACACCTCAGAGTTAACACTGAGGACCTTTAACACTTATAGCAGTCCAATCTCAGCAATAACCCTGAGCAATATCTGCTTTATCAGCCCAAACTGGCGATAACTCTGGTGAGGGGCAAAGGCATCATCTCACCACTCTAAAGCCACATCACGTCATCTCAACATTTCATGCACACATCTCTACACAACAATGTCCCACAAGAATCAACGAAAACCAATCCCGAGTGACTATTGTGCGTGGTAACGGATAGAATTTGAAGCTTGAAGACCGGAGGGCATCGTCCCATCTTCAATGACTTCGTACAAACTCTAATCCCATGCCATTGTATAACTCTCGACAACGGCGGTCCGAAATAGGTCCTATATACCTCAGTCAGATGCCCGGATTGCAATTCTGCAAGTTCGAGCGGACATTGCAGTGCCTACATGCACGTACTACGAAATGACCCGACCCGAGAAACCAGAAGCAACCCAAGCAGCCTCAGGTACACCTGTGGCTGGCGGCAGGTATACATGCGGTTCCCCCTCTATAAATAGAGGGCTTGGGGTGGCCCTGTCAAATTTGCTCCGTACTTGCAATATACTGAGTGCTTTCCCATTTTAAACACTTGTGAGCTCACATATAGCTACTTTTGTATCGGCGGGAGCTGAGTTTCATCCACTTTAAAGATATAGAAGCCTTCTTTGGCAGCCCACTGTAAGCCTTCTCACACACAAGCCTTTCTCTTCATTCTTTGCACACACCCTTCTTCACGTTGAGAGTCGTGTTGCGTGCGTTTGCCCGAACTTCGGTCCATGGTTTTATTTTTAGTTTGTATATACATATATATGATGTGATCATAGATTCAGCCTATTGGATCTAGATTCAGTTCCCGTGATGGACATTTTCAGCTGTAAGCAGCTTGTAAATTATTCTGCGGTTTTTGAATTTCCTCAGATGGTTTTTAAACCCACGAGGAAGTCGACATTATTTTGTACATTACTTTCTTACAGATGCTTCGCATCTCAAAGATAAAATCAATCAAGCCGAACACTTAATAAAATGGAAGTGTAAAAGGTCTCAATTACTATTGAGCATCAGGGTTTGAAAAACCTTTTTATAAAACATCATTGCTATATCTTGTTAAAAACTAAATTTTCACATAAATTCAAACCCTGTGTATATAAGTGCGAACGAGGCCTCACACTACTTCCAAATAATAGCACATTGACCCCCACACACACATTCAGATAATAGTTTCTTAAAAAGAGGCGGTCACCATGGTAACACGAATGTCGGGGGGTGCCTAACACCTTCCCTCCGCATAATCAAGTCCCCTGACCCTAATGAATCTCGGTTTCACCGACCTGTTTAGCAGTGTCACATCACTGGGTCAATGTGCAAACCTTTTCTCGGTCGTGTTGGTACAACCATTTAAAAACCAATGGCGACTCTTAATACCCATCGTCGACATTAAACATGTCAGACTTTTTTCACTTGTTTTTTCAAACAAATCTCACCTAAAATGAGAACACCAAAGAACAAGTAACGGAAAGGGACTATTAAAAATCCCGACGTCGACAGGTGGCGACTCTACCGGGGACACCAGTAAGAGGACTTAAGCCGCTATTTCAAATCTTTTCAAAACTGTTATCTACTTGTGTGTGGATGTTGCATTTACATTTATGATGAATGTGTATAAATGCATTTACTTATTGCACTTAGTGCTTCACACCATATCTGCTTGTGATATTAGTGCTTCGCACATGTCATCATTTCCATGCGGTGAGACGCGATGTATGTGAATGTATGTTGTGTGGTCCCTCCACGAGGAGGCTATCCCGTCAGTGTTTGATTACTGGACTCGTGGGAAGACTAATTCCCCGAGGCTCAGGAAAGGCACCACCCAAATTCGCTCCAGTTGAAATACCGGATTAACTTCCCGTTGAGTAAATTACGATGATTTGGGAACCTTCATGCCAAAAAGCCGTGAGAGTAACCTAAGATAGGTTAGCCTCTGATAAACCCAAAACGGAGGAAAGTCTCTTCATGCTTTCTCATTTCAATTACTTGTAAACACAATTACTTGTAATTTCATTCCATATCTATCTCCATGTAATGAGAAATATGAAGAAATGTGTACACATATATATTTAAATTGACATGCTACAAATAGCTGACATCCATTTTGCAGGATAAAATTCCTAAAATGGACACATCACATAGCATGTTATTATACACACATTCCCTAAAGACTAAACTATGCAAGTCTTTCGCAGGGAACCAATCGACCTACTACCCTACCAAAATCCAAAAGGTTGCAAACTACGATCGATCATGTCCGATCGACGATCGACCTTAATCCAGTTTCTCGCAAAGAATTCAACGGATTAAGCAAACAAATTGCAAATTTGGCTGTTCTACTCAAAGAACTACACCAGTCTACTCAGGGTTCAAAAATACCCGTACATGCTGAATCCTCTACACAAGGGAGAAACCAGGTCATTACAATACCTGAACTGCAGTTGGATACGACCAACAAAACTAATGATACCACCCATCTCATAGGAGATCCAGACACCGATGACATCAAAAAGAAAGTCCTCCAAATTGAAGAGACCCTTCATGCTATCAAAGGAATTGGAACACACGGGAGTGTTTTATATGCTGACCTTTGCATTTTCCCTGGTGTTCATTATCCAGAAAAGTTTAAGACTCCTGACTTCGAAAAATATGTCGGATTAGGAGATCCTTACACACATTTAAAAGTGTTTATTGGAGAACTTGGATCTTATGCAGAGGACGAGAAGCTCAGAATGCAACTATTCCAGAAGAGTCTAACTGGAGAAGCCCGTTCGTGGTACACAAGATTAGACAACTGAAAGATCCATAGCTGGGAAGAGCTAGCATACGTCTTCCTCACTCAATACAGCTTTCAGTCTCAGATGGCTCCTGATCGGTATCAAATTACCAAGATCAAGAAACAGTCTAACGAGTCTTTCGGAGAGTATGCTCAAAGGTGGAGACTTTGGTCACGCCCAAGTTATTCCTTTTCATGACAGAATCAGAGATGGTCATGACTTTCATAGACATACAAAAAGCTCCTTTCTATGAAAGAGTTTTAGCCGGCATCGACAAACCATTTTCTAAAATGGTCAAACATGGGAAGATGGCTGAGATGGGATTGAAGTCCGAAAAAATTCAAGACCTAGCTACCCTCAAAGTTGTTGTGGATCACATCCAATCCGGAAATAATGGAAACAACCCCCGGAGGGTCCATAAAAAGAAAGAGGAAGATGTTTCCCTGATACTACAGGGTCAAAAAGGCAATCAGAATATGCCTATTCAGAGGAAAAACTATACTCCCTTTCAAGCACAGTCTTCGAACCCTCCAATACCAAAAGGTGGAGAAGTCAAACGCCCTCGAGTGTTCACACCCTTAGGGGACACACTCGAGAATTTTCTCATTCTTCTGACAACACAGAAGAAAATTATGCATCTTCTTCAACCAGCCAGTCCTAATGGACGGGGTTTCAATGCTGCTCGGAAATGTGTTTATCATGCCGGGGCACCTGGACATGATACTCAGGATTGTTGGGCCTTGAAACATAAGATCCAAGACCTAATAGACAATGGTGAGATCGTGGTCACCAAACCAGATCAGCCTCACGTTCAAGACAACCCTCTTCCTCAACACAAAGAAGAAGAAGTCAACATGATCAATTGGAGCAATGGACAGAGTTCCAATATCAACTGTGAATCCTCCTAGACCCTCAAAGATGGTGTTGACAAATTGGATTATGCCAAGTTCTAGTTCGCAATGGAACGAAAGATGAAAGCTCTATGCAAACAAATTGAGCAATTGGCAGAACGGGTGATCTATCAACATCAAGTGACACGCTAGTTAGTCAGCCAGGAGCATGCTAGTCTCCTCCCTCTTGTCACAAATATGCTCTCGTCACCTTCAGAAAATGAAATGCTGGAAGACAAAGTGATAAAGAGAGCAAATGCCAAAGCCCGTCGGGATTTTGCCAACAGAAGGGAATTCACATATCTGGGCCAACCTATGGAGGAAATCCTTCAGATGCTCATCAATGAAGGAAGAATCACTTCCCTTCTTCCTCTGATTAATCCTCGTTTAGGACGGTATAATTCTAATGGAGTATGTCAATATCACTCCCATTCTCGCGGTCACAACATAGAAGAATGTTAGGCACTCCGCCACCTTATCCAAAATCTAATTAACAGTGGTGTCTTGCAACTAGCAGATGATGATACTGTGATACGTGCACGTGAGAATACATGTCCTACTAAGTGGAAGAGTTTGGTAGTAATCATATCCACTGAGACTGATGGGACTAACAAATCACTCACAATACCAACAATTCAACTCAGGGGAAGCAACAATCCTTTGAAAGTAGCCGTTCTTGAGCCAATCAACTTACCATTCAGAGCATAATATCCTATTGTTAGCTTGCGTAAAGTGTCATGGAACTATAGAGAAGGTGAAGGATCCACCTCACATACAACTGCTACAGTGTCAAAGGAAAATCCATTGTATCTTCCCCAACGGGTGATGAAGTCTACCATAAAATCAAAGGAGAAAATACCCATGGAGAAGATTGAAAAATTCCTCCACACTATGGGTCATAACGAAGCCAAGGTGGTTTTAAGCTTAAAAGAGGCTCCACACCAAATATCAATTTTAGACTTGGTCCTAACTTCCGAGGATCACCGGAAAATCTTGTTGAATGTTTTGGAAGAAGCCTATCTACAAGCATCAGTTGATACGGAAAACATTCAACACTTGGTTCTCACATTTTCAACAACAATGTGATATCCTTCACTGATGATGACATACCACCTGAAGGGACCAAAAATTGCAAACTGTTGCACATTGCGGTCTTGTCCTCTGGATACATGCTAGCTGGAGTCTTGATAGATGGAGGCTCGTCTCTAAATATTTGTCCATACGCTACCTTGGTGAAGATGAATATCAATCTAAACCGAATCCGGAGTAGCCATACAGTCATCAAAGCTTTTGATGGAGCCCGCCAAATTCTATTTTGAGTAATTGAATCCGCTTGATCAAAATTGGTCCCCATACATTCTGCATATCTTTCCACGTACTCAAGATAGATTCGGGATACAACCTGCTCTGGGGACGACCATGGATTCATATGGCAGGGGCAGTCTCCTCCACCCTTCATCAACAGTTAAAATACATTATCAATAACAGCCTAGTCACCGTCAACGCTGAGCCGGAGTGTCCTACACAAAGTGACATACCATACATCAATGCCAATGCAGATGTTGAGCCGGTCAGTTTTCATGCCTTGGAAGTAAGAAATACTCAGTACCATGCTATTGGAACGCCACCTCTCACACCCAAGATTTCTGACGAAGTAATGGCAGCTACTCAAGAAATGATATCCTTGGGTCATCAGCCAGGACAAGGGCTAGGTAAAGATTATCAGGGTATCAAATACCCCATCCAAGTTATCCGTTAAACTGGTACAACTGGGCTAGGCTACTATGCTAGTTCTAGTAACAGGAATCCCCATAAACATCCTCAGATTCCTCCAGTTTCAGTTACACGACGTTCATCTATAATTTCAACTGCTGAGTTCGCACAACCTTATGTAAAGGTGCCAGCCAACGTGATGGCTATGTTATTTCCCAAGCCGATATAGGTGAAGGAGAAATAAGTCTTTGTTCCAGATCCCCGAGTGGAGGAAGAGAAATAAAGAATTAAACAAGACATCATCCGAATGATGTCGGACAAACGCATCATCATTCATGATGAACATACAAACAGATACACCCCAGATGATGATTGCTCAGATGTAATGGCCATCATTCGGGATAGGGAAGACGATGAATATCCCTCCATCACTGCAGTCCACCTAGACTTTTCCCTTGCCAATTGGAACATCACTTTTTGCATTGGTCGACAAGGGTAAAACGAATGAAAACTCTTTACGCCTCAGTAGATATCATAATCGCTTACTTTCCGTAGATACGATATTAGCGCTTATTTTGTCAGTATATGCTAACACTGTGTATGATCAAACCTTTCCATATATACTAAGTGAAAGCATATTTTGTTTCAGTACCCAGAATTTAGATGTGCCTGTACTTGCTAATACGGTGCCTCTTCTCCACAAGGATTGTACCTTTGATGTAGAGATGAATTCAGCCTTGATGGAAGTGTAAGGTTTTGGAATATTCATGTGCGCAATCAAATTGCAAAATAATGCGGAAGCGTGTAAAAATCAGAGTTTAAAATTTACAAACCATATACCCGGATCACCCTTTATGCACAATTATTAATTAAACGAAAAGATATGAAGAACAAACATACCTTGAAGATTCGAGCTTCCTCAATACAAGTTCACCTCCAATCCTTTTCGCATTCAACTTGAATCCACCGGGTTTGGTTCCTTCCTTTGATCAACGTTAGCCACCCAAGCCGTTTGGCCTCTGGAGGTGATCCACCAAGGAAAAATAAAGAATTCAAGAAGATGGGGTATCGCTCAAACCCTAGTTTTTCTATCTCTATAGAAAGGGTGTACTCTTCCAACAATTGGAATTATGTCAGATGTTGAAAAAGTCAACAACCCATACCACCCATAATAAGACTCCTCTTATTTATTGATGTGGGCAACCCTCCTTAACAATTAAGAAATTGGGTTTTATTTAATTAATTAAATTCTTTTAATTAATTAAGCTCCTTAATCTTATTAGGGATAATTAATTAAACTCCTTTAACTAATTTTCCTCCCTAATCCTATTAGGAATAAATGAGAGTACTTATATTAAATTAATTCCTAAACTCTTTTAGAAATTAAAATAATAATAATTGTAATAATATTAATAAGATTCCTCTTATTAATTTATATTTAATATTTCTAAAATATTAAATAATAAATATTAAGCTATTTAATTTATTCTATCACCATAGATTAAATTAAATATACTTAACATATTATTACGATTATGCCATTAACTTCTTAAATAATTATTCTTCCTTTTATGGTGTGACCCTTTAGGTTCTCCATACTAAACCTATTGTTTATAAATCAATTAGAATAATTCTAATCTTATTTAAATAAATAAATTAAACAATTAATTTATTTAAATAAATAATATTTATTCTACAATAGGATATGCCTCCCTAGCGATCAATGACTTTCCGGATAATATAGATTTCAACATTAATCATTAAAGAACCTTTGAGTAAATAGTTACCGTACAATTCAATCCTTCCACCATACAATGTCCCAATTAAATATAAGACATGGAATTACTCGTCAAGTCTTATTTTATTTAATTATATGTATTTCGATCCTTAAATGCACAACTCAAATAATGTAAATTAGAAACTCCTTTCTAATTTCATTACGCCTTAACCAAGGACTACCGGGTTGTCATTTATCGAATCACATAGGACATTTCTCTTCTTTTATTAGAAGTGGTAGATTCTTTATTGATCATACATTATCTCCATGTACAACTTATTATACCCAAGCATATCCTTTGATATACCCTAAGGGTCTTAAGGAATAAGTCAAAGTATAACTCATCATACACAAGATACTATGATGATCTCAAGTCCAAGGATCACTTGTACTACTATCACTACAAGAATTCCTATTGACAGGCAAATAAAACTCCATTAGGTATTCCTTTGCGAGCCACGTTCAGTGAACTTATTCTCTAATAAGCACCTACATACTTGCTTTAGTGTCTCCACACAAATGATCATGAGATCAATCATCCTCATCCAATGAGCAAGCAACGTATGTACCAATCTATCCGGATTCACTAATCCCCAATTTAGTAATCCAATGATTGGGAACTATTTTAGTTTTAAGCTTTCTAAGAATTTAGATCTCATTAGAATGATCATCATCATTATTCTAAAAGCATTGCTTAAAACTATGGGTTTATCACATATTATAAAAACAAAGATCATGTAGATAATTAAAAGCCTTTAATAAATTAATACTTTTTATTAATAAATGAATAAGATTGTTACAAAGTATATGCTTTATCATCAAACATGATTGGCTTGTGTGCATACTACTTTCAATCTCCCACTTGCACTAAAGCCAATCGTCATGGTATCTTATACTCTTCTTCTCTAAGTGACGATTATCCTCGCCATTGGATAAGCTTTAGTTAATGGATATGTAATGTTGTTCATGAGAGTCCACTATCTCTATAGTGATTTCCCATCTTTCAATGATTCTAATAATCAAATGAAAGTGCCACAACACATGTTTAGATCCAAGATGAGACTTAGGAACTATTCCTAGTTCAGAATGAACTTTTAATCCAAACAATCAACTTGCGACTTCATTTATAGCTATATACTTTGTCTTTATTACTAAACCAAAGAACTTTTTTCTTTGCTTTGGAACCTTTCCAATTCAACGCACCAATCGCTCAAGGTAACCCTTTACCTTAAAGTGGATTTTCCGTCATCATCTTAGTCCGTCTCGAAAACTTGAGTCTCATAAGCCCTCTAGTTTTAATTTAGACCCACCATGAATATGATCACATCCTTAGTGCTCTGGTTAAGCACTTTAAGATGTTTTTCACTAACTCATAGTGAACTTCTCCGAATATGACCGATCAACATCGTGTCTCGTATATTTCATTGCATACATGATAGTCACTCATGCGATCTCTCTTTTAGGAGTCCAGTGGGGACTATTAAGAGAGATACACTCCATAGCTCATCGACATGAGACATCTCTTGAGTTTGCCATGCTAAACGACTTTAGCATCAAATGAATATATCGCCTTGGGTTAAGTCGAGCATCCTCTTGTATCTATCTATATAGATTTTATCCCCAATTAAGATACTCGTCCCAAACCATTCATGGAGGAATGTTTAGACAACTTTATCATTACTGATTGTAGCATTAGTATGTCATTCCTTATTCGTAGTATATCAACATATAATATTAGGAATGTCACGACGCTCCCACTGACCCTTTTGTACACACTAGAAGTCTTACCTCATCGAATGTAACTCTGGATCATCATCTTCTATGATGTGTACCTCATCATCATCATCCATGATGAATCCATACCTCCCAGGTATCTTTGGTACTATTCCAGATTTACGATTCGATTGTGGTACAATAGGTCTATCTACTGGTTCCTCTTATTTGACTTATAGTGTTTTGTGGTTCTTGAACTCTTCAAGATCTATTATCCTCCCACTAGCCCCTTCAATGATAAACACCTTTATCTTAGAAGGAAGCGTGTTTCGCAATAAACACCTTTTGCTAAGTAGGATTATAGAACATTTACCCTAAACTTACTTTAGGATGTCCCACAAATCAGATTTGTCAAATCTTGTCCCAAGCTTATCCTTTGAAACCGTTTCACATAAGTTGACAACCCCTTATCTTAACATACTTAAGATTAGGAATCCTCCCCGTCCATAACTTTTATGGAGTCTTGGGGTAGGATTTAGAGGTTACCATTTTCGTAGATATGCGTACCATTTCTAAGACATGACCCTAGAGGGATCGGAATGTCGATAAAATCATTATGGACGACACCATGTCCAACAAGGTACGATTTTTCCTTCGGATACATCAATCAATTATTACGTATCTGGAGGCGTCCATCATGAGAAAACCATTTGAGATGATCTAAAACTTATTGCACAAATATTTATTCTTTGATCTAATCAATGAATCTTAATACTTTGCCAATTTGTTTCACTTCAATTCTTTGAACCTTTCAAATAATTCACACTTGTATTCAACAAATACATACATTCAACTCTTTGAATGATCATCTCCTTTTCTTATACTAATTTGTTCAATATGCAAAATTATTTTCATGTAAGTCAAGTATACAAAATTTATTAAGTAATATTCCGATTCTATACAAAACATTATTATTATAAATAGAAACAACAATTGTTCTTAATTATAATACCAAAGATTTCATTGTCCAACAATAAAATGGAAATAATATTTTCAACAAGAATGGAATACAATAACAACTTATTGACTTAATAGATTTGCCCGTAGGCATTGCTAAACTATAAGTTTCTATAGCTAATGCAGCAACCTTTGCTTCATTTTCCACACATAGGATTACTTATCTTTGTTTAGCTTTCTACTTTTTCTTGGTCCCTTCATAAATCTATATTTATGATAACCAAAGCTCGTATCCAATACCCAAGTAGAACCTTGACTTAAAGAAAATTTATTTCAATCATGAACAAAAATCGTATTATGTAATCAAACTTCACTAAGCTTCTTTGGTTAGCCTCTGCAAGATGTTTCTCGCAGTTTCTTTCCAGTGTTCAGGCTTATTGCAGTGGAAGCAAACTCCTTTGCTATCCATATCAGTTTTGTTCTTATTATCCTTTGTTTTTGCCTTTCTATATACCTTCTTTGAATCGTTCTTCTTTTCAGAAGATCCTTTGGCCCCTACCAGTAAGACTTTATCTTTCTTGGTTGGAAAGTGACTCTCAACATTTTTCAACATGTTAAGCAAATCAGCGAGGCTGATATCTAGCTTGTTCATATGAAAAATTCACAACAATTGTGAAAGGAGTCCAGGAGTGAGGGCAAGATCAAATCTTGGCTCAACTCTCCATCCATGACAAAACTCGTTGTCCTAATTGATCAATCAAATTGATAATGTTAAGGACCTACTATAGTGCCATTGGCCATTCTAGATCTGAAGAGCTCCTTAGATATCTGATATCTATCAGTCCTACTTTCCTCACCATCAACTACTTGATGTGCAGGAATATAGTAGGAGCATCCATAGTTTCATCTTGTCACGAAGCTCGTTACTCATGGATGCGAGCATGATGCATTGAGCCAACTGTGCATCATCTTGCCAATTTCTAAAAGTAGCAATCTCTTCCTCAGAGGCATTGTCTGCAACCATTGCAGGGATAAGCGTATTAAGGACATAAGATAGCTTTTCAGCCATGAGAACTTTTCTCAATTTCCTTAACCAATCCGTTTAATTCGGTCTGATTAACTTAGCATCTAATATGCTTTGCAGTGATAGTAATTTAGACATTGTAAAATTCTGTAAATGAATTTGTAATTAACAACATTTTAACATACATTCTTTTATTAATTACCAAAATAATTTAGGTCTTGTTTTAAATTGGTATCTCCCACTATTTTCTTCAAACTATATTACCCTCACTTATATAGTTCGGCAAAATCTAATTAAAGATTTGCTAGTGAGAATAAGGATCCCATTTCAAATGTATATAGCCTTGTGGTGACACAACAAACTATATATAAATAAATAGGTAGACAACTTTTGTCAATTACATCAACTATGCACATCCTTTTCTTTTGCCTCTTAGATTATTTTGATCAGTGGTGGCACATCCGAATCAAAATTATCCAAGTTAAGTCCGACCTAGCACTCCATATATTCAAAAAGAAAAATATCATCCTTGTGGTGACACAACAAAACAATATTGTTCAATTTTCTTTATAAGCATCAAATGTGATAAATTAACATCTTAAATACTTAATACTTGCCTTGTGGTGACACAACAAACTCATATTAAATATTTAATACTCTATTAATATTATCATGCTAAAAGCGACGCTCGATATTCCAAATATCTTTGAACACTTAGGACTTAATATAAAAATTGAGGGGTTTGTTATTAATTTGTCTCATCTTGTTTAGCGCGCATTTGCACATATATATATAAAATACGCCATCGTATTAATGAACATGCGAAGCATGTTTGCATAATATATAATATATATAGTATAAGCATGCACATATAGAATACTATATTCTACCCGGATTGATTATGGACTTTATTCTAGTTTGGTTCACTAGAGCCACCAAGTGAACCAAAAGGTCAAACTTAGGGGTGCAAGAATTAATATTTAAATATAACTATTACATTTAAACCCTGCTCCATTACAAACGCCTTCAAGCGCTCCTTGCTCCTTGATCTCTAATTCTTCAAAAATTAATTCTAACTATTCCTATTACATAACTATTTTAAAATAAATAGAAACCTTGATCGCTAGCCGAGGGAAGTACATAGGAGAGAGATAGAATTTACATTAAGAAAATTAGAGAAGACGAGATCGCAGAATTCCATTTAATAAAATCCATACATTCATGCATCCAACTAAAATAAAATCCAATCGCATTGGTCAATAGTCCATAATCAATCCCATTTATTATCATACACATCATCATACGCATCAATAAATAACATTCATCATATGAATAATAAACATTTAATATATATATTGATATCATTTAATGGGCAAATTTAGTTAGTATAAAATCTAATTTTTGAATCAAAATAAACTCCTTTATTTTAATCCAAATTTAAATCAAAATAAAACTATTTTATTTTAATTTATCCTATTTTGAATAAAATAAACTATTTTATTTTAATCAAAATCTTTAATCAAAATAAACTCCTTTATTTTAATTAATTATGGAATCCAATTCCATGTAAAAAAAAATCTTTTATTTAAAGGAAACACGGATATTCTTTTCCTATTCACAAATAAACTCCTTTATTTTGAATAATATGAAATCTTATTCCATATTTAAATAAACTCCTTTATTTAAGGAAACATGGATTCACTTTCCTATTCACAAATAAACTCTTTTATTTTGAATAATATGAAATCTTATTTCATATCTAAATAAACTCCTTTATTTAAGGAAAAATAAAATCCAATTTCAACTCCAATTAGTTATTATGGAATCCAATTCCAACTCTAATTAGTTAGCATGAAATTCTAATTTTAAAATTAAAATAAACCTTTTATTTTAATTATAAAATTATTAAAATTAAAATAAAACTTTATATTTTAATATTAAAATAAACCTTTTATTTTAAAATTAAAATAAACTTTTATTTTAATTATATAATAATTAAGAATATATATATAACTATTAAATATATATATATATAATAACAAAGAATATATATATATATATAACTATTATATATATATATATATATAATTACCGTATATATATATATATATATAGTTCCAGGTTATATATATATATTATATATATTATATAACTAAAATATATATATCATATATATATATTATATCCTATTTTTTGTCTTTCTTGGATTGAACAAAAAAAAATGGTTTCTAAATCCTCGTTGCCTTCAATGAATAAGCGACCTTTTTTTTTTTTTTTTTTTTTTTTTTTTATTAAACCGTGAATTGCGCGGTATACTTGATTTCCGTGACCAGCAGATTTTCCAAAAAAAATGGTTCTGCCGATTTTTGTTCCTTTTTTTTTTTTTAATTTTATACATTAAAATTATGCCCAATTAAATTGTTCTAAACACATATCAATATACATATCAAAACTGAAATAATTAATAATTCGCATAAAGGTTTGGCTCTGATGCCA
Organism: Panax quinquefolius; assembly: GCA_020205615.1. NCBI lineage: Eukaryota > Viridiplantae > Streptophyta > Magnoliopsida > Apiales > Araliaceae > Panax > Panax quinquefolius. The sequence goes on along the minus strand of CM035171.1, from coordinate 96,428,193 downwards.
CTGTAAGGTTTTGGAATATTCATGTGCGCAATCAAATTGCAAAATAATGCGGAAGCGTGTAAAAATCAGAGTTTAAAATTTACAAACCATATACCCGGATCACCCTTTATGCACAATTATTAATTAAACGAAAAGATATGAAGAACAAACATACCCTTGAAGATTCGAGCTTCCTCAGGTACAAGTTCACCTCCAATCCTTTTCGCATTCAACTTGAATCCACCGGGTTTGGTTCCTTCCTTTGATCAACGTTAGCCACCCAAGCGTTTGGCCTCTAGAGGTGATCCACCAAGGAAAAATAAAGAATTCAAGAAGATGGGTATTGGCTCAAACCCTAGTTTTTCTATCTCTATAGAAAGGGTGTACTCTTCCAACAATTGGAATTATGTCGTATGTTGAAAAAAGTCAACAACCCATACCACCCATAATAAGACTCTCTTATTTATTGATGTGGGCAACCCTCCTTAACAATTAAGAAATTGGGTTTTATTTAATTAATTAAATTCTTTTAATTAATTAAGCTCCCTAATCTTATTAGGGATAATTAATTAAACTCCTTTAACTAATTTTCCTCCTAATCCTATTAGGAATAAATGAGAGTACTTATATTAAATTAATTCCTAAACTCTTTTAGAAATTAAAATAATAATAATTGTAATAATATTAATAAGATTCCTCTTATTAATTTATATTTAATATTTCTAAAATATTAAATAATAAATATTAAGCTATTTAATTTATTCTATCACCATAGATTAAATTAAATATACTTAACATATTATTACGATTATGCCATTAACTTCTTAAATAATTATTCTTCCTTTTATGGTGTGACCTTTTGTGTTCTCCATACTAAACCTATTGTTTATAAATCAATTAGAATAATTCTAATCTTATTTAAATAAATAAATTAAATAATTAATTTATTTAAATAAATAATATTTATTCTACAATAGGGATAAGCCTCCTAACGATCAACGACTTTCCGGATAATATAGATTTCAACATTAATCATTAAAGAACCTTTGAGTAAATAGTTACCGTGATAATTCAATCCTTCCACCATACAATGTCCCAATTAAATATAAGACATGGAATTACTCACAAGTCTTATTTTATTTAATTATATGTATTTCGATCCTTAAATGCACAACTCCAAATAAATGCAAATTAGAAACTCCTTTCTAATTTCATTCTCGCCGCCTTACCCAAAGACTACTTGGGTTGTCATTTATCGAATCACATAGGACATTTCTCTTCTTTTATTAGAAGTGGTAGATTCTTTATCGATCATACATTATCTCCATGTACAACTTATTATACCCAAGCATACCCTTTGATATACCCTAAGGGTCTTAAGGAATAAGTCAAAGTATAACTCATCATACACAAGATACTATGATGATCTCAAGTCCAAGGATCACTTGTACTACTATCACTACAGAAATTCCTATTGACGATACAAATAAAACTCCATTAGGTATTCCTTAGCGAGCCACGCTCAGTTGAACTTATTCTCTAATAAGCACCTACATACTTGCTTTAGTGTCTCCACACAAATGATCATGAGATCAATCATCCTCATCCAATGAAAGCAAGCAACGTATGTACCAATCTATCCGGATTCACTAATCCCCAATTTAGTAATCCAATGATTGGGAACTATTTTAGTTTTAAGCTTTCTAAGAATTTAGATCTCATTAGAATGATCATCATCATTATTCTAAAAGCATTGCTTAAAACTATGGGTTTATCACATATTATAAAAACAAAGATCATGTAGATAATTAAAAGCCTTTAATAAATTAATACTTTTTATTAATAAATGAATAAGATTGTTACAAAGTATATGCTTTATCATCAAACATGATTGGCTTGTGTGCATACTACTTTCAATCTCCCACTTGCACTAAAGCCAATCGTCATGGTATCTTATACTCTTCTTCTCTAAGTGACGATTATCCTGCATTGTGGATAAGCTTTAGTTAATGGATATGTAATGTTGTTCATGAGAGTCCACTATCTCTATAGTGATTTCCCATCTTTCAATGATTCTAATAATCAAATGAAAGTGCCACAACACATGTTTAGATCCAAGATGAGACTTAGGAACTATTCCTAGTTCTCAGAATGAACTTTTAATCCAAACAATCAACTCATGCACTTCATTTATAGCTATATACTTTGTCTTTATTACTAAACCAAAGAACTCTTTTGCATTTTGGAACCTTTCCAATTCATCGCACCACTGCTCAAGGTAACCCTTTACCTTAAAGTGGATTTTCTCATCATCTTGGTCATCGAAAAACTTGAGTCCATTAAGCCCTCTAGTTTTAATTTAGACCCACCATGAATATGATCACATCCTTAGTGCTCGCTTAAGCACTTTAAGATATTTTTCACTAACTCATAGTGAACTTCTCCGAATATACGATCGATCAACATCGTCTCGTATATTTCATTGCATACATGATAGTCACTCATGCGATCTCTCTTTTAGAGTCTCAATGGGGACTATTAAGAGAGATACACTCCATAGCTCATCGATACGAGACATCTCTTGAGTTTGCCATGCTAAACGACTTTAGCATCAAATGAATATATCGCTCCTTGGGTTAAGTCGAGCATCCTCTTGTATCTATCTATATAGATTTTATCCCCAATTAAGATACTCGTCCCCAAACCATTCATGGAGGAATGTTTAGACAACTTTATCATTACTTGATTGTAGCATTAGTATGTCATTCCTTATTCGTAGTAGTATATCAACATATAATATTAGGAATGTCACGACGCTCCCAATCGACCCTTTTGTACACACTAGAAGTCTTACCTCATCGAATGTAACTCGGATCATCATCTTCTATGATGTGTACCTCATCATCATCATCCATGATGAATCCATACCTCCTGTATCTTTGGTACTATTCCGTATTTACGATTCTTGGTTGTGGTACAATAGTCTATCTATCGTTCCTCTTATTTGACTTATAGTGTTTTGTGGTTCTTGAACTCTTCAAGATCTATTATCCTCCCACTAGCCCCTTCAATGATAAACACCTTTATCTTAGAAGGAAGCGTGTTTCATGAATAAACACCTTTTGCTAAGTAGGATTATAGAACATTTACCCTAAACTTACTTTAGGATGTCCCACAAATCAGATTTGTCAAATCTTGTCCCAAGCTTATCCTTTGAAACCGCTTTCACATAAGTTGACAACCCTTTATCTTAACATACTTAAGATTAGAATCCTCCCCGTCCATAACTTTTATGGAGTCTTAAATGGATTTAGAGGTTACCATTTTCGTAGATATGCAGCCATTTCTAGGACATGACCCTAGAGGGATACTGGAATGTCGATAAAATCATTATGGACAGCACCATGTCCAACAAGGTACGATTTTTCCTTCAGATACATCAATCAATTATTGCGTATCTGGAGGCGTCCATTGTGAGAAAACCATTTGAGATGATCTAAAAACTTATTGCACAAATATTTATTCTTTGATCTAATCAATGAATCTTAATACTTTGCCAATTTGTTTCACTTCTGAATTCTTTGAACCTTTCAAATAATTCACACTTGTATTTCAACAAATACATACATTCAACTCTTTGAATGATCATCTCCTTTTTCTTATACTAATTTGTTCAATATGCAAAATTATTTTCATGTAAGTCAAGTATACAAAATTTATTAAGTAATATTCCAGCCTTATACAAAACATTATTATTATAAATAGAACAACAATTGTTCTTAATTATAATACCAAAGATTTCATTGTCAACAATAAAATGGAAATAATATTTTCAACAAGAACTGGAATACAATAACAACTTATTGACTTAATAGATTTGCCGTAGGCATTGCTAAACTATAAGTTTCTATAGCTAATGCAAGTGAACCTTTGCTTCATTTTCCACACATAGGATTACTTATCTTTGTTTAGCTTTCTACTTTTCTTGGTCCTTCATAAATCTATATTTATGATAACCAAAGTCAGATCCAATACCCAAGTAGAACCTCGACTTAAAGAAAATTTATTTCAATCATGAACAAAAATCGATTATGAATCAAACTTCACTAAGCTTCTTTGGTTAGCCTCTGCAAGATGTTTCTCGCAGCTTTCTTTCCGGTGTTCAAAGCTTATTGCGGTGGAAGCAAACTCCTTTGCTATCCGTGATCGCTTTTGTTCTTATTATCCTTTGTTTTTGCCTTTCTATATACCTTCTTTGAATCGTTCTTCTTTTTCGAAGTTCCTTTGGCCCCTACCAAGAAGACTTTATCTTTCTTGGTTGAAAGTGACTCTCAACATTTTTCAACATGTTAAGCAAATCAAATGAGGTCGATATCTAGCTTGTTCATATGAAAATTCACAACAATTGTGAAAGGAGTCCAGAGTGAGGGCAAGATCAAATCTTGGCTCAACTCTCCATCCATGACAAAAACTCGTTGTCCTAATTGATCAATCAAATTGATAATGTTAAGGACCTACTATAGTGCCATTGGCCATTCTAGATCTGAAGAGCTCCTTAGATATCTCGATATCTATCGGTCCTTTCCTCACCATCAACTACTTGATGTGCGGAATATAGTAGGAGCATCCATAGTTTCATGTCGACGTCAAGCTCGTTACTCATGGATGCGAGCATGATGCATTGAGCCAACTGTGCATCATCTTGCCACTTTCTAAAAGTAGCAATCTCTTCCTCAGAGGCATTGTCTGCAACCATTGCAGGGATAAGCGTATTAAGGACATAAGATAGCTTTTCAGCCATGAGAACTTTTCTCAATTTCCTTAACCAATCCGTTTAATTCGGTCTGATTAACTTAGCATCTAATATGCTTTGCAGATAGTAATTTAGACATTGTAAAATTACAGAAATGAATTTGTAATTAACAACATTTTAACATAAATTCTTTTATTAATTACCAAAATAATTTAGGTCTTGTTTTAAATTGGTATCTCCCACTATTTTCTTCAAACTATATTACCCTCACTTATATAGTTCGGCAAAATCTAATTAAAGATTTGCTAGTGAGAATAAGGATCCCATTTCAAATGTATATAGCCTTGTGGTGACACAACAAACTATATATAAATAAATAGGTAGACAACTTTTGTCAATTACATCAACTATGCACATCCTTTTCTTTTGCCTCTTAGATTATTTTGATCAAGTGGTGGCACATCCGAATCAAAATTATCCAAGTTAAGTCCGACCTAGCACTCCATATATTCAAAAAAGAAAAATATCATCCTTGTGGTGACACAACAAAACAATATTGTTCAATTTTCTTTATAAGCATCAAATGTGATAAATTAACATCTTAAATACTTAATACTTGCCTTGTGGTGACACAACAAACTCATATTAAATATTTAATACTCTATTAATATTATCATGCTAAAAGGCGACGTTCGATATTCCAAATATCTTTGAACACTTAGGACTTAATATAAAAATTGAGGGGTTTGTTATTAATTTGTCTCATCTTGTTTAGCGCGCATGCACATATATATATAAAATACGCGTCATATTAATGAACATGCGAAGCATGTTTGCATAATATATAATATATATAGTATAAGCATGCATATATAGAATACTATATTCTACCTGGATTGATTATGGACTTTATTCTAGTTTGGTTCACTAGAGCCACCAAGTGAACCAAAAGGTCAAACTTAGGGTGCAAGAAATTAATATTTAAATATAACTATTACATTTAAACCCTGGGCTCCATTACAAACGGGTCTTCAAGCGCTCCTTGCTCCTTGATCTCTAATTCTTCAAAAATTAATTCTAACTATTCCTATTACATAACTATTTTAAAATAAATAGAAACCTTGATCAGCAGTCAAGGGGAAGTACATAGGAGAGAGATAGAATTTACATTAAGAAAATTAGAGAAGATGAGGTCTGCAGAGACCCCATTTAATAAAACCCATACATTCATGCATCCAACTAAAATAAAATCCAATCGCATTGTCAATAGTCCATAATCAATCCCATTTATTATCATACACATCATCATATGCATCAATAAATAACATTCATCATATGAATAATAAACATTTAATATATATATTGATATCATTTAATGGGCAAATTTAGTTAGTATAAAATCTAATTTTTGAATCAAAATAAACTCCTTTATTTTAATCCAAATTTAAATCAAAATAAAACTATTTTATTTTAATTTATCCTATTTTGAATAAAATAAACTATTTTATTTTAATCAAAATCTTTAATCAAAATAAACTCCTTTATTTTAATTAATTATGGAATCCAATTCCATGTAAAAAAAATCTTTTATTTAAAGGAAACACGGATATTCTTTCCTATTCACAAATAAACTCCTTTATTTTGAATAATATGAAATCTTATTCCATATTTAAATAAACTCCTTTATTTAAGGAAACATGGATTCACTTTCCTATTCACAAATAAACTCTTTTATTTTGAATAATATGAAATCTATTTCATATCTAAATAAACTCCTTTATTTAAGGAAAATAAAATCCAATTTCAACTCCAATTAGTTATTATGGAATCCAATTCCAACTCTAATTAGTTAAGATGAAATTCTAATTTTAAAATTAAAATAAATCTTTTATTTTAATATTAAAATAAACCTTTTATTTTAAGATTAAAATAAACCTTTTATTTTAATTATAAAATTATTAAAATTAAAATAAAACTTTATATTTTAATATTAAAATAAACCTTTTATTTTAAAATTAAAATAAACTTTTATTTTAATTATATAATAATTAAGAATATATATATAACTATTATATAACTATTATATATATATATATAACAACAAAGAATATATATATATATAACTATTATATATATATAATAACAAAGAATATATATATATATAACTATATATATATATATATATATATATATATATATATATATATATAATTACCGTATATATATATATATATAGTTCCGTTATATATATATATATATTATATATATTATATAACTAAAATATATATATCATATATATATATATTATATCCTATTGGTTTTGTCTTTGTTGGGATTGAACAAAAAAAATGGTCATTAAATCCGTTGCCTCAATGAATAAGCCTCAATTTTTTTTTTTTTTTTTTATTAAACCGTGTGAATTATGGCGATATACTTGATTTCCGTGACGGTGATTTTTTCCAAAAAAATGGTTCTGCCGATTTTTGTTCCTTTTTTTTTTTTTTAAATTTTATACATTAAAATTATGCCCAATTAAATTGTTCTAAACACATATCAATATACATATCAAAACTGAAATAATTAATAATTCGCATAAAGGTTTGGCTCTGATGCCACTGTAAGGTTTTGGAATATTCATGTGCGCAATCAAATTGCAAAATAATGCGGAAGCGTGTAAAAATCAGAGTTTAAAATTTACAAACCATATACCCGGATCACCCTTTATGCACAATTATTAATTAAACGAAAAGATATGAAGAACAAACATACCCTTGAAGATTCGAGCTTCCTCAGGTACAAGTTCACCTCCAATCCTTTTCGCATTCAACTTGAATCCACCGGGTTTGGTTCCTTCCTTTGATCAACGTTAGCCACCCAAGCGTTTGGCCTCTAGAGGTGATCCACCAAGGAAAAATAAAGAATTCAAGAAGATGGGGTATTGGCTCAAACCCTAGTTTTTCTATCTCTATAGAAAGGGTGTACTCTTCCAACAATTGGAATTATGTCGTATGTTGAAAAAGTCAACAACCCATACCACCCATAATAAGACTCCTCTTATTTATTGATGTGGGCAACCCTCCTTAACAATTAAGAAATTGGGTTTTATTTAATTAATTAAATTCTTTTAATTAATTAAGCTCCCTAATCTTATTAGGGATAATTAATTAAACTCCTTTAACTAATTTTCCCTCCTAATCCTATTAGGAATAAATGAGAGTACTTATATTAAATTAATTCCTAAACTCTTTTAGAAATTAAAATAATAATAATTGTAATAATATTAATAAGATTCCTCTTATTAATTTATATTTAATATTTCTAAAATATTAAATAATAAATATTAAGCTATTTAATTTATTCTATCACCATAGATTAAATTAAATATACTTAACATATTATTACGATTATGCCATTAACTTCTTAAATAATTATTCTTCCTTTTATGGTGTGACCCTTTAGGTTCTCCATACTAAACCTATTGTTTATAAATCAATTAGAATAATTCTAATCTTATTTAAATAAATAAATTAAACAATTAATTTATTTAAATAAATAATATTTATTCTACAATAGGGATAAGCCTCCCTAATGATCAACGACTTTCCGGATAATATAGATTTCAACATTAATCATTAAAGAACCTTTGAGTAAATAGTTACCGCATAATTCAATCCTTCCACCATACAATGTCCCAATTAAATATAAGACATGAAATTACCGTCAAGTCTTATTTTATTTAATTATATGTATTTCGATCCTTAAATGCACAACTCAAATAATGCAAATTAGAAACTCCTTTCTAATTTCATTCTTTAACCAAGGACTACCGGGTTGTCATTTATCGAATCACATAGACATTTCTCTTCTTTTATTAGAAGTGGTAGATTCTTTATCGATCATACATTATCTCCATGTACAACTTATTATACCCAAGCATACCCTTTGATATACCCTAAGGGTCTTAAGGAATAAGTCAAAGTATAACTCATCATACACAAGATACTATGATGATCTCAAGTCCAAGGATCACTTGACTACTATCACTACAGAGAATTCCTATCGACAGCAAATAAAACTCCATTAGGTATTCCTTAGCGAGCCACGCTCAGTGAACTTATTCTCTAATAAGCACCTACATACTTGCTTTAGTGTCTCCACACAAATGATCATGAGATCAATCATCCTCATCCAATGAGCAAGCAACGTATGTACCAATCTATCCGGATTCACTAATCCCCAATTTAGTAATCCAATGATTGGGAACTATTTTAGTTTTAAGCTTTCTAAGAATTTAGATCTCATTAGAATGATCATCATCATTATTCTAAAAGCATTGCTTAAAACTATGGGTTTATCACATATTATAAAACAGCATCATGTAGATAATTAAAAGCCTTTAATAAATTAATACTTTTTATTAATAAATGAATAAGATTGTTACAAAGTATATGCTTTATCATCAAACATGATTGGCTTGTGTGCATACTACTTTCAGGAAGTACATGTGGACATTGAGGTGCCTCCAGAGATTCAAGAATGGGTCAAAGACAAACCTAAACCCAACCTTGACCAAACCACTTCCTTCAATCTCGGAACCTTAGAAAGCCCTAAGTTAATCCAGATTGGTTCAGATCTTACCCCAAACAAGCGGAATGACATGGTTATGCTATTAACCCAATTCCAGGATGTGTTTGCATGATCTCACAAAGACATGGTGGGTTTTTCCACTGACATTATCCTTCATCGCCTTCACATTAAAGAGGGATTTAATCCAGTCAAGCAAAAGGTCAGGACATTGAAACCTGAGTGGAGTTTGAAAGTGAAAGAAGAAATTGTGAAACAGTTTCAAGCTGACATCATCATGGTGTCCACATATACTGAGTGGATATCCAACATTGTTCCCGTACCTAAACCCGGAGGGAAGGTGCGAGTATGCGTGGATTACCAGGACTTGAACAAAGCTTGCTTAAAAGATAGCTTTCCGTGCCATTTATCCACATTCTCATTGACAATATCGCTCAATCTCGCATGTACTCCTTGTCGATTGCTTTCAGGTACCATCAAATCATGGTCGCTGAGGAAGATCGTGAAAAAACTGCTTTCATCATGCCTTGGGGGAACCTTTTACTATAGACAGTTGTCATTCGGCCTCATCAATGCCGGAGCCACCTACCAGCGAGCTATGATGGCTCTCTTCCATGACTTAATGCACAAATAGATCGAGATCTATGTGGATGACATCATTGTCAATCCCGGAAGGAGGATGACCACTTAGACCATCTCAGAAAGCTATTCAACAGGTTGCGTAAATACAACCTAAAGTTGAATCCAGCCAAGTGCGCCTTTGGCGTTAGATCAGACAAGTTGCTAGGATTTCTAGTCAGCCACAAAGGGATTGAGCTGGATCCTACCAAAATCTAGGCCATTACGGAAATGCCCATTCCTCAGATAGAGAAGGAAATACGGGGATTTTTGGGAAGAATCAACTTCATTAGCAGGTTTATCTTCAACTCACAGCAACCTGTGAGTCAATCTTCAAGCTATTAAGGAAGAATTCCTCTATGAAATGGAATGATGGGTTCCAGAATGCCTTCCTCACAATTAAAGAATAGCTAATCAAAGCTCCCATTTTGGTACCACCCAGGGATGATGTTTCCATGTTTATGTACCTGTCCATAAGTGACAACGCAATGGGCTGCATGCTGGGACAGAAGGACGATAGAGGCCAAGAATGAGCTATCTATTACCTCAACAAAAGATTCAGCAACAGTGAATATAAGTACACTCTGATCGAAAAGACATGTTGTGCTTTAGCATGGGCTTCCATGAGATTACAAAATTACCTCCGTGGTCACACAACCCATCTCATATCCCGCGTGGATCCTCTCAAATACGTGTTCAATAAACCCATGTTAAATTGCCGACTGTCCAGATGGCAGTTGATCCTACAACAATTTGACATCGTATATGTGACTCAAAAGTCCATTAAAGGTCAAGGAATTGCGGATCAACTAGCCGCCACACCCTTAGGGGATTTCAAACCCTTGGAGACATACTTCCCCGATGAGGGAGTAATGACAGTTCAGTAACACCATCAGTATGATACACGCCAAGCATGGAAGATGTATTTCGATGGAGCTGTTAATATGGAAGGTTCTGGAGCTGGAGCAGTTCTAGTATCCAATACGGGGGAGCAGTATCCCGTCGCCGTCAAATTGTAGTTTGTCAGCACCAACAACACAGCTGAGTATGAAGGCTGTCTCGTTGGGCTAAAACTCGCCCGTTCATTGGGCATCAGGAGGTTAACTATCTTTGGGGATTTAGAGTTAGTAATCAGATAATCAACCAGAATCTATCAAACCAAGGAACTACATTTGTTATCTTACCATTGGCAAGTTTATAGATGGTTTTGGAGTTCGAAGAAATCTCCTTTCTACACGTTCCTCGTAATAGGAATGACTTTACAGACGCATTAGCAACTTTGGCCTCCTTGATTCGCATATCAGACAAAGGACACTTGCCAAGCGTCACAATTTCCCTACACAAGGCCCCAACCTATGGGAATTACGTTGGAGAAGTATCGGATGATCTACCTCCCATCCAATATCCTTGGTATTAGCATATCAAGGAATACATACGAGATGAATCTACACCCGCTGAGGCAAGCCTGACTGAGAATAGGCGGATCCATCAACTTGCTACGAAATTCTACCTGAGTGGAGATGCGCTCTACAAAAGAGATGCAGGACTAGGTCTCCTCAGATGTTTAGACAAAGATCAAGTCCAAAGGCTTATGTATGAAATCCATGGTGGAGTCTGTGGCCCCCACATGAGTGGCCCCCTCCTTGTCAAGAAAGTCCTCAGGACAAGACATTATTAGCTATCTCTTAAAGCTGATTGCAATGACCACGTCAAGAGATGCTATTAGTGCCAGATTCATGGGAATGCTATACACGCCCCTCCACGGGAACTCCACAATATGAGTTTACCTTGGCCCTTCTCAATGTGGGGAATGGACATTATCGGGCCCATTGAGCCTAAAGCCAGTAATGGACATCGATTTATCTTCATCATTATCAACTACTTCACCAAGTGGGTAGAAGCAGCCTCCTTCCCCAGGGTTACCAAAGAAGTCATCATTGCTTTCATCAGAAACAATGTCATTTATCGATATGAACAACCAGAGGTGATTGTGTCAGACAATGCTAAGAACCTCAACAACAAAATGATGGTGGAATTATGCAGTAAATTCCACATCAAACATCTCAACTCTATCATCTATCGTCCGAAGATGAATGGTGATGTTGAAGCGGTAAAAAAAACATTAAGACGATTATGCAAAAGATGTCTGCCAACCACAAAGATTGGCCTGACTTATTGCCTCTTACTCTGTTAGCCTACAGAACCTCAATGCGCACTTCCACTGGGGCAACCCCCTACGCATTAACCTATGGGATGGAAGAAGTGCTCCCCATAGAAGTTGAAATAGAATCCCTCAGAGTGTTGATAGACGCTCAGCTGGAGGAAGACCAATGGGTACAAGACAGGTATCACCAATTGTCTCTGATAAACGAAAGGCGAACCGCGGCTATCTTCCATGGTCAGTTATATCAACAAAGGATCGCCAGATCCTACAACAAAAAAGTCTGGCTACGGCAGTTTAGACAGCATGACTTGGTTTTGAAGAAGATCCTTGACAACCAAGATCAATCTAAGGGAAAATTCGCTCCTAACTGGGAAGGCCCATTTGTTGTCAAGGAAGTATTGACAGGAGGCGCTCTCAGATTGCAAGAAATGGACGGCGATGAATTTCCACAACTCATCAACTCGGACACCGTGAAACGATACATTGTCCGAAGTTGCCATCAAGCAAACATCCTGGTGTTGAATCATCAGATCACCAGTCATTCCGGTTCTTTAACCCTTTACCACATATTAACTTTTCCACACTTTGCCCCTCAGGGAAACATACTTTTCAAGCCAGCAGTCTGGCTTCTCTGTGTTCCTACAACTTAGGTCATCCCACTTCGGATTGAACCTCTCGCGTTTGTAGTTTGTCTACCCATACATGGGATTAAACTTCTCATACCTGCAGTTTATCTTCAACCTAGGATTAAACTTTCTCCTCCCCGCAATCTGACCTATACATGGGATTACACTTTTCCACTCGCCCTGAGGGGCGAACTACGCCGACCTGATCTCCTCTTCAATAGGAGTATGTAGGAAACCATTTCATATAGCCGTGTCGCAATAAAACAAAAACAACAAAAACATTCCTACACCATTTCTGCCACATACATCGTAGAACCTCTTACACCAGGTTCGAACTACGTAGACTTGATCTCCTCTTCAATAGGAGTACGTAGGAAGCCATTTATGGTTCGGTCTCATCACCCCCTACCAAAACAAAAACCCTTGTCAAATGGTACTGGGATAATCCTTCAATCCACTACATTTCATTGGCTTCAGACCAAAGGGATCGAATTACCTAAACTCCTCCTAAATAGGAGATTCGGCGACCATCTAAGCTGTGGTCATACGTTGAAGACCAACACCAATCCATAAGATATGGAATTAACTAGGCTTCTCCTAAATAGAAGTACTGGCGACCATCTGTGGTGCGTTCAATCTTAGAGAGGAATGCCAAAATCCTCTCCACATTTCCATGCAGAAACCAGTCCCAAGACACCAAAGATGGTAGGGTTACATACATATCAATGATCCATTCTGAACTGTCCAGAGACATCTCAATGCCCATCCTTCAAGGAGGAATTCAGAATACATCAAAATCACAAACCCTGAACCAGCATGCAAAATATCAAGCAAGCAACAAAGTATATCTAAAAGGGAAGTGATCAAAAATATATTTCCCTGCTATATATATAATGATGTTTGATATACACAATGTAAAATATACATGACAAAATGGCTAAGCTAGTCTGTGCAGGAGAATACAAACTCATCTACAAGTCCGGATATATGCGAGCTAACAAGCCCAACATAGCATCCCTCTTAGAACAAGGAGGCAAAGCTGTAGTCTCCTGTACGAAAATATGCACACGACCCAACAGATCTGCAGCCATCTGCATGGTGACCATATACTCATCAATATAAGCGCTCATCTCTACGATCATGCCAGTGGTAAGGGACCTCAATGCAGTACTATCTGTAATGGCTACATCCTGGGTAGATATGGCACTATCCTGCTCAACTATCACAGCTTCTCTGGCTGATCTAGCCTCATCCCGCTCAACAACAGCGGCATCTCTGCGAGCTAATGCCTCGTCTCTCTCTAACAGAGCTGCGTCTCTCCCATCAAGGGCAGTCAACATCAAGGCTCTAGCCTGGTCTCTCTTGAAGGTCATCAGATGAAGACTCTGCTCAAAGTATTGTGCTGAATGTTGAATCACAACAGTATTAGTACTAGGAGAATCTAAAGGAAATGTTGGCAACCCAACAACTGACTCCTCCTCGATGTAGGAATCAATATCTTTCATAGGCTCTACATCGTCTAAATCACTACTCGGTAATGCGGATACTACCACAGCTGATGCAATCTCTGTATCCATCCATGCGAAATACTCTGCAGAACAACCCGGATGGCTCATAGAAAATGCAGCTATCTCACGCTGATCCCAACAAGCATACACATGGGATCGGTCCTCTGCTGAAAGATAACGAGAAGCGGAATCTCAATTCGACGCCTCAAAAGGATGAAAATCCTAAATCGTCAAATCATGACATCACGGCAAATAGCAGGTAGGTAGTCGTGCCTTTCAAGCCAGCCAGAGGGAGATTGTTTATGCCCGAAGCGTGAGTAATAAAGCTGTAAGGTGAGCTAAGCCCTGAGCACAGCAATATGCTAAACGGATCCTTGATATCCGCCAAGAACATCGACCAAGACATGGCATCTGTACACTCTGATGGCTGAAAGGAGTATGACATGGCTATATCATGGGTGAAACAATACCCATGTTGTCTAAAGGTGCCAATCCATCTTAAGTGTGACATAAACCACACGTATAGCATAATCGAAATTTGCCCGTGAACACTCATATCCGGATAAGCACAAGAAGATGTAAATCGAATTTCAAAGTCTCTGCTATAATCATGGGAATGATGGTATGACCCTCCCTAAGAGCTCCCACTGCCATGATGATTCCAATGTATATCTCATCCATGTACCGTGGCATATAGACAGACGATAGCACGCACAATATCAGTACATCCACTCTGGCTCGACGCCAATATTGATCCTCCGGTGCGGTGAAATCCTCGGAATGTCGTGTATAACTATCCTCAGAGCCAAATCTGTCAAACAGAAAATACTGGGATATAACGTGGCTCGATGTAAGCTCATCCTGCACCACTCTGAGCCTCAATCCAGTGAGGGTCATGAATCGTCGACTCATGTCTCCTAAAGCCATATGCACGCAAGGTCTGTCTAGTGGCAACATTGTCAACCGTGCATACTCCTCCAGAGTAGGAGTCAACTCCTGGGTCCCAAATCGGAGAACCTGCCTCTCCGATACCCAATGCTCTTGCATCCCCGGTGGGGGTTACAGCGTGGATCCCCGACGGGGGTTACAACGTCGATCCCCGACAGGGGTTACAATGTGGATCCCCTACGGGTTACAACGTGATCCCAATGGGTTACAACGTGATCCCCGAGGGGGGTTACAACGTGATTTCACGACGGGGGTTATGTGACAACCCGAGAATTTTGAATTTTTTTAAAATTTTTATTAATTGATTTAAGGTTCAAAATTAGAGCCTAGATAGAAAATTAGTGTATGTGTTTAATATTTTTAAGAATGAATTTTGAGGATTTCAAAATTCAGTAAAGGATTTAGGTGAATTATTTAGGATTAAGGGAATAAGCGTTTATGTTCTGTGTATATGTGTGCATGATGTGGTTAAGGGTCAAGGGTTGACCAGGTAAACGATATCTGTGATAAATCCTAGGTATATATTAAGAACTTCAACGTTCGGCTAGAAAACCCTAACAATTAACAAGAAACCCTAGAAACTGGTTTTGAAACCCTAATCTGGGAACTTAACGGAGAATTATATTGCTTAAGTGCTATTGATTATAATATTAATTAGGGTAAAGCTTAATTAATTAGCAAACCCTAATTTCAAATTTCGAAAAACCCTAATTTCTGGTTTAGGAACCCTAATTTGTAATTCGGGAAAACGAAAGTGTTAATTAAATAGTTTTAATGTTAATTAGGATATACTAATTCTAATTTTCAAGTTAAGTAATTAGAAAACCCTAATCTAATTACAAAATATAATTTCTAAATTAGAAATGTATTTTTATATTAGAAACCCTAATTTTTGGGTTGTAAACCCTAATCCATGATATTGACTCTAATTGCTTAATTAGCAATTTTAATTAGGAAATGCTAATCCTAATTAGCAAGATTTAAGTTATGATTAAGAAATTTTAATATAATTAGAAAATTCTAATTATAACTTAGAAATATTAATTTTCTATTTTTATAACCGAAATTTGAAAATCTTGGAAATTAAATTTTCAAACCCTAAGGGTTTACAACCCTAAATCCTAAATGTTCCAAACCCTAAACCCTAAGGGTTTGGCCATTTACTATAATGCCATTAAAATTAAATGCTAAAAGATCATTATACCCTTATTGAATAATTGAGGATTTCTTGCAAATCTAGCCAAATGTGGGTTGGTGAGCAACTCCACCAACTCCTAGACTGAAAATATCAGCATCTCAGCCCTTTTATATCAACCATTACATGCATCTAGCTTGATTTATATAGATATACAGAGAGGAAATGGTCACTTTAAATTTCATTTTTCTCCTAACCCTTCTCTCTCTAAAAATTCGGGATTTAGTGTGATATGGAGTATGGAGATGAAACAATATTAAACCCTAACTCTCCATGATCAGCAGCAAAAGTCAGAAATCATGAATCAAAGCTCAAAGTGGTAAGAACCCTAAAATTTTGAAATCCTTTAATCTTATGTTGTTTAATGTTAGTTGTTGGTTAAATATGTGTTATAAGGTGTCAATTAGAGATCTGGGTTGTTGGATCATGGATGTATAACATCTAGATGCTCGAATCTAGCATTTTTGAAAATTTGGAAATGATGAAAAAAGTGGCCTGACAGTCGAATGTCAGGCCCTCTCAATCTGTGAGTGTTATATGTTTAGTGTGTTTTTTTATCTTAGATCTGTTCTATGTCATGTGTTCTTTAGTCTGGATCATGAATCATGTTCAGATCATGTATATATTTCAAGTTATGAGTGGTCAAAGTGAGTTGACCGAACACAAAACTTAGAATCTGGGCAACCCAAAATTTTTCCAGTGTTCTGACAAGCTTTTCTAAGCTCTAGATCTTGTTGTGTGTTACTCGTTTGGTCATGATGCTGGTTTCATGTTGTAGCCTGGTATATTACCTTCAAATCCTTGTTAGTAGATCACCTTGATTAACAACATGATCGATTGTAGCAATGGTCAAACAAGCGTTGACCAACCGAGACGGATGAATTTTTAGAAAACTCAGAATTCACCAAGAACAGGTTTTGTCAGGTACTTTGACCGTCCTAAATCTGACATTGGTGATGTTTTTTAACTGAGATGTTGTCATGTACATTTTCCTTGACACATGGACTATAGACTAGAATCGTAATATCGACCATTTGATGACCAAACCATAAATAAAATGGATCTTGAAAGAGACCACTCGAACTGCCTGGGTTTCTGGAAAACCCAGGAACGTTCTGACAACATTTTTGTAAGCCCAGATCTTCGTGATATATTAATGTATGACCTATATTGTGGTTGATAGTTGTAGTGGTGCATACTTACTACATGCTCAACGTTTAAAATA
This sequence comes from Panax quinquefolius, assembly GCA_020205615.1. Lineage (NCBI taxonomy): Eukaryota > Viridiplantae > Streptophyta > Magnoliopsida > Apiales > Araliaceae > Panax > Panax quinquefolius. Next base: position 96,410,593 of record CM035171.1, on the reverse strand, counting down.
TCCCAGAACCTGTTTAGACTAAGAGTTAAGGCTGGTCAAACCACCCAACCGATAACTGGCTATGAATTTCTGGAAATGCTTAAGAACTTGTGAAGAACACCAACGCCGACGGATTTGTCGCCTAAGACCCCATTTAGCGACACTTAATTATTGAAAATTATTTAATTTAATTAATAAATAGATAAAAATAATTTTTAATTATGAAAATACTAAATAAATTCCGAAAAATTATTTTAAATTCTAAAAAATAGTTTTTAATTATTTAGAGTATATTTCATAAATATTTAGTATTTTTGGAATATAAATGGTATTTAATTTATTTAATTATAATATTAAATAAATGATTTAAAAATAATTTTAAATACTTGAAAAATCATGAAAAATAATATTATGGTATAATAAAAATATTTTAAGTTATTTTTAGTGACTTTTAATATTTTGTGATGAATTTCATTAATTAATTAATATTAATGATAATTAGTTTATTTAATGAATATATTAAATAAATTATGGAAAAATAGAATTAATGTTTTATAAATCATATAAAATGATTTAAGTGTTATAAAAATACTTTAAGTTATATATTATAACTTTTGATATTTTGTCATGAAAATATTAATATTTTAATATTAATAGCAATTATCTGGATAATGGATTTAAGTGTTTAAAAATCATATAAAGGTGATTTTAAAGTATTAAAATACTTTGTGATATTATAAATATATTATAATATTATGACATGTATTTCATTAATATTTGATAATAAATAAATATTAATGATATTAGAATATTGTGGTATTTAATTTATTTAAATATGTTTTTAATGATTGAAAAATCAAGATAAATAGTAATAATTATTTAAAAATTATTACGAACTTACGAAAAATAATTTGACTGTTAATAACATTATTTAAGATAATTGTTAAGTGTTAAGTCAGATTTTAATGGAACTTAGACTCGATAAAAGTCCGACTAGACTGTCGGGACGTTAAAACTTTGTCGAACTCAAGTCAGACTGAAATAATTTGACCTGATTCTGAGTCTTATGTGTGTTATAGACTGAAAGGATTATGTGTTATATGTTTAGGTTATTATATGTATATATATATATATATATATATATATATATATATAGTATTATACTGTGATGATATTATTCTAATATTGGATATCTATATTACTAATATTAGGTCTTCTGATAAAGGCGATATAAATTGCGTAAGCGGTAATCAAATTGCTCGTGCAAGTTTGTTTTTAGTTAACTCTACTAAGAGTTGTTTCATTCGGATAAGCTTATGGTTAATCATTGTTGTTTGCCATGAATTGTACTCATATATATCAGATGTATAAGTCGTATGAAAGGTTGATCACCTTCATTACCAGCTTGGTTCGAGATATATTTGTTCATGTATAATATTTGTTCACCATAAATTTGTTCCTGCTAGTTCACAATTATATTGTTGAATTATAGCCAGCTTATTATTCAGATTATTTCAATCATGATATATCGTTATATTGTTGAACTTAAACTTGCTAGGCAATCTTTATGCTCACCCTTGCTATATCATGATCAACATTGCAGATTAAGACGAACGCGTCGGATACAAGGAAAGGTTAAAGATAATTCCAGCTTTAGTTTACGTATGCAATTAGATTTGTAATAGTAATGTATGATGATAATGTTATTGTAAGTTAAATAAGTTATGTATTATGTATAAGTTAAGGTTACTCGACATTGGGGAAAAGTGTGTAAGTTTAATGTATAAACAATTTGTGTTTATATCTTTCGCAAATAGTAATAGTTGTATAGAATGATCGAACCGGATCCGCAGTGATTCGGGACCTCGGATTCGGAGACCTCACAGTTGGTATCAAAGCTGTAGGTTATGAACCTTAGGTAGGAATACCTGAGACTAATAACAGCAGTGATTAGGATAAGTACTAACTCGTATAGAGTTAGTTGGTTGGTAAGATTCAAAGACTAATCTCGGCGAGTTATAAGATACAGAGTTCCCTAACTCTGATAATAAAGTTGAACAGTAGTGAGAAATAGATAGAGTCTAAAAGACTAAAGGTGCAGTGATAGGAGATTATAAAACAAAACGATCAAGATATAGAAATGAATCGTAATATATATGATGAGATCACCCCATGATCTGATAAGGTTATAGTATGGAGGAGGATCAAGCAAATGATTGAAAAGTTTACAGCAATAATTGCTGAGTGTCAGTTGTACTATGAATTGGTACAGATTCAGGAAAGGATTATGAATACGAGTTAAATGAAATTCGTATTGAAAAAGGGGGTTAGTGTTAGGTGGGGATTCAATTGAGGACTCATGTCAGCAGCTGAGTTGTATGATTCCTTGTGTGGGCGGGGAATTGTACTTGGTGTAACAACTACTTAGTTCTGACAATGATAATCATTGGAATATTTGTGTCGCGTTATTTGCTATATGCATGTTAAGAGGGTGATTCCTTTCTCGTGTGTATAACAGATAGATAGGTCATATGTAGAGGATATAAGGTTAAGTACGAGTTCTTAAAACTCATACTTATGTGACATACTTAATTCATAGTTATATGAAATATTTATGAACCCCTCAAATGAATCTGACCAAAGGTCGGGATTAGGAAAGTTCTTAAACTCATATGATTGTGGCAATTTATGGACTCATAAGTGTGGTTTTACGAACTGGGTATAGTTGTTTAAAAATGGAGTATAGAGGATAATATGAACATATAGTGTGACGAACGAGAATTTTGTAATTAATTTTAATATTTATTGGATTAAATAAATATTTTTGATGATTTAATTATTAGATTAAATAATTAATTGATGCAATTGTGGTAGATTAATTTAATTATATGTGTTATATTTATTAAATTAATGAAGAGAATAATTATTATTCAAGTATGTCATTATGTGAGCTTATTGTATTAAATGAAATATTTAATAAACATAATGTTATTTTAATTAATATAATAATTAATTAGAGATTTAATAATTTGATATAATTAATTAATGAGAAAATTGATTATATGATTATTTGAATTTATGAGAAATTATTATATTTAATTTTAAATAAGATATTGATTTATTTTATAAAGGAGTATGACATTAATTAAACTATATGATAAAGCTTTATTAAAATAAATGGTTTTGTAATCTATTAAGCCTAGCCAAACATGGCCTTAGTGGGAGTTACTAGCAGTTACCCATGACTGGGTTAACTAACCAGTATGCGCGTCAATTTCTTCCTTTATACGTACTCTCCTTTCCTTTTCTTTTTATTAATTTTGGCTATGTCTTGAGATACAGAGAGAGAGATTAAGAAATTCAAGAGAGAGTCCAGAGGATTTTGTGAGAACTTAGTGATTGAAGAAATAATCTAAGCCTATATATATATACTTTATTCTCAAGGTAATCTCTTCTTCCCAAATTTTGAAGTTACGTCATTTAGTTTTTATAAAAATGGCTTTCATATATTCTGTAAGTCTCTGTGAATTGGGAGATGATGATTTTTATAAGAATATGTGTAATAATTCGAGTAGTATAACATATTTATTATGTAGACCATATCATCAGTATCATAAAACATGTCATTATACGATGACTTGTTATTTCAAAATTTCAGAGTATGGGTTTTGGCCTTATGGCCCTATAAGTGGTATTTAATGCGTTGATCGTATATTATCCCTAAACTTTATACTCGTATATTATTATACATGTGGATACGAAGAGACCAAACTTTAAACGAACGAATTCGGTGTTATAACGAATCCGTAATGTCAATTTTCATGTTTTATTTTCAAAACCTTCAAGAACATCAAAGTCAGAGAAATTATAGATTTTAACTCTGTGATTATGTGCTTTAATGGGTTAAAACCATTCTATAAATGTTGGGTTATGTTTATGCATGAATTATAACATGTGTATATGATTAATTTCGTGTAGTAGTAATTTAATTAGAGTTTTTGTCAGTTGTGTTACGCAATTTTCGCTGATTGCGTAGCAGTTCTCGTTCATGCAGCGCCATGGGCCAGCCTCAAGCCTTATGTCCCGCATACAAGTGCACCATGGCCAATAAAGACTGACACTCAATCGTCAAGAATATGTGGCCAAGAATATTAATACCAGCCACATAGTTGTGTAAAAGTTTTAGTATTAAAAGTGTAAATACAAATACCACTCTCCGTAAAAGTTCATAAACAAAAATTTTAAAGTGTTAAAGTCCATAAATGAGATGTTAACTTAATGTAATGAACATAAAATTATGTTATAAGTATAATGAGATGTTAAAATAGATACTTAGCATGTAAATAACATAATTACATGTGGATTGAATTATTGATTACATAATTAAATTATTATTCATGAAGTGATATTATGAGACTGTAAATGTGATCATTTGACTAAGTATAGTTAAGAATCAAAGTAGACAAAGAGAATGAGTTTTGATGATTAGTTAAGTTATAATTAACTAGTATCGTGAATGTGAATGGTATGTAGGATTAAATTCAAAGAACGTGCTTAGTTAAAGTGTAATCTACACACGAGGCAAGTTTCATAACCCTACTTGTCATTATTGTTCAAGTTTATTAGTTATCTCGAGTGAATTGTCATTATTATTATTCAAGTTCAAATGTTATATTAAAGATTTATTATCTTTTCAAAGCATGATTCAGTTATACAATAATTGTCCTATTATATACGTCTTGAGATTATTATTCAAATCGAATATCATTATTGTTGAACCCTATTAGACTAGTGAACTTTATTATTTCAACTAGTCCTTAGTTGATGAACGTTCTAAATTTCAGAACCCTTATTGAATTATCCAAACCAAACTTCCTTTGGTGCGGACTCGAATGTCAAACTGAGATGAACAACCCTGCAAAGGGATTTACTTATGCATTAGCGTTAAGATATTGTGCACAGTATGGTACTAAAGGCTGATCCCCCTAAGTACGAGTAGAATGGTCCATAGTCTTATAACTGTTAAAGGTTTCAGGTATAACCCTTGATAACCTAGGACATAGTTCAAGGTCTTATGACCCTCAGAATTCTTTTGATTCTTGTTATTCATTCTTCATTCAAAAGTTGAGCTTTTATTCAGATGTCTTTGATTTACTCGCATGTTATTATATTGTTATTTCATTATTATACTTGTGGGAAATAATGCTCACTCTTGCTTAATAATAACATTGCAGTTAAGAACAAAAGAACTGATGAACCTTCCACTAGTAAAGGCAAGGGCAAAGTTAGCAAGTGATGAAGACTTGTTATTTTTATTAGATGATGTATTTATGCTTAAGACTTGAGTTAACGATGTTGTTTAAGACTTATTTGTTTATGATTCCGCACAGATGTTTAAGGTTAGTTTAACTTGGGATTGTATTATTATTATTCGGATGTTGTAACCCTTAAAGGGAAGATTTTTATTCTATCTATTGTATGGTTTGCATTTATTATGGGTAGATAGATAGATGATATTTGTACAGTGAACACCAAATCCCGTGGAATTGAAGTACCCGGATTTGGGGGTGTCACAAGCTGGTATCAAAACTGTAGGTTATGAACCTTAGGTGGGGGAACAAACTTAGGTAGTAGCCTTATAGAAAGAAGATAGTGATAGAAAACTCTTATCGAGTTATAAGAAATGAATTTATGTAATTCATTGAAGATAATAAAAGACCTTATGTGTTTATGTGTTAAAGTATGCGTTAGATGATACGACTTAGTAACTAAAACTTAAAATTTTGTTGTCAGGATGTCGAATGTTGGTGAAGCTAGTCAAGCTGGGGAGGAAGAACCCCGTGTACCTATAAGATCGATCGAGGAGGAGCCCCTAGACATTCATGTCGTTAGGGGAGCAAATGTATGGAGGGAGTCATCTCCATTGATCACCGTTGTTGGTCAGGAGCATGAGCCCGAGACTGATCTTGAGGAGGATCCTAAGGAGGAATTTGTTGAGGAAGAGGAAGAGGAAGAAGAGAGTTACCTACACACCGCTTGATGCCGAGATGTATGACACGTTATACCACCGTAACGTAGAGTTACAAGATGAGGTCCAGGATTTGACTGAGCGAGCGGTTATTCAGCATATTACTCTAGAGCAGAAGGAGAGGGAGATTTCGACTCTTCACTCACAACTGGGAAATGTAGAATGGGATTTGGTCCATGAGAAGGGTCAAACCGAAGATAAGACTGAGGAGATAGAGAAACTGAAGAAGGAACTGAAGGAAACCTCCGAAAGACTAAAAATAGCAGAGGAAGGCTGGGTAAGAGAATCACGTCGAGCTGATCGTGCAGAAGATGATGGTCGTGAAAAGAAGGCAAAGATTGGGGAGACATATTCTACACTTAACAAGGCAATGAATGAAACCCAAGATTGAGTTTTGAGGTACCCGATCCAATTCGAAGGACTACCATTGTACATGATGGATCGCAGGATGATGTATCACATCTTAGAAGAGGAGTGTAGCAAGGCTAATCAGTACCTTAACCGACAGTGATATGATTTGTTTAATTATGTGAAGAACTTAATTAGTTTTAGATGTAAATTCTGACGTGTTTATGAACGAACGAATATTTGAATGTTTTCAATCCTGTGGATTCTTTATTCCAGAATAGTTGATGTAAATAGCAGTTATGTTATCGTTTAATGTTAAAACATTTGATTTGAATGAAAATATATCAAGTTGTTTGAGATGATGTGTTAAATGAGTATGTTAAATTATTAAGTAATGTCTTAACTATTTAGAGAATAAATAAAGTTCTAATAAGCGTTTATTTAACAAAAAAATGCCGCCAAGGAGGAGACAACAACGTCAACCGGCTCAGGAAGAGTCTACCAATAATAACAATAATGTCAACGCAAATCCCGTTCAACAGTTAGTTAACTTACTGACTGGAGCAATGAACAATCAACCTCAAGCTCCACCAAACACAACGTTTAAAGACTTCAAGGCGGTGGGACCGCCAGAGTTCAAAGGTTCCATGAACCCAATTGAGGCTCAAACGTGGGTTATGGAAATGGAGAAGGTTTTCAACGTTGTTAGGGTTAGAGAAGACCAGAAGACCGCTTTTGCAATTTTTATGCTGAAGTCTAAGGCTAGCTACTGGTGGTAAGCAAACAAAGTACGAGGAGGTGAAGGTGTAATTACGTGGGAGAGATTTAAAGAGATGTTTTTCGAAATATATTTCCCAACTAGTTCGCAGAATCAGATGGAGGTTCAATTTCTGGAACTGAAGCAGGGAAACATGAGCGTACCTGACTACGCGGCTAAATTCAATGAGTTAGCGAGATTCGCCCCGTACCAAGTACACACTGACGAGAGAAAGGCCAAAAGATTCGAACAAGGACTAAAGCCTTGGGTATACGGTAAAGTATCAATGTTTCAGCTAAACAAGTTTGTCAGAGTACTGGAAAAGGCCATCCTGTAGCGCCCTCAAATCCGGGTATCTTCCAACCCGACAGATGGTGCTATACTGTACAACATTCATACATTCATTCAATTTGAAAAGTCTCAAAGAACGAATATAACTTCTATATATTTAAAGTAATATTTACATTTCCCAAGTTCTAAACCCGTTACAAAGGTTCTTTGTCATAATATCCGTTAAATTACAATAATAGACCTGTATTTATTACAAGACAACCTTAAGTAATCTTCCTTAGCTTTTCCTTTATCCTTTTCAATCCTTCCGGACGTTTTTTAGTGCATTCATATGGTTCAAGCAAGAGTGAGCATAACTAGCTCAAACAAGTATAACAATTTAATAACAACATGCTTGACACATACAAATCGTATATCTTCGATAACTGAACAATAGTTATGAAGTACTACTGATAATTCAAAATAGCACTTCATCTTTTCTTTCAAAATATTTTACAATAACAACAGTATTTAGTAAAACATTCACTCCGGTCAGAGACCTCGAGTATTCATTCTTTATTAGAAAAGGACAACCCGGAAGCAAGTCCGTAAGCCCGATATCACTTACGAGCACTTCTAGGTGATCAGCCTATTGTACTCTATGTTAATCAACACTACATCCATTCAACGTATGCACGTTTAAGCATTTGGCAACCTCACGTGCCTGTCGTTTTATCGAAAAAATATTTGTTTAACATATCAGTCTTCTTTTGAAAGCCATGTCAAGTAGTTGACAAAAGATAGCAACATTTGATAATACATGAATAGATTATCAATTCATCAAGTCTAGCCAAAGGAATTGGCTTCAACTTCAACATACCTCAATTCATGCGAAAGAATACATGAACCTCAAAAACTTATTCATATTAAACTGAGACAAGAGTTAGGATACTTGCCTTTAGCGTCTGCTACGGTATTTTAACTTTATGTTTAAGTCATTCAAGTCTCTACAATACATGATCACATAATGCCTTAGATTAGGTCACATATAATCCAGTATGTATATGACTATATCATACCCTTCATTTCAATCTAATTGTGTATTAGATTCATTTACTATTCATTTCGATTTGTCATTATGCTTGCATTATATTTGACTAGGTTATCTCAACCTTTACATTACATTCCTTAAGGTTTAACAAAGTTTAAAAAATGTTGCCTTACCTTTCTTAAGTTATGTTTACTTTGAATCCATTTAGGTTTTCTTTTCTTTGTACTTAGAAACCTTCATTACTATCTTTGTTTCGAGATCGGCGGCATGACGCCAAACTTTATATTTTCACATCTCGCTTGCCGTAGTGCCGAGCTCTTAATGCCATTGTCCCGACTTGGCGCTGCAGACGAGTCCTTACTTAATGGTAATGTATGCCGCCACACTCCGCAGGATTTTGTCATCATTTGCATGGCCGCTGGCCACTTATCAACTAAGGTTCGCTACCGTGGTGAACTCTTGCAAGATGCTCTTTTCATCGCTCCATGCCATGACGTGGGTCTTTTTGACGAGGGTTGGCGCCGTAGGGCCAACTCTGTGCACCAGATATCAATTTCAGTTTTGAAATTTTGTGAACTTCCCGGACGCATAACTTCTTCGTTATTAGTCCGAATTGTCTTGTTCAAAAGCTTACGGTTCACAAATTACATAATCTACATGACCATTCAAGAATTTTATCTATTTAACTTCGTTTGCTAAAAATTCACCTATTGGTTCATTTTTAATGAAAACGATAAATGTTCGTGAACGTTCAACGCTCGTTTCTTCATTCTAAGTCGAAATCCGGTCATTTTCGAGTCCGCAACTCTTAAATGCCAATTATGACTTATTTCTATTGGAAAACAATGGTTTCATGATCCAACACAAAATTTGACTTCCATTCCGAGAATTTTTACGTATTCGACGATTATCGTCCAATCGTGCAAATTCTGGCAATTCTTCATTCTTATGATTTGTTCAACATTACAAATGAACTTCATTCATCATGTGAACATTTTAACATACTTAATACAACAACTTAGATTCATTGTTGGATTTTGACTTATTCTTCATAAGTTTATAACTTGTCAACTATAACTACTTAAGATTTCATTGTTAATGACTTACTATACAATTAAGGTTTCTTAATCATCATACTTTACATGCTCTTCACATATATCTTTACTTAGGTATACATGATACATATGATCATATAATTTCTTTTACATTCATATCATTTCTCTTAATAAACTTCTTACAAGTTCATATTATTTTCACATAAGTTTATAACTTATGCTAGCTTAAATGACTTATTAGCAACTTAATTGGCTTAAGTTCATTACTTACTCATTTATGTTTCTTAATCCAACTTTTCTTATCATCCCATCATGAATAGAGATAGAAGATAATTGGAGAGGAAGTCTTACTGTTTTGTTGTCTTGGTAAGTAGCTTGCTTCTTCTTCTTAGCTTATGGAAATGACTTATTGCTAGCTTATTCTCTCTAACACTTAAGCACTTTAAAAGTGTTGGATTAATTGATCAACCAACAAATGGCTTGTAAAGCTCTTCTATTTATAGACTTTCCAAGGTTAGGGTAGATTGGTCATTAAATCATCCCACCTCCTCATGCACCTCCTTACTATTCATTACTTGCAAGGCACCAAAACTTATCCTACACTTGGTCATTACTTCAAAGTCTTGGTCAATACTCCTACTTGGTCATTACATTACTTGGTCACCACATTCAACCATATTAATATGGTTTGCCCTATGGATCATAACCCTCATGGATTCCATCTTGGGCTTACATTAATTAATCCTTGGGCTTTACTTTAACAAACACTAATTGGTTCATTAATTTATAGTTGGGCTTCTCTCTCTAATTCACTTGGACTTGTATATAATTGTTTAACCAATCATCTAAGTCCATTAACATTTATTAATACACATACATATTGTTCATGTATTATTTTCGTATTATAATTCATATAGAATTTATATACGATATTTCATCCTTCATACAAACTCGTATAATACTTTGTATTATACTCGTTTTTATTACTTTGTATAATACCAAGTATCATACCATTATTACTTATTCTTTAACATTTCGCTTTGCTTAACTTTCATAAATTAAGTCCACAAGCGAAATGTTACATTTTCCATAACTAGATTTTTATTACATAATCCATCTTACCTTGTTATTCCATCATTGCGTATTTCTCGGAAACTCAAAATTATACCCCGAGCAAATACTTATGAATAGTGTTTTTATTAAAATTTCTCGTAAAACTTTTATTTTCGTCTTGGAAATCCAAACACTTTAATTCATCCACGTAGCCCAAATACTACAATATTCTAATATCAATAGGTTATACAATGACAACCATCTTGATAACACATTGAATATTATTTTATTATTATTTAATTTAATAAAATCATTTTACAATAAGATTCGAATTTCTCGGTCGTTACATTCTTCCCCCCTTATAAAGATTCTATCCCCAGAATCTCGTCTTACTTTAATCAAATAGATGAGAAAAAATTTTCTTCATCTTTTCTTCTAGTTCCCACGTTACTTCTTCAGCATCGTGGTTCTTCCATAATACTTTTACTGATGGTATTACCTTGTTCCTCAGAACTTGTTCCTTTCTATCAATGATCCGCACGCATGACTCTTCATATGATAAGTCTTTCTCGATATGAATCGGCTCATACTCGATTACATGCTTATAGTCCGGCTTATATGGACGTAATACAGATACGTGAAACACGTTATATATTCGTTCTAGGTCTGGAGGTAATGTTATCATATACGCTACCTCCCCACCCGTTTTAATACTTCAAAAGGTCCTATAAACCTTTGACTTAACTTTCCCTTCTTTACAAAGCGTATCTTTCCTTTATAGGGATATACCTTTAGAAACACATACGAGCCCACCTCAAACTCTCGACTTAGTCTATGTGAGTCCGCATACTTCTTCTGTCTGTCCTGAGCTGTGACGAGACGCATCCGAATTAACTTTATCACATCCGCTGTCTGCTGCACCAATTCTGGTCCTAGCATCCGACGTTCTTGAAAGTAATATGCACACAAGCCAATCATGTTTGATGATAAAGCATATACTTTGTAACAATCTTATTCATTTATTAATAAAAAGTATTAATTTATTAAAGGCTTTTAATTATCTACATGATGTCGCTTTTATAATATGTGATAAACCCATAGTTTTAAGCAATGCTTTTAGAATAATGATGATGATCATTCTAATGAGATCTAAATTCTTAGAAAGCTTAAAACTAAAATAGTTCCCAATCGTTGGATTACTAAATTGGGGATTAGTGAATCCGGATAGATTGGTACATACGTTGCTTGCTCATTGGATGAGGATGATTGATCTCATGATCATTTGTGTGGAGACACTAAAGCAAGTATGTAGGTGCTTATTAGAGAATAAGTTCACTGAACGTGGCTCGCTAAGGAATACCTAATGGAGTTTTATTTGCCTGTCAATAGGAATTCCTGTAGTGATAGTAGTACAAGTGATCCTTGGACTTGAGATCATCATAGTATCTTGTGTATGATGAGTTATACTTTGACTTATTCCTTAAGACCCTTAGGGTATATCAAAGGGTATGCTTAGGTATAATAAGTTGTACATGGAGATAATGTATGATCAATAAAGAATCTACCACTTCTAATAAAAGAAGAGAAATGTCCTATGTGATTCGATAAATGACAACCCAAAGAGTCCTTGGCGTTAAGGCGTAATGAAATTAGAAAGGAGTTTCTAATTTGCATTATTTGAGTTGTGCATTTAAGGATCGAAATACATATAATTAAATAAAATAAGACTTGACAAAGAATTCCATGTCTTATATTTAATTGGGACATTGTATGGTGGAAGGATTGAATTGTCATGCGGTAACTATTTACTCAAAGGTTCTTTAATGATTAATGTTAAAATCTATATTATCCGGAAAGTCGTTGATCGCTAGGGAGGCTTATCCCTATTGTAGAATAAATATTATTTAAATAAATTAATTGTTTAATTTATTTATTTAAATAAGATTAGAATTGTTCTAATTGATTTATTCACAACCTGGGTTAATATGGAGAACCTAAAGGGTCACACCATAAAAGGAAGAATAATTATTTAAGAAGTTAATGGCATAATCGTAATAATATGTTAAGTATATTTAATTTAATCTATGGTGATAGAATAAATTAAATAGCTTAATATTTATTATTTAATATTTTAGAAATATTAAATATAAATTAATAAGAGGAGTCTTATTAATATTATTACAATTATTATTATTTTAATTTCTAAAAGAGTTTAGGAATTAATTTAATATAAGTACTCTCATTTATTCCTAATTGGATTAAGAAGGAAAATTAGTTAAAGGAGTTTAATTAATTATCCCTAATAAGATTAGGGAGCTTAATTAATTAAAAGAATTTAATTAATTAAATAAAACCCAATTCCTTAATTGTTAAGATGGGTTGCCCACATCTATAAATAAGAGGAGTCTTATTATGGGTGGTGGGGGTTGTTGATTTTTTCAACATACGACATAATTCCAATTGTTGGGAGAGTACACCCTTTCTATAGAGATAGGAAAAACTAGGGTTTGAGCCATAAACACCCTTCTTCTTGAATTTTCTTTTCCTTGGTGGATCACCTCGAGAGGCCAAACATATGGGTGGCTAACGTTGATCAAAGGAAGGAACCAAACCCGGTGGATTCAAGTTGAACGCGAAAGGATTTGGAGGTGAACTTGTACCTGAGGAAGCTCGATCTTCAAGGGTATGATTTTATTCTTTATCTTTTCGTTTAATTAATAATTATGCATAAAGGGTGATCCGGGTTTATGGTTTGTAAATTTTAAACTCTGATTTTTACACGCTTCCGCATTATTTTGCAATTTGATTGCGTTCTTGAATATTACAAACCTAACAGTTCTTCCACCTCATCCCAACATAAAGGTGTTCTGCACTTTCTCCTATACAAAGCTTCATACGGCGGCATGCCTATGCTTGCATGGTAACTGTTGTTATATGCAAACTCTACTAGTGGTAGGTGATCATCCCAACTACCCTTGAAATCTATGACACCAGACCTCAACATATCTTCTAACGTCTGAATTGTTCTTTCGCTCTGCCCATCAGTTTGTGGATGATAAGCCGTCCTTAACCTCAGCTGTGTTCCCAACTGCTCTTGCAAACTCCTCCAAAAGTTCGACGTGAATCGTGGATCACGATCTGACACAATCAATACAGGTACTCTATGTCTAGAAATGATTTCCTTAACATAAAGTTTAGCTAACTGGTCTAAGTTATACTTGACCCTAATTGGCAAAAAGTGAGCCGACTTCGTCAACCGGTCCACTATTACCCAAATTAAATCGTACCCTTTTTGCGCCATCGGAAGTCCCACCACGAAGTTCATCGTGATATGCTCCCACTTCCATTCTGGAATCTCCAATGACTGTAGTAAACCACTGGGTCGTTGATGTTCGGCCTTAACTTTTTGACAAGTTAAGCACCTACTCACATACTCGCTATTTCTCTCTTCATGTTTGGCCACCAAAACTCATTGAAGGTCTTGATACATCTTAGTGCTACCAGGGATGTATAGAGTACCTCGAACTATGAGCTTCTTGTAACACTTGCTCCTTTAATTCTCGCCTCATTCGTAATCCAAATTCTTCCCTCAAATCTTAATAATCCCTCATTATCAAGACTATAATTAACCTCTTCCTTCTCTGATAACCGCTTCTTCATTTGGTTACACCATCCGCCTTGAGTTGTACCTCCTCGACTCTTTCTACGATGATAGATCGCATCTCCTTTGCAAAAAGAGTAATTGCCTTAATCACTCAAAGATCTTCACTTCTATTTCCATCCTAGTCATCTCTGTTATTAACTCATTTTGAGCCGTTCACATACACAACTTTTCCCGACCCTTCCTACTTAAGGCGCTTCAACTACATCGCTTTTCCAGTGGTGATACAAGATTTCACAATCATAATCCTTTATCAACTCCAGCCATCTTCTCTGTCTCATATTCAACTCCTTCTGAGTGAAGATATACTTTAGACTTTTATGGTCCGTATATATCTCACATTTTTCCCCATAAAGATAATGTCTCCATATCTTTAGAGCAAACACTACCGCGGCCAGTTCCAGATCATGAGTAGGGTAAACTTTCTCATAATCCTTCAACTGCCGAGATGCATACGCAATGACTTTGCCATGCTGCATAAGCACACAACCAAGTCCTCTATGTGAAGCATCACTATACACTACAAAATTTCCCGTGTCATCTAGCAATAACAAAACAGGAGCTTCACTTAATCTCTTCTTCAGTTCTTGAAAACTGTCTTCACATTTATCTGTCCATACATATTTTACTGTCTTCCTTGTTAAGTTAGTCAACGAGGTAGCTATCTTCAAAAAATCTTGGATAAATCTTCGATAGTACCCTGCTAACCCTAAGAAACTCCACACCTCGATCGCCGCTTTTTGGTTGTTCCCAATTCATTACCGCTTCCACCTTCGCCGGATCCACCGAATCCCTCTTGTCAATGACATGACCTAAAATCGCACTTTTTCCAACCCAAAATTCACATTTGGTGAATTTCGCATATAACTTCTCCTTTCTTAGTGTCTCCAACACTAATCTTAAGTGTTCGGCATGATCTTCTGGCGTCTTAGAATAGACTATAATATCATCGATAATCACCACGACGAATTTGTCCAAATATAGTTTGAACACTCTGTTCATCATATCTATAAATGCAACTGGTGCATTCGTCAACCCAAATGACATCACCAGAAACTCGTAATTACCATAACGAGTCCTGAATGCAGTCTTTGGTATATCTTCCTTCCAAACCTTCAACTGATGATACCCCATCCGCAAATCTATTTTTACTTTGCCCCTTTCAATTGATCAAAGAGATCATCGATCCTGGGCAATGGGTATTTATTTTTTATCGTTAACTTGTTCAACTCCCGATAGTCGATACAAAGCCTTAATGATCCGTCTTTCTTCTTGACAAACAACACCGGTGCTCCCCACGGCGAAACACTTTGTTGAACGTACTTCTTGTCCAATAGTTCCTATAGCTGAACCATTAGTTCTTTCATTTCCACAGGCGCCATACGGTACGGTGCCCTTGAGACCGGTGCCGTTCCTGGCATAGTATCTATCACAAATTCGATCTCCCTATCCGGCGGTAAACCCGATAATTCACTTGGAAATACATCCATGAATTCGTTTACTATAGGTATTTGTTCCATGGTTGCTCCCACTCTCTGGGTATCAACAACATGGCATAGATAACCTACACAACCCTTCCTTAAAAGTTTTCTAGTTTGTGTCATCGTAAGGCAACACGGACGTCCCAGCAATTTACTACCGTAAAATACTACAGGATGTTGCTTCAACGTCTTGATGCTCACACTTTTCCTTTGGCAATCTATAATTGCTCCATGGTTAATCAACCAATCCATTCCGAGAATTACGTCGAATTCTCGTAACTTTAATGGTATTAAATCTACCGATAACTTACAACCACGTACATCTACGCAACAACTCCTATGAATATCTTCAACAGGAATTATCTCTTCGTTTGCTACCTTAATGTTCAAAGGTATAGGAATTTTTTCGAAAATAATTCTAGTCGCCTAGCAAAATCACATGCTATAAACGAACAAGTAGCACCTAATCAAATAAAGACGTATGCATTTATATTGTTGATTGAATAATACATGTAACTACATCCCCGATGTCACCGCATCTTGACCGTCATATTAAAAGTGCGGGCCATTGATTTCCATTTAGTGGACCACTAATAGCTAACTTCCCGCTATTAGGTCCCTTATTTCCTTCTATCCCCTTCTTCGGGCAGTTCTTTGCTATGTGGTCATTTGATCCACATACAAAGCATCCGTGATTCTTCTTTGGATTGGGACAATTAGGCGAAATGTGCCCTTCCTGTCCACAATTATAACACACTGCCTTACCTTTAAGACAGACTCCTAAGTGAGTCTTCCCACAGGTTTTATAGGCCTCTATCCTCCTCTTGGAGTCCCCTTGTTTCACTCCAGTATTCCCAAAGTTAAAGCCCTTCCTCTTCTGACCGTCGCCATTTCCACTGGCTCCCTCGGTCTTGTTCCTCCATCAACCCTGCCTTTGGTCTTTCTATCTTTGTGGTACTGGCTAAGAGCCTCATTCCCACCTTCGGCAATTATTTCCTTTTCTAGTATGGTTCCAAAGGAAGTACTTTGGAACACATAGATTCGACTATAGAGCCAGGGTTTTAAGCCCTGCTCGAACCTTCTAGCCTTTCTCACTTCAGTGTCCACTTAATGTGGAGCGAATCTTGCCAGTTCGTTAAACTTGGCGAGATACCGGGAACTGCTATATCCCTTGTCTCAATTCCAAAACCTCATCTCCATCCTCCTCAGATACTGTGGGAAAATAGTTCTCAAAGAAAATCTCCTTGAACCTCTCCCACGTTAGGTCTCCTATATCGGCCCTAGCCTGGTTTGCCTCCCAACAGAAGTTGGCCTCTCCCTTCATCAAATAGGTTGCAAAGGCAACCTTTTGACCTTCCTCAACATTTGCTATTACAAATACTTTCTCAATTTCTTTTACCCAAGTCTGGGCTTCTATAGGATCCGTAGTTCCCTTGAACTCAGGCGGACCTACACTTTTAAAATCCTTAAAAGTAGTAGCTCGTACTACTCCAGGAATTACGGGTACATTAGCCCCCGTTCTATTAAATGCAGCCGTTAATAGATTAACGAACTCCTACATTGGATTAACTGGACCACACTCCGGTTGGTTAACATTAGTGCCCTGATTTCGTTGTCTCCTTCTTGGCGGCATTTTGCTATTAAGAAAACAACACATCATTATTACTTTAATCTTGTTGGTTTGTTATTATTTGTAATAAAACAACAACTCATACTCATTACTCAACATATTCCATAAAAAAATTTATATTGATTCATAACTTGTAGTATAATACTACATTGTTTATATTACTCAGCCTTAGTTGATTACATTTCCATCCCGCAATTACTTTCCAAAAATTGGGATTTACAAAAGACTACCCTTTGTTATACAAAAGAGGGTTTTACGTCACTTACTAGATACATAATATTTACATATCTATTCTATTCTAGCTATTGCTAGATTACATCTGCCGTAAGGCATTCTCGAAATCCTCACGCCGCGGGGCATTCTGCAATAACATCTCTACTGATGGTATGACGGGTCTGTCCTGCTTCTACCTGATATCTAGCTACTTGCTGCTGGAAATCTATATGAGAACTCCTATGAATATAGGACATCCTCTCCAACTTCCGCTTCTTAGTCTTTAGCTCTTGCTTGAGCTCAAAGACTTCTCCTCTCAAATCTCGTACTTTGTCCATAGCTAGGACTCTATCATCGTGCTCCTCCTCCCACATTCCTTCCATACTAGTCTTGTCCTCATGGATAGCTCAGAGTTCCTCTTTCAACTCCTTAACCTCTTGGCAGTAATGGACATTCCTATCCAATACCGACATAAACAGTGCCTTCATTGATTCCCCCGTAGACATTTCCTCCGTAGGTGGAACTCGGGTCTCAGTGGGTGAACTCAGGTCAAAGGACATCACGTCCACCTCCTCTTCCAAAGATGCCATCAAATATAGACATGTAGTCTAAATCGTCTGAGTCTCCCGACTCGATGGTCACCAACTCGGGTTCTCAATACTGGGATTTGGTAGTATTTCTACCCGATTAATCAATCCTCGCCACTACATGTATATTTTTATACATATCATTTTCTCCCGACATCTACAATAAAAAATATATAGTTTGATTAGTACACGTCAAAAAATAAAAAATATAACATAATATAATGCATTTTTATAAGGTTACTTTCCATCTTTTACTTTTTATTCTTTCGTAAGGTTATGACTTAAGGTTTTACTTTCCCCCTTAAGTTTAATAACCTAGGCTTTAATACCAACCTATAGTGCCCCCAAATCCGTATCTTCCAACCCGACGGATGGTGCTATATATCGTATAACATTCATACATTCATTCAATTGAAAAGTCTCAAAGAACGAACATAACTTCTATATATTTAAAGTAATATTTACATTTCCCAGGTTCTATACCCATTACAAAGGTTCTTTGTCATAATATCTATTACATTACAATAATAGACCTATACTATTACAAGATAGCTTAGTAATCTGCCTTAGCTTTTCCCTTATCCTTTTTCGATCCTCCGGGACGTTTAGTCTTAGCTGCATTCATATGGTTCAAGCAAGAGTGAGCATAACTAGCTCAGCAAGTATAACAATTTAATAACAACATGCTTGACACATACTAATCGTATATCTTCGATAACTGAACAATAGTTATGAAGTACTATTGATAATTTAAAATAGCACTTCATCTTTTCTTTCAAAATGTTTTACAATAACAACAGTATTTAGTAAAACATTCACTCCGGTCAAAGACCTCGAGTATTCATTCTTTATTGAAAAGGACAACCCTAAGCAAGTCCGTAAGTCTCGATATAACTTACGAGCACTTCTAGGTGATCACCTATTGTACTCTATGTTGATCAACACTACATCCATTAAACGTATGCACGCTTTAAGCATTTGGCAACCTCACGCGCACTCGCTCGCTTTCCGACAAAATATTTGTTTAACATTTCAGTCTTCTTTTGAAAACCATATCAAGTATTTGACAAAAGATAGCAACATTTGATAATATATGAATAGATTATCAATTCATCAAGTCTAGCCAAAGGAATTGGCTTCAACTTCAACATACCTCAATTCATGCGAAAGAATACATGAACCTCAAAAACTTATTCAGATTGAACTGAGACAAGAGTTAGAATACTTGCCTTTAGCATCCGCTACGGTATTTTAACTTTATGTTCAAGTCGTTCAAGTCTCTACAATACATGATCACATAATGCCTTAGATTAGGTCACATATAATTCAGTATGTATATGACTATATCATACCCTTCATTTCAATCTAATTGTGTATTAGATTCATTTACTATTCATTTCGGTTTGTCATTATGCTTGAATTATATTTGACTAGGTTATCTCAACCTTTACATTACATTCCTTAAGGTTTAACAAAGTTTAAACAATGTTATTTTACCTTCCTTAAGTTATGTTTACTTTGAATCCATTTAGGTTTTCTTTTCTTTGTACGTAGAAACCTTCATTACTATCTCGCACTGCGGCGCGAGCTCTTAATGCCATTGTCCCGGACTTGGCGCTGCGGCGCGAGTCCTTACATAATGGGCCACGTTGCGTCGCCATATTCCAGAGGATTTTGTCACTGTTAATGGCACTGCGGCGCCACTTATTGAACTAAGGTTCGCGCTGTGGCGAACTCTTGCAAGATGTCTCGATTCTTCGTTCGCCATGACGACGGTCTCTTTTTGCTTAGGGGTTGGTGTTGCTGCCCCAACTCAGGCACCGAGATATCAATTTCAGTTTTGAAATTTTGTGAACTTCTTGGACGCATAACTTCTTCGTTATAAGTCCGAATTGGCTCGTTCAAAAGCCTACGGTTCACAAATTACGTAATCTACACGACCATTCAAGAATTTTATCTATTTGACTTCGTTTGCTAAAAATTCACCTATTGGTTCATTTTTAACGAAAACGATAAACGTTCGTGAACGTTCAACGCTCGTTTCTTCATTATGACTTGTTTCTATTGGAAAACAATGGTTTCATGATCCAACACAAAATTTGACTTCCATTCCGAGAATTTTTACGTATTCGACGATTATCGTCCAATCGTGCAAATTTCGGCAATTCTTCATTCTTATGATTTGTTCAACATTACAAATGAACTTCATTCATCATGTGAACATTTTAACATACTTAATACAACAACTTAGATTCATTGTTGGATTTTGACTTATTCTTCATAAGTTTATAACTTGTCAACTATAACTACTTAAGATTTCATTGTTAATGACTTATGACAATTAAGGTTTCTTAATCATCATACTTTACATGCTCTTCACATATATCTGTACTTAGGTATACATGATACATATGATCATATAATTTCTTTTACATTCATATCATTTCTCTTAATAAACTTCTTACAAGTTCATATTATTTTCATATAAGTTTATAACTTATGCTAGCTTAAATGACTTATTACCAACTTAATTGGCTTAAGTTCATTACTTACTCATTCATGTTTCTTAATCCAACTTTTCTTATCATCCCATCATGAATAGAGATAGAAGATAATTGGAGAGGAAGTCTTACTGTTTTGTTGTCTTGGTAAGTAGCTTGCTTCTTCTTCTTAGCTTATGGAAATGACTTATTGCTAGCTTATTCTCTCTAACACTTAAGCACTTTAGAAGTGTTGGATTAATTGATCAACCAACAAATGGCTTGTAAAGCTCTTCTATTTATAGACTTTCCAAGGTTAGGGTAGATTGGTCATTAAATCATCCCACCTCCTCATGCACCTCCTTACTATTCATTACTTGCAAGGCACCAAAACTTATCCTACACTTGGTCATTACTTCAAAGTCTTGGTCAATACTCCTACTTGGTCATTACATTACTTGGTCACCACATTCAACCATATTAATATGGTTTACCCCATGGATCATACCACTCATGGATTCCATCTTGGGCTTACATTAATTAATCCTTGGGCTTTACTTTAACAAACACTAATTGGTTCATTAATTTATAGTTGGGCTTCTCTCTTTAATTCACTTGGACTTGTATAAAATTGATTAACCAATCATCTAAGCCCGTTAACATTTATTAATACACATACATATTGTAAGACCCCGAATTTTATGAAATAAAAGTATTTAAATTTTTTTTTAATTACTATTCATGAGTTACTATTCATGAGTTATTATTCACGAGTTACTATTCATGAGTTACTATTCACGAGTTACTATTCACGAGTACTATTCATGAAGCATGATAAATTTTTTTTTAAGTAGGAAGGCATTACTCAATAATTGTTACAAAGAATTACTGCTCAATATTTTATTTTATTGATTCAATAATTGTTAAGTTGATATTTTATATTATCATTGTTTCAATAATTGTCATTACACAAGATTTTCCATTATCGGAGCAATAATTCATATTATCTCAATAATATTATTAGAAAAACATTATCGCAATGTCTAGAAAGTTCTGTCAAGGAGAGGTTTGGTCACCTAATCATGCGCCAAGAAGAGAGAGATCCTTATTGAAAGCCCCTCTTTCTGAAACCACTGTTGTCAATATTGTGATTCTCAGTATATTATTTGTGAATAATTAATTATTGATTCATATGATGAGGAAAATATTGATTTTATATGGATATAGATGGAGAAAAATTTTAAAATGACAATTGTTGAAAATTAATATTTTATCTTTTTCTGATAAAATAATTCATTTAAATATATTATTTTAATAATATATTGATGGTGATATTTTTACAATAAATTCATGGTTTATAAATAGATGAGGTGGAAGAGAGAAGATAGAATTGGAATTATTTAATAATTGTAAATATTTTAATGTATATATATATATATATATATATATATATATATATGTACGTATTTGTGTGTGTGTGTGGAAGAAGTGGTGGGGGTAAGAGAAGAAAGTGGGGAAGAGAGAGAATTAGTGGAGAATTATGGGAAAGGAAGAAAGAGAAAGGGAAGAGAAGGAAATTAGAAAACTTATCCGTAAGCAGATTTTGGTCATTTTTCGCTTGGAATTTGGAAAAATTTCTTCAGAAAGTTGTAGAGAATTCGATTTCAAAGTGTAATGGATATAGAATTCGTATTTTCTGATAACCGGTTTATTTTCTATGAATTGTTGAAGTTTCAAAAATAAAAATAATTTTTAAATGAGGCGGGCCCCACTTTTGGTTGGTGATTAATTAATATGTAATGCGCCAATTTATTTAAAGATGGTCGATGGCTTTCAAAGTTGGTTGGTGGCATGCGTAGAAGGTGAGAAATAATAATAATAATATTTTATTATTTAGTCTCCTTTCATGCGTCTAAAGATTTTCCCTATAAATAGCGCCTTAGTTAGAATTGAAAATCACACCGTAAAACAAGTTTTCTCTCTCTATTATCGAGATTTATTCTTTTGAGTATTTTGAGTATACTTTGAGTATTGCTATACTAAAGCAAGTTCGTTCAAATAAGTATTCCAAATCGTAAGTACCGCTTTTTTTGAGGTAAGGGATAGTAAGGGATTTTAAGTGGTTATTATGTTTTTAGTTTCGAAATTTTTCTGGACCTTCAAAAATTTTGGAAAAATTTGAAATGATATTTTGATGAGTTTTAGAAGCTTGTGTCCAAAATGGCGATTTTTGGATGTATAGATTGAGAGTTATGAATTTTATGAGAAAAGACTATTTTAAAAGTAACCGCTTATAACTCCTTGTGATTAACTCCAAAATTGATGAAATTTTTATTGGGAGTACATCTATATAATATCAATATACCGTGTAAATTTCAGAATTTTTGGATAAAAGTATAATTTATGATAAATGTTTAAATATTCGGTGGTTTTGGCCATTTGAAAAATAGTAAATGAATTTTTAAAAGTTAGAGAAAAATATATGTTCAATATGGAACTATGTTATGCTAAATCCCAGAAAAGAAATATTTTTGGAACTGATTTGGTATTTTTCATGAAAATGTTCTAGTTATGAGCAAATGAATTAAATATGTTATGTGAAGTAAGAAAATTAGAAAATATGATTTTATGGTTTGAGAATCATATATGAGGTATATGCAGATTTTTGATGAGGGTTTTAGTTATTGGTGATGAAATTTTATGAGTTTGGCATTTTATGATGATTAAATGCATTAATTAGTAAAGTGTAAACAATTTAATTAAATTGTTTATAAGTTTGAGAAATGATTAAAATATTATTATAATATGAATAATATTAGATTATGAGATTTCTAAGTGATTTATAACATTTGGATTAAGGTGTTATAAATATGGATATGAATTTTATTATGAAACTTTATCTTTTCGTGTCGAGAAATACTTACGCACGATACTGCATTTTATGTATTTAATACGGGGTACTATTCACGACAAATTGGTTTCTTCTCCCACCAAATTATCATTGATTTATGAATCTTACTCTTGAAATTAAAACCATGTTTTGATTATATTGTTTTTATATAACATTCTTATAACCCTAATGATGATATTTCTCTTTGACTTGAGTGTAAAGATGGGTAGATTATCGGTATGATCGTGACCATAGGTTCTCTTTGGCCAAGAGGCAAAAGTTGAATTGTTGATCGGTATGATCATGACCATTGAATTTACAATTGAATATTTTTAGCTTAAGTGCAAAGGTGAATCGATCAACATGGTTATAATTATTGTTATATAACTTCCGAGATGATTATGTATTTCTTTGATATATGAATATCTTTGGCTCAGTAGTGCAAAGATGATCGTTGTTGAATATCTTTAGCTTTGTAGGCAAAAGATGAATTATTGATGAATATCTTTGGCTTGTAAATGCAAAGATGACCTGTTGTTGAATATCTTTAGCCTGTAGTGCAAAGATGAATTATTGATGAATATCTTTGGCTTGTAATGCAAAGATGACCTGTTGTTGAATATCTTTAGCCTGTAGTACTGTTGATGAATATCTTTGGCCCGTGGTGCAAAGATGAATTTATTAGTATGATTATGAATGAACTGTGATTTGGTATAACCATGATCTTTGATGTTTCGTAAAGACAAGTGATGAAAATTATCTTTGTTTTGGATGAGGAAAGGAATTTAGAATCACAATTATGATCATGAAGTTATTCATATGATTGTGGAAAGGAACCGCTGATTGATGTTACGGTGGATAAAATATTGTTAGTGGACTTTTAACGTGGAGAAGACAATAGACTTTATAGTCTATTTGACTCTTTTAATGGATTGCTCGTTCCGCTGCAACTATGGTTGAAAAGTTTTATCATCTACCATATGTTCTAAATCTCTGATTTATTACTGATGAAGACTATTGATAATTTATTTATCTTTAGTCATAATATTCTTTATCGAGCTAGTTGTGCTCACCCTTTTGTTTCACAATTCCTTTCGTGTAATAAAAGTGTAGCCAAGTTGAAAGGGGATAACAAGGAATAGAACGGTGGTCTATAGTTGTTGAGGTTCTCCTAAAAGAGTATGAAAATAATTTTATTGAGGGCTTTAGTGTGTTGTATTTTATACATCATTTAATAGTTATTTTTGGTGAATTAAATAGGTGAGGCGAACCCAACTTTGGAAGGGTGTTTTGTCACTATCATACAAGATGTCTAATGACATACAAACTCGTGTTATCATAAGACATGGTTGTGCTCATCCACTTGCCGAGTATATTTATATATAATCTTGGTGTTTGTTTGGAGTATAATACCAAATTAGAGACAAATGGAGATAATGATATGTCAAGAGAAGACTCACCATCGGGAAGAATATGATAGTAATCTTCTTGTTATTCTTTGGGGTCTATTGGGTCAATCAAGGATAATTCGGCCATATATGATATCTACCATAACCTAAAAGCATGGCCTCCCATGTACGAAGGTTTCCTTGAGCACTTCCCAAAGATTCTAATTTCTAAAACAGCTTTTGACTGCACCTTTATGTAAGGTGTCATGGTGACGTGTTATCCAAGTTGGTGTCCAGAGTTACATTTGGTATATATTGGTATCCAAACTCACAAAGATATGTGTTGTTGTATTTTGCACGACAATTGTTGTAATAAAGTTGTAGTTGTTTTCGCATCATATATTTGGCGACTCGTAATGGGTTGGATGGAATGGACCTATTTTGGGGTTGTCACAGCTTGGTATCGAGCTTAGGGATATGATCTCTAGCTTAGCGAGATCGGGAATAGAACTAGGAGGGGAGAGACGAGTAAATCCTTCGCTAAGGTGTCCTACCTAAGCTTATTTGTTGGTCACCATAATATCGGGATATTATGTGATATGTTAATTTGTTAAATTAACCCTTGTTTTGAAGTCAGATTCTAGAATGATATCTCAAATACGTGAGATGAGAAATGGAGAAATCATGATGACAGGGAGATAGAATCAAATGAAAACAAGGTATTCTCAACTCTTTGAAATACTGTGCACGTAAATTTCGGGGACGAAATTTCATAAGGAGGGGAGATTGTAAGACCCCGAATTTTATGAAATAAAAGTATTTAAATTTTTTTTTAATTACTATTCATGAGTTACTATTCATGAGTTACTATTCACGAGTTACTATTCATGAGTTACTATTCACGAGTTACTATTCACGAGTTACTATTCACGAGTACTATTCATGAAGCATGATAAATTTTTTTTCGTAAGAAGGCATTACTCAATAATTGTTACGTAATTATCGCTCAATATTTTATTTTATTGATTCAATAATTGTTTTAACGTTGATATTTTATATTGTTGTTGTTTCAATAATTGTCATTACAGTATTTTTCCATTATCTGAGCAATAATTCATATTATCTCTAATAATATTATTAGAAAACATTATTGGCAATGTCTAGAAAGTTCTCATCTCAAGGAGAGGTTTGGTCACCTAATCAATACCAAGAAGGAGAGATCCTTATTGAAAGCCCCTCTCCTCGAACCGCCTGTTGTCAATATTGTGATTCTCGTAATATTATTTGTGAATAATTAATTATCGATTCATATGATGAGGAAAATATTGATTTTATATGGATATAGATGGAGAAAAATTTTAAAATGACAATTGTTGAAAATTAATATTTTATCTTTTTCTCGATAAAATAATTCATTTAAATATATTATTTTAATAATATATTGATGGTGATATTTTTACAATAAATTCATGGTTTATAAATAGATGAGTTGGAAGAGAGAAGATAGAATTGGAATTATTTAATAATTGTAAATATTTTAATGTATATATATATATATATATACGTATTTTGTGTGTGTGTGTGGAAGAAGTGGTGGGGGTAAGAGAAGAAAGTGGGGAAGAGAGAGAATTAGTGGAGAATTATGGGAAAGGAAGAAAGAGAAAGGAAGAGAAGGAAATTAGAAAACTTATCCGTAAGCGTGATTTTGGTCATTTTTCGCTTGGAATTTGGAAAAATTTCTTCAGAAAAGTTGTAGAGAATTCGATTTTAGGCGTAATGGATATAGAATTCAGATTTTTCGATAACCGGTTTATTTTCTATGAATTGTTGAAGTTTCGTAAAATAAAATAATTTTTAAATGAGGCGGGCCCCACTTTTTGGTTGGTGATTAATTAACATGTGGGCTGACAATTTATTTAAAGATGGCTGATGGCTTTCAAAGTTGGTTGGTGGCATGCGTAGAAGGTGAGAAATAATAATAATAATAATATTTTATTATTTAGTCTCCTTTCATGTTTCTAAAGATTTTCCTATAAATAAAGCGCTTAGGTTAGAATTGAAAATCACACCGTAAAAACAAGTTTTCTCTCTATATTATCGAGCGTATTCTTGTGAGTATTTTGAGTATACTTTGAGTATTGCTATACTATGCAAGTTCGTTCAAATATTATTCCAAATCAAGTAATCGCTTTTTTGAGGTAAGGGATAGTAAGGATTTTAAGGGTTATTATGTTTTTAGTTTCAAAATTTTTCTGAACCTTCAAAATTCTGGAAAAATTTGAAATGATATTTTGATGAGTTTTAGTAGCTTGTGTCCAAAAATGGCGATTTTTGGATGTATAGATTGAGAGTTATGAATTTTATGAGAAAAGACTATTTTAAAAGTAACCGCTTATAACTCCTTGTGATTAACTCCAAAATTGATGAAATTTTTATTGGGAGTACATCTATATAATATCAATATACCGTGTAAATTTCAGAATTTTTGGATAAAAGTATAATTTATGATAAATGTTTAAATATTCGTGGTTTTGGCCATTTGAAAAATAGTAAATGAATTTTTAAAATTTAGAGAAAATATATGTTCAATATGGAACTATGTTATGCTAAATCCCAGAAAAGAAATATTTTTGGAACTGATTTGGTATTTTTCATGAAAATGTTCTAGTTATGAGCAAATGAATTAAATATGTTATGTGAAGTAAGAAAATTAGAAAATATGATTTTATGGTTTGAGAATCATATATGAGGTATATGCAGATTTTGATTTGGGTTTTAGTTATTGGTGATGAAATTTTATGAGTTTGGCATTTTATGATGATTAAATGCATTAATTAGTAAAGTGTAAACAATTTAATTAAATTGTTTATAAGTTTGAGAAATGATTAAAATATTATTATAATATGAATAATATTAGATTATGAGATTTCTAAGTGATTTATAACATTTGGATTAAGGTGTTATAAATATGGATATGAATTTTATTATGAAACTTTATCTTTTCGTGTCGAGGTTACTACGCACGATACTAAGACTATGTATTTAATACGGGTACTATTCACGACACAAATTGGTTTCTTCTCCGACCAAATTATCATTGATTTATGAATCTTACTCTTGAAATTAAAACCATGTTTTGATTATATTGTTTTTATATAACATTCTTATAACCCTAATGATGATATTTCTCGACTTGAGTGTAAAGATGGGTAGATTATTGGTATGATCGTGACCATAGGTTCTCTTTGGCCAAGAGTGCAAAAGTTGAATTGTTGATCGGTATGATCATGACCATTGAATTTACAATTGAATATTTTAGCTTAAGTGCAAAGGTGAATTGATCAACATGGTTATAATTATTGTTATATAACTTCCGAGATGATTACGATTTCTTTGATATATGAATATCTTTGGCTCAGTAGTAAAAGACGATCGTTGTTGAATATCTTTAGCTTTGTAGAAAAAGATTTAATTATTGATGAATATCTTTGGCTTGTAATGCAAAGATGACCCGTTGTTGAATATCTTTAGCTCAGTAGTGCAAAGATGAATTATTGATGAATATCTTTGCTCAGAATGCAAAGATGACCCGTTGTTGAATATCTTTAGCCTGTAGTGTAAAGATGAACCGTTGATGAATATCTTTGGCCCGTGGTGCAAAGATGAATTTATTAGTATGATTATGAACAGGAACTGTGATTTGGTATAACCATGATCTTTGATGTTTCAGGTAAAGACAAGTGATGAAAATTATCTTTGTTTTGGATGAGGAAAGGAATTTAGAATCACAATTATGATTATGAGTTATTCATATGATTGTGGAAAAGAACTGTTGATTGATGTTACAGGGATAAAATATTGTTGGTGGACTTTTAACGTGGAGAAGACAATAGACTTTTATAAGTCTATTCGACTCTTTTAATGGATCGCTTTCATTCACCGCAACTATGGTTGAAAAGTTTTATCATCTACCATATGTTCTAAATCTCTGATTCATTACTGATGAAGACTATTGATAATTTATTTATCTTTAGTCATAATATTCTTTACTGAGCTAGTTGTGCTCACCCTTTTGTTTAACAATTCCTTTCGTGTAATAAAAGTGTAGTCATTTGGGTTGAAAGGGATAACAAGGGAATAGAATAACGTCTATAGTTGTTGAGGTTCTCCCTAAAGAGTATGAAAATAATTTTATTGAGGGCTTTAGTGTGTTGTATTTTATACATCATTTAATAGTTATTTTTGGTGAATTAAATAGGGTGAGGCGAACCCAACTTTGGAAGGGTGTTTTGTCACTATCATACAAGATGTCTAATGACATACAAACTCGTGTTATCATAAGACATGGTTGTGCTCATCCACTTGCTGAGTATATTTATATAATCTTGGTGTTTGTTTGGAGTATAATACCAAATTAGAGACAGTGGAGATAATGATATGTCAAGAGAAGACTCGCCATTGGGAAGAATATGATAGTAATCTTCTTGTTATTCTTTGGGGTCTATTGGGTCAATCAAGGATAATTCTGTGGCCATATGATATCTACCATAACCTAAAAGCATGGCCTCCCATGTACGAAGGTTTCTTGAGCACTTCCCAAAGATTCTAATTTCTAAAATGCTTTTGACTGTACCTTTATGTAAGGTGTCATGGTGACGTGTTATCCAAGTTGGTGTCCAGAGTTACATTTGGTATATATTGGTATCCAAACTCACAAAGATATGTGTTGTTGTATTTTTGCACGACAATTGTTGTAATAAAGTTGTAGTTGTTTTTCGCACCATATATTTGGCGACTCGTAATGGGTTGGATGGAATGGACCTATTTTGGGGTTGTCACACATATAGTTCATGTATTATTTTCAGTATTATAATTCATATAGAATTTATATACGATATTTCATCCTTCATATGAACTCAGTATAATACTTATGTATTATACTGCTTTTATTACTTTGTACAATACCAAGTATCATACCATTATTACTTATTCTTTAACATTTCGTTTTGCTTAACGTTCATAAATTAAGTCCACAAGCGAAATGTTTCATCTTCCATAACTAGATTTTAATTACATAATCCATCTTACCTTGTTATTCCATCATTGCGTAATTCTCGGAAACTCAAAATTATACCCTGAGCAAATACCGATGAATAGTGTTTTTAGGAAAATTTCTCGGAAAACTTTTATTTTTGTCTTGGAAATCCAAACACTTTAATTCATCCACGTAGCCCAAATACTACGATATTCTAATATCAATAGGTTATACAATGACAACCATCTTGATAACACATGGAAAATGATTTTAATATTATTTAATTTAATAAAATTATTTTGCAATAAGATCCGAATTTCTCGGTCGTTACACATCCTCGCTGAAGGAGGAAGCGATGCGGTGACCAACTACAATCAAGATTAGAAGAAGAAGAAGAAGAGTGAAGGTGAAATTAATAATAAGGCCAGTGGAAGTGGCACATGAGGTGGAAATTTCAATCAGAAGAAAAGGTGGAACGATAGCTCATCATCGAGAAATCAACAAGGTAATCAGAAGAAAAGAATTGACGCATGCCCGACTTATGGGAAAGCTCATCTGGGAGTTTGTATAAAAGGAAAAAGAATGTTCTACAATTGTGGTCAGAAGGCCACATAGCACCAAACTGTCCAAACCCAAAGAAGGGTGCTTGTTTTACTTGTGGTTCGAAAGACCATCTGACAAGAGACTGTCCCAAGAAGGGATCGGAGGGTCGGGATCGAGGAGAAACCGGGGAAATAATAAAGGAAATGTTTTAACCATCATCGGACCAACCGCAACAAACCGACCGACCGCCCGAACTTTCAACATGACGGTGCATGATGCAGTTCAATCCCGTGATGTGGTGTCAGGTATCATTCCGATCAATAAAGTTAATGCTTACATATTATTTGATTCGGGTGCTACTTGTTCCTTTATATCCGATGATTTTGCCAAGAATTTAGATTTGCCTAAGAATGAATTGGATTACCCCATGAACATAGAAATTGCGAATAGAGAAATAATCCCTGTTAAGTACGTACACAAGAACTGTGGAGTGGATATTAAGGGTAATATCATGAACGTAGATCTTATCCCTATTCAACTTGGGGAATTTGACGTTATTTTGGGAATGGATTGGTAATTCAATTACGGGGCTGTAATTGATTGCCAAAAGAAGCGTATTAACCTTATGACTCCGTCAAAGGTTGTATTTTATGGTAGTAAGTCACCTAGACAAGCGAGTTATCTGACGATGATGTAGGCCAGGAAGTTATTAAGACAAGGCTGTGTAGGATACTTAGCTTACATAGTCGACAGTCGAAAAGATAACCCGAAGGTAGAAGAGATACCGATTGTGAGGGACTTCTTCACGTATTTCCAGACGATTTACCAGGACTTCCACCAGATAGAGAGGTAGATTTTGTGATCGATTTGGTGCACGGAACTGCTCCAATATCGAAGGCACCATACCGAATAGCACCAGTAGAGATGAAGGAATTAATGGTACAACAACAAGAATTGTTGGACAAGAAGTACATTCTACCGAGCGTATCACCGTGGGGAGCACCTGTGTTGTTTGTAAAGAAGAAGGATGGAACGATACGGCTCTGGATTGACTACAGAGAACTGAACAAGGTCACGATTAAAAATAGATATCCATTACCAAAGATCGATGATCTGTTTGATCAGTTGAAGGGAGCAAGAAAATTTTCCAAGATAGACTTGAGAAGTGGTTATCATCAACTGACGGTGAGGCCAGAGGATACACCAAAGACAGCGTTCAAAACGCGATACGATCACTACGAATTTTTAGTAATGTCGTTTGGTCTAACGAATGCTCCTACAACATTTATGGGACTAATGAACGGTGTGTTCAAGCCGTTTTTGAACAAATTTGTGGTGGTATTTATAGACGATATTTTGGTATATTCAAAAACCAAAGAAGAACACGAAGAGCATTTGAGATTAAAGTTGGAAGTATTGAGAAGGGAGAAGTTGTACACTAAATTTTCAAAATGTAAATTCTGGATTGAACGAGTATAATTTCTTGGTCATGTGATCGATAAAAACGGAATCTCGGTAGATCCATCTAAAGTAGAAGCCGTGATTAACTGGGATCAACCGAGAATGCCGTCAGAAGTAAGAAGTTTTCTCGGATTAGCAGGATATTATAGAAGGTTCATACAAGACTTTTCCAAGATCGCAACTCTATTAACGAATTTAACTCGAAAAGCTATGAAATTTGTTTGGACGGATAAGTGTGAGGAAAGTTTTCAAGAATTAAAGAAGAGGTTGAGTACGACCCCCTGTGTTATCTCTTCCGGATGATACAGGAAATTTTGTTGTTTATAGTGATGCATCGAATAAAGGACTTGGCTGTGTGCTGATGCAAAACGATAAGGTCATTGCGTATGCATCACGACAGTTGAAGGATTACGAGAAGGGATACCCGACCCATGATTTGGAGTTAGCTGCAGTTGTTTTTGCTTTAAAAATTTGGAGGCACTATCTCTACGGGGAGAAGTGTGAAATATATACGGACCACAAGAGTCTGAAATATATTTTCACGTAGAAAGATTTGAATATGCGTCGAAGAAGATGGTTGGAATTAATTAAGGATTTCGACTGTGAGATTTTATACCATCCGGGTAAAGCGAATGTGGTTGTCGACGCCTTAAGTAGAAAGGGTCATGAGAAATTGATTGTTGACTGCTCAGGAGGAGCTAATTGTAGAAATGGAGAAACTGGAGTTAGAGGTGAAGTTCCCTATGGAAATTGATGAAAAGATATTTCAAATGCAATCTGGTACAACTCTACTGGATAAAGTTAAGGAGGCTCAGCTTCAGGACGAAGAATTTAAAAAGGTGACAAAGAAGATATCTGAAGGAACTGAACCGAGATTTAAGATGGATAAGGAAGGAATACTGAGATTTGAGAGTAAAATTTGGGTACCGCCAGTACAAGAGATTAAGGAAGATATTTTAAGCGAGGCTCGTAGTTCACGATATTCGATTCACCCTGGTAGTACCAAGATGTACCAAGATCTTAGACAACATTTTTGGTGGCCGAATTTGAAACGTGATGTTGCAGAATGTGTTGCCAAGTGCCTAACCTGTCAGAAAGTGAAAGCAGAACATCAGAGACCGTGTGGATTGCTAAAACTGTTAGAGATTCCAGAATGGAAATGGGAACATATTACAATGGACTTTGTGGTTGGCCTTCCGACGACTCAGAAAGGTTACGACGCAGTATGGGTTATCGTTGACCGACTGACAAAATCCGCACACTTCCTTCCGATCAAAACAAGATTCAACTTAGATCAGTTGGTGAGGCTATACGTAAAAGAGATTGTTTCGAGGCACGGAGTTCCGGTATCAATTGTTTCAGATAGGGATCCGCGCTTCACATCGAACTTCTGGAAACGTCTACAGGAATGCATGGGTACGCGATTGTGAATGAGTACAGCTTACCACCCTCAAACAGATGGGTAGAGCGAGAGAACGATTCAAACATTAGAAGATATGTTAAGAGCCTGTGTGATGGACTTTAAAAAAAATTGGGATGATCACCTACCATTAGTAGAGTTCGGCTACAACAACAGTTACCACGCTAGTATAGGCATGCCGCCTTACGAAACACTATACGGCAGAAAGTGCAAAACTCCACTTTATTGGGATGAAGTTGGCGAAAGACAATTGCTAGGGCCAGAATTGGTACAACAAACAGCAGAAATAGTCAAAGTTATCCGAGCGCGAGTGGTAGCAGCTCAAGATAGACAAAAGAAATACGCTGATCCACATCGTAAAAATATCGAGTTTGAATCAGGTAGTTATGTTTTATTGAAGGTCTCTCCTTGGAAGGAAAAGATCAGGTTCGGAAAGAAAGGAAAATTGAGCCCAAGATTTATTGGACCCTTTGAAGTATTACAGAATCGAGAGAAGTCGCGACGAGGTGTAGCATTACCTCCATCACTCAAGAATGTCCACAACGCCTTCCATGTTTCGTGTTTACGACCCTACAAGGCCGATTACAAGCATGTAATTGAATATGAACCCCTACATTTTGAGAAAGACTTATCTTACTGTAAGAAATTCTCGTCCAAATTGTTGGCCAAAAGAACAAGTTCTCGTAAATAAAGTTATACCCTCTTCATTAAGGTAATTTGGAGGAACCACAACGTCAAGAAGCTACGTGGGAACTCAAGAGAATATGATGAAGAATTACCCTCATTTATTTACTTAATTATGTAAAAGCGATTCTCGGGGATGTAATCTTTGTAAGGGGGGAGAATATAACGGGTCAAAATTTATTGAGTCGTGATTCTGGGGACAGAATCCTTTTAAGGGGGGAAATATGTGACGAACGAGAATTTTGTAATTAATTTTAATATTTATTGGATTAAATAAATATTTTCGATGATTTAATTATTAGATTAAATAATTAATTGATGCAATTGTGGTAGATTAATTTAATTATATGTGTTACATTTATTAAACTATTGTAGAGAATAATTATTATTCGAAGTATGTCATTATGTGAGGTTATTGTATCAAATGAAATATTTAATAAACATAATGTTATTTTAATTAATGTAATAATTAATTAGAGATTTAATAATTTGATATAATTAATTAATGAGAAAATTGATTATATGATTATGTGAATTTATGAGAAATTATTATATTTAATTTTAAATAAGATATTGATTTATTTTATAAAGGAGTGTGACATTAATTAAACTATATGATAAAGCTTTATTAAATTAAATGGTTTTGTAATCTATTAAGCCTAGCCAAACATGACCTTAGTGGGAGTTACTAGCGATTACCCACTCCATGATCAAGTTAATCGACCAAATGCTGATCGCTTTTTCCCTTTATACGTACTCTCATTTCCTTTTCTTTTTATAAATTTTGGCTAAGTCTAGAGATACAAAGAGAGAGATTGAGAAATTCAAGAGAGTGTCCAGAGGATTTTGTGAGAACTCAGTGATTGAAGAAATAATCTAAGCCTACATATATATACTTTATTCTCAGTGTAATCTCTTCTTCCCAAATTTTAAAGTTACGTCATTTAGTTTTTATAAAAATGGCTTTCATATATTCTGTAAGTCTTTGTGAATTGGGAGATGATGATTTTTATAAGAATATGTGTAATAATTTGAGTAGTATAACATGTTTATTATGTAGACCATATCATCAGTATCATAAAACATGTCGTTATACGATGACTTGTTATTTCAAAATTTCAGAGTATGG
This sequence comes from Panax quinquefolius, assembly GCA_020205615.1. NCBI lineage: Eukaryota > Viridiplantae > Streptophyta > Magnoliopsida > Apiales > Araliaceae > Panax > Panax quinquefolius. Next base: position 96,375,450 of record CM035171.1, on the reverse strand, counting down.
GTTTTGGCCTTATGGCCCTATAAGTGGTATTTAATGCCTTGATCGTATATTATCCCTAAATTTTACACTCGTATATTATTATACATGTTGATACGAAGAGACCAAACTTTAAACAAACGGATTCGGTGTTATAACGAATCCGTAGCGTCAATTTTCATGTTTTATTTTCAAAACCTTCAAGAACATCAAAGTCAGAGAAATTATAGATTTTAACTCTGTGATTATGTGTTTTAATGGGTTAAAAAAATTCTATAAATGTTGGGTTATGTTTATGTATGAAATATAACATGTGTATATGATTAATTTCGTGTAGTAGTAATTTAATTAGAGTTTTTGGGCTGTGATCTGCAATTTTCGCGAATTACAGAATAATTTCTGGTTTGCCATGCCATGCCAGCTTTCAGTTATGTGTCCGTGTACCAGTAGCCTTGAGCCTTAATACAAAAGTGGCAATCACGCAAATACCACTCTCTAGAAAGTTCAGAAACGAAAATTTTAAAGTGTTAAAGTCCATGAATGTGATGTTAACTTAATGTAATGAACATAAAATTATGTTATAAGTATAATGAGATGTTAAAATAGATACTTAGCATGTAAATAACATAATTACATGTGGATTGAATTATTGATTACATAATTAAATTATTATTCATGAAGTGATATTATGTGACAGTAAATGTGATAATTTGACTAAGTATAGTTAAGAATCAAAGTAGACAAAGAGAATGAGTTTTGATGATTAGTTAAGTTATAATTAACTGGTATCATGAATGTGAATGGTATGTAGGATTAAATTCAAAGAACGTGCTTAGTTAAAGTGTAATCTACGCACGAGGCAAGTTTCCTAACCCTACTTGTCATTATTGTTCAAGTTTATTAGTTATCTCGAGTGAATTATCATTATTGTTATTCAAGTTCAAATGTTATATTAAAGATTGATTATCTTTTCAAAGCATGATTCAGTTATACAATAATTGTCCTATTGTATACGTCTTGAGATTATTATTCAAATTGAATATCATTATTGTTGAACCCTATTAGACTAGTGAACTTTATTGATTCAACTAGTCCTTAGTTGATGAACGTTCTAAATTTCAGAACTCTTATTGAATTATCCAAACCAAACTTCCTTTGGTGCGGACTCGAATGTCAAACCGAGATGAACAACCTCGCAAAGGATTTACTTATCGTTAGCGTTAAGATATTGTGCATGTGATGGTACTAAGGGTCGATCCCCTAAGTACGCAGTAGAAAGGTCCATAGTCTTATGATCATTAAAGGTTTCAAGTATAACCCTTGATAACCTAGGACATAGTTCAAGGTCTTATAACCCTCAGAATTCTTTTGATTCTTGTTATTCATTCTTGATTCAAAAGTTGAGCTTTTATTCAGATGTCTTTGATTTACTAGCATGTTATTATACTGTTATTTTATTATTATACTTATGGGCAATAATGCTCACTCTTGCTTAATAATAACATTGCAGTTAAGAACAAAAGAACTGATGAACCTTCCACTAGTAAAGGCAAAGGCAAAGTTAGCAAGTGATGAAGACTTGTTATTTTTATTAGATGATGTATTTATGCTTAAGACTTGAGTTAACAATGTTGTTTAAGACTTATTTGTTTATGATTCCGCAAAGATGTTTAAGGTTAGTTTAACCTGGGATTGTATTATTATTATTCGGATGTTGTAACCTTTAAGGGGAAGATTTTTATTCTATCTATTGCATGGTTTGCATTTATTATGGGTAGATAGATAGATGATATTTGTACAGTGAACACCAAATCCCGTGGAATTGAAGTACCCGGATTTGGGGGTGTCACAGATAGATTGTTAAGCAAATGATTATTAGTGAAGAATTAAGTTTTCCAAAACTCCTAGCTATGCTAGACTTCGAAATTTTGACATCAAGCTAAATACGCACTATATGCCTTTAAAAAAATATAATGTAGACTCGTAATCATTTTTGAAATGATTTAAAGTATAGTTTATGCTACTTATTTCAGCTAGACGCAAACGATTTGAAATATCAAAATATATTTTATGTATCACTTATGTACCATGTAACCTGGTGTAGAGATGATAAATGTTGATATAGTTGTAAATCCAGGAATACTTAGTGCGAATTTGATCTAAAATCGTTGTTCCACTATTGTATGATGTGTTATGACAAAGTCATACAATGACGGCATCCTCAAACGAACTATTAATACAGTACGGCATCATGACGTCATTCTTAAAAATATTTTCAAAAATTTTAATTTGCCAACAAGGTTTGGCTACTGTGACGCCCCCAAAATTTAGTATACATCACCCATTCTGAGTCGTCAGATACATGGTACAGAATTCAAATACAACTTAATAATACAACTGTCGTATACAATACGACAAAACATAAACTATGAGTTTGAATACAAATATTGTCTACTAGAGTATAAAAACTCAAAAGGAGTCCTCATTACAATTATTATCACACTATTTCACGTAATAGTGAGGACTACTAATGCAAACATCTAGGATCATCACTCGTTCCCCGACTAGTCCCAGCCACGCTTCTCATTTCACAAGAGAACAAAGGAAAGAAAGGGTGAGCTCAACTAGCCCAATAAGAAATATTATGACTAAGATAATGCGTAATAATTTATCGTTAGCCTTTCAATGGTGTTAAACCGATAAAATATAATAACTATCAAGTTTAATCTGCGCTTAACAAGAAATCCTTTAGAAGAGTCAAGTAGGAATAAAATCTACTATCTTCTATGATTTAAAAGGTTTTTCATCACTTTTATCACCGGGACTCGACTTAATAAATAATCCACATCATCGAATCACCCCCGCACTAGGGGGCCAAGGATATTCTTTAAGATCACGACCACGAATTATCCATGCACTACTACGCTTAAAGATAATTATGTTTTCATCAACTATTCCCGATCATGTCATAAAACAATTCATCTTTTTGACTACGGCCAAAGAGAATCCATAGCCATAATCATACCAAAACCCGTCCATCAATGCACTACGGGCCTATGAGGATTTTTTCCACATCATTTGTAACATTACTAAGCATGATTATACCCCAATAATCCCTCAGTCATAATCATACCAAGTCCATCTATGCCCTCAGGTGCCACGATGACTTTCAAAATAATATAAGCATGAGGATGATGACAATGATATAAGAATTCAATAAAACAAGTTCAAGAATTAATTTAGCCAGGAACTAATAACGTCCACATTGTCAACATGATACTTCTTTGTAGAGTAAAATTCAAGAATGCTTAGAATAATATTTCCATGAAAAGATACTGGATGAAGCGCAAATATCAAGGATATTCCACTAATTTCATGGAGTATAGAAGTCAAAGTTTTAACCAACTTAATATAATAAAGAATGGAATAACAAAAAAAATCACCATGCATGCGATAGAATCGCATGCAAAAAAGTTATTCCTACGTATAATAAATAACGGAATTGTGTCCCAGAAAAACGCATTGCATGTGATATTCCAACAAAATAGTAAAGAATGGAACCAGTCCGACGTAAAACATACGGATATAGATATTCTCGATGAATAATAAATAGTGGAACCAGGTCCAACGTAAACGCATAGACAGGATATTCTGACAAAATAATAAATAATGAAATCACAGAAGAATTTCACCAAGTATAGGATAGCTCATGATATCAAAGTTATTCCAATGTAATAATAAATAATGGAATAACAGAAGTTCTCTTCATGAATACAAAAGAAATAATATCCCTTACCGTAAAAGAAACTGAATATAAGAGTAGGGAAGTAGCAGAATACTTTTCTATAGTTTCTCTTTAATTTCTCTCTCTAGAGTTTCAGTGAATTCGTAAGAAATAACAAAGGAATGAACTTCTATTTATAGGAAAATGGAATGAATAGTAACTAATTCATGAACGGTCCAGATTTATTTACTTTTAAACGGACGGTTCATATTGATTTACTATTAAAACTTAAAGCAACGGTCCATACTGATTTACTATTAAAACTTTAAACCAGCGATCCATATTGATTCACTATTATAACTTTCCACCAGCGTTCCATATTAATTTAGTATTATAACTTCAACCAACGGTCTGAAAAATTAGCACATCTCCTCATGGAAAAATATTGTATCCAAAAATGATTTGGACCGAAAAGAAATATATTTTACGGGTGATCAATAGTACCCCGTGAATAGTAACTCGTGAATAGTAACTCGTGAATAATAACTCGTGAATAGTAACTCGTGAATAGTAACTCATGAATAGTACTCTGACACGAAAAGTTCCCTGAATACCCGATTGAACAATACTGAATGACTTCTCACGTAAGCATCAATAATCAATATCGTGTGCTACTGTGCAAAACTTCTGCCGTTATTTTCATAAAGTATTTTTGTCGTTTTCTCAATCCGAAAATAATTCTGTTGTGGGGTCCACCAATGATTGTGTCGTTGTATGAATATTCCTCGACAAAAAGAATATTCCCCGACCAATCGAATATTATACAACAACTTGCATACTTTGTAAAATTTATAAATACTAACCACAACTATAACACTATCTCAAATCCACACCATAATATTTAAAAAATATTTCGAGAAAATTAAATCTTTATTCATAAAATCTAGGGTCTCACAATCTCCCCTCCTTATGAAATTTCGCCCTCAAAATTTACGTACGTACCTGGTATGCTGAAGAGGTGAGGGTATCTTGACTTCATTTTAGATTCTAACTCTTGAGGTATAACCTTTGAGTGTCGAATATAATCTTCTTATCCAAGATTTTAACACGTATCTCATCATACATTAAATCATCCGCTATCTTGTTCGGTTCTAAATTAATAATGTGGTTCGGGTCGTCCACATATTTACGTAACCTCGATACGTAAAAAAAACATTTTGAACACGCGACATACTTGGCAGTAAAATGAGTCTATAGGCCACAGTTCCTACTCGATCAAGGATTTCAAATGGGCCAATAAAATTGAGGGTTGAGATTTCCTCTCTTCGTCGATTCTTGCTTCTAGAATAACGCCCTCTTGAACCTTTTCTTCACATTCATCAGCTCCGGGTGTGTAGCTTGTACGGCTTTAACTTTATCGATTAAAGTCGATTTTACTCGTATATTCGTTATCTTCACGTGGGTTCGTATATTCGCACTTGTAAATGCATACGATCTTTTACTCAACGCATTAGCTACCATGTTCATTTTTCCTACGATGGTATTAAATGGTACGATCGTAATCTTCAACAGCTCGAGTCAATGTCTTTGGCGCATAACACGTTCATTTTAGTTAAAGAAATATTTAAGGGTTTAAGAAATGGGTTTTGCACTGGGGTCAATACAAAATTCGATTTCACGCTCTAGGGGTAGGTTAAGAAGTCTTCAAGAATACGTCAGGAAATTTATTAACAATAGAAATACCATTCAAAACTGTGACCCTCATCCAAGACCTGGATAGTACGTCACATTGATACCTATCAACTTGCCATCGTCATTCACGACGTTGCCTATAGAAAGTCTGGCTTCGGTGTATTCCACACAAGAAAGTCAACAACGAAAGGATCGGGGGTCTTTATTTATGGCTTGATATGATAATTATTGACTTTAATGGTTTGTTTACTTTGAATTTGTATAACAGGTTGGTTAGGAGTATGAAAGCTAACAACCTTACGAAAAGCATAATGAGTAGTTAACCAATCGTTTCCAAAAATCACATCAAAGGCAAGTATTTTCAAAGAGATAAGATCGACAGGTAACGTGAAAGTGTCGATTTGAATCAAAAAGATCTATAAACAGTGGAGGTAACGAAGGTTTCTACTAACGAAGTTTCAACCAATAAGTCAAAGTCTAATTTCTCTGAAGTCAAATTTAAACGTTGAGCGCAAACAAGAGAGATAAAAGAATAGGTAGAACCGGTATCTAATAAGGTATAGACTTTGCAAGAATTTATAATTAACTAATCCGTGATAACTTCATTCGTGTTCCTTGTCACAAAAAAAATGCTCTCTTTTAAACTATCGATTTTGACTTGCCTGGGACATTCTTTGGCGTCATCCCAGCTAGACTTGACCTTGCTATAGAGGACATTCCACCATTAATTGCTTCATCGCATTCCTGATCCATGATTTGAATCTTTACTCTCCGATCCATATCGAATTGGGGGTGACTCTGCCTGCATTGTGGTAATTCTGAACTCGATGTTGGATTCTACCAATTGCTGTCCAAAAAGTGAAATCTATTTCATCTATTTTGGTTTTATTTGATCGAACGTCTTTTTCTACAATATCAACGCGTCGTGTAGCTTTTACCCATGCATCCTCTATTCTCATTCATTTAGTTGTTTCTTCTTTCAACAGAACTTTGATCATAGCATTATTAGATTCTAGCTCTAATATCTTATACTCTGACAAAGAGTGTTTCTGTTCAAGTATCGCACATCGGGTAACATAATTTTGAATTGTTACATCTCTTTGCTCCACGATCACCGCCGCTCTTCAAATTTCGCTTAAACTCATGAATACGATTTTGCAATTCTACATTTTGATCATAAAGTTTTTCTAATAAATTCTCCTCAGGTTCCTCTTCTTCCTCTTCTTCCTCACTCCCAGCTGCTACCTCTGCGACTATCTCGGGTGCAACTATCAATTCTTCACTCATCACATGGATATCTCTAATCCCTTCTTCGCCTGACATCACATTATCCTGGGTATTAATCTGTGGTGACTCCACGATCTCATGTGCTTCATTGCTTATCTCAACATTTTTGGATGCCATTTTCAAATACTGTCACAAAACAAGGGTCAATTAATATATCACATATTATGTATGACCCCAACTTTTATGAATAAAGAATTATTTTCTCGAATTATATTTTTGAATATTATGGTGTTGATTTGATATAATGTTATAGTTGTGGGTAATATTTACAAATTTTTCAAAGTAAGTAAGTGGTTATATAATATTCGATTGGTCGGGGAATATTCTTTTTGTCAGGGAATATTAGTACGACGACACAATCATTGGTGGACCCCACAACGGAAGTATTGTCGTAGTTAAAAAACGACAAAATTATCTTTCTACAAAAATAACGGCGGAGGTGTTACCGTTAAAACTGTTGAACTACCCGATAGTAAAGTACAGTAATACGCGTGGTTGCATAGTAGCACACGGTATTGATTATTGATGCTTACGTGAGAAGTCACTCAGTTATACCAAATTATTGCTATAGTAATTGCTGCATCATATCTCTTATATTATTGATTCAATTATTGTCACAGTATCATCTATATAATATGTTATATTATTAAATCAATAATTGAGATGACAAGTTATAATATTAATGATTAATAATTGTTGAAAGATTAAATGTGTTGATTAAAAATAAAATGATTTGTGGTAATATTTATTCAATCCTTGATGTATATAAAGAGTCTATTATGAGACGTTTGTGGTAAATTTGGTTATTCTATGGGGGCCCATATGTCATCATCTACGAGTCTCTTTCGCCAATAGTAATTACCTTTACCAGACGTCAAACCACTTGCCATTTCATATTAGAGGCGTCGAACCAATTATCGTTTCACATTTCAGGCGTCGAACCAATTGTCGTTTCACATTACAGGCGTCAAACCACTTGGTGTTTCACATTACAGGTGTCAAACCACTTTTCTTTTCACATCACTAGTCGTCAAGTCAGTCATTTTTTCACATCGCAAGTGCTAAGCTAGAAATCTTCTATAAATTGAGGCCTAGTTCTTCATTATTTTTCCCGAATTCATTCAAGCTATAGAGAGAGAAAGTATAGAGAGAATAAGAGAGAAAGAAGAAGAGTATTCTGTTACTACACTACTGCAGTATTCAATCTCCTACTGTCACTACTAGAAAATCAGCTTTATAAATGACGGTGGCCGCCACCGTCGCTATAAAAATAAAAGACCATCGTTAAAAGTTTTAGCGATCACGCACGACTGTCGCCATTTATAGAGCCCGTCGATAAAGCCTATAGCGACGGTCTTTTGGCCTATAACGACGGGCCACCGACCCTAGCTATAGGTCATGTCAAAATCGTATATTTCTCTTTACCAACTAGTCATTGAAAGTTATTGCTACTACCACACGACTTGCTATATAGACTATGTTTTATAGAATATTATAGCTACTATGGTTATGACCGCTATAGCCTTTTTATATTTAAAAAATTTAATTAATAATGCACATTTATTCAACAAAAACAAATACAATATAAAATAAAATATAAAAAATATTATATACATCATTTAAAATCATTCACATTACAACATTACAATATAAGAAGAGATATTTTACAACATTATAATCATTCACAACATTACAACATTACAATTGGTCCAGGTTATGTAGGTGTAGATTTCACAAATATGTCTTCATCAAGGTGTTGCACTCTCGTGAGCTACCTAGCAAAGCACAAAAATGCAACTACCAAAAGAATAACAAATCAACCTCCCATCCCAACATGATCCAAGACCAAGTGCGTGGGAGAGCGGAACCAGACGCACGCAGCCTAAGAGAAAAATCGCACAAGTCCACAAAGCAGAAGAGAACACAACAAAGGTCAAGAATAATGCCAATTAAGGTCCACATTAGCGTAAAAAGCAATCAGTAGAACCAAGCAAGCAAAGACAAACACAAAGAAGAATAAACAACCCTCTCACGCAAAGACACAACCCTACCAAATCACCAACAACAACACACACATAAAGCAAGAACCAACGGCAACACACAAATCCATAAAGACATAGCAGAAGCATCAACACACGATCCATAACACATAGCATATCACACAAGCAAGAAGCTGCCTAGCACACAACAAGAGATGAAGCGATAAGCGATTACATAATAGCTCAAACAACCCATCCCAAAGACAACAAGATACGACACATAGCAACACATCACCAAAGATAGACAAAGAAGACAACACATAACATCTAAGTTAAAACCCCAGCTACATATGAAACCCAAAATAGATAGCGATCAACCAATCAGAAGATCCCAAAGAAGCAAACTGTAACCCGAAAGGCAACATAGACTTTATGAGCCAAAGAAGATGTAAACCGCCAAAGAACACGACACTGCACAAGACACACAAATTTCAAAGACAACACAAAGCTACAAATAGAAAAAAAGACAACAGACAACAAAATAGCCCAAACCAACATCTCAGAAAACCCACAAAGAAGAGAAAGCACCACACGCAGCGCTACTTTCATGTATAGTAGCCATCCACTTGGATAAAAGGATACATCTTTTGTGACCTGAAATATTAGAGCAGACGTTTACATAAGATGACAAACTTAATAGACATACTAAAATAAATCAGCTCAAGTCAAATGTAGTGAATAGCTTCATTAATTAATTACTGATATCCATATATCAAACAAGCAAGAGAAATACCACTATTTCCTTTAATGAAAGAAAAATGCGTTCAAGTGAAAAGTGTAATTGGTGAACTTTTGCCTCCACAACCTGCATGTAAAAGATATTATCAAGAACTGGATTAAATTTATTTAAATAATAAATATAATAATCATTCCGATTATTTGTCTATAGGGCATATCTGTATTCTATATATATATATATATATATATATATATACACACATTATTTCATAAATAACTCGCATGCTCTTCATAGCTCCACTTTGGATATCCACAAAATATTATTCATGAGAAGAGGAGGGTGCAGCCAACATATCACTTGCATTTACTTATAAAAATATATATATTTTTAATTTTCCATTACACAATAATAATTTTGTAGAAAAAGTTGCCTAATTGACATTTTGTAGAAAAACATAACCTTAAAAATAATTATAATTTCAGAATGTCTTCAATTTATAAATAATTATAATTTCTCCCGGGAGATATATGAAGTACTCCAGATTACCTTGTAACGCAGAACGAGTACCAATTTTAATCTTGATGCCATCAGTTGCTTACAATAATTTTAAGTCTTAAAAATTGCTTAAACCAGAAAACCTGTATGCTAAAACTCAAATGCAATCAAAGAAACCAAGGCAATTGGAAAAATCAAAATGCTTACAATTAAGAAATCTTTCAGCTTCAACAACTTTTTTACAATCAGAAAACAATTTGAAAGCATCAAATAACAAAGATGGGTGCATCAAAAGAAAGCATCTTCCAGTGAAGTTAAAGCATTTTGCACAATCGCCTTAACCTCTATTTCTTAACCTCATATTTCAAACTTCAACTCGTTATGCTCAGGAGCTTCAACAAAGCCCTAAAGTCTCTTGCTGCCTCAAACTTGAACCATTATTATTATGCTATATTTGATATAGCATAATATATCGCACAAAAGCAAAGGACACATATAAAAATAGTAAGATTTAACAATATTTTAAAAATATCAAACCCAAATTATAAATAAAGTGGAAGAATCAACGGCACAAAATTTTCTTTGAAATTCAAAGATCTAAAAATTAATGTCAATCTATTATACCCAAAATTAATTTTCTTTCCAATTAGATATTATACCTTCAATTTCATTAAAACTCAACAATTTCAACTCAATAACTTAAAATGGAAAACATTCACTGATCCTGCCTACATAAAAACATGTAGAAATCCAAAATCAATAAAAAAAATGATCAGAGCTTGAAGAAAAATCGAACCTTCATCACAAACAACACATAATCAACAGAGAGTACCCCCAAATGATAGAGAATTCAAGTGTAACCCAGGAAAAATACCATCAACACTTCCACTATATATCTATCAATCAACACAAATAAAAAGCCCTATATAATAAACCCCCAAAAGTTCATGAAACCCAGAACACAATAAAAAATTATTCACAATTTTGTTGAACAACTCACTTCCCTCGTTAATTCATTTCGCTTCTCGATCTTTATCATCATCTATCTGTTTGTGCTTTGATTAGAGGAACCTTCGATTGAGAGAAGCCTTTGGTTCGATTGACCTTTGATTGAGTGTGGCCATACTTAGGGTGTGATTCGGCTAAGAAGATTTAGGTTTTGGCAATTTAGAGTAACTGATGAGAGAGATTAGAGTATTTAGGTTTTGAGATGGGGAGTCAGAGGATTGAGTTAGAACACGATACAGAACTGAAATGAATTGGGGTGGGGGGAATGGGAGGGTTTTGTGTAACCATCTCATGGCCCGAGCTAAAAAGGCCCAAAAAATGCTCTATATCGACGGCCAGAATATGACCCTCGGAATAGGCTCTCTATTGAGACATATACCAGCGGTTGGTCCATGACCGTCTCTATAGAAGCCTATTGCTACGGTTTCGTGCCGACCGTCGCTAAAGTTCATAACAATAGGTCGAATTTCTAGTAGTGTAAGGGGTGTTATTTCTTTTGTATTCATGAAGAGAACTTCTGTTATTCCATTATTTATTATTCTGTTGGAATAACTTGTATACACGGGCTACCCTATACTTGGTGAAATTCTTCTGATTCCAGTCTTTATTATTCTGTTGGAATATCATGTCTGTGCATTTTACGCCGGACCTGGTTCCATTCTTTATTATTTTGTTGGAATATCCTATCTGTGCATTTTACGCTGGACCTGGTTCCGTTATTTATTATTCTGTTAGAATAACCTGCATGTGCGGTCTATCGCATGTATGGTGATTTCTTTTGTTATTCCATTCTTTATTATACTCAGTTGGTTAAAACTTTGACTTCTATACTCTATGAAATTAGTGGAATATCATTGATATTTGCGTTTCATCCAGTATCTTTTCATAGAAATATTCTTCTGAGCATTCTTGAATTTTACTCTACAAAGCAGTATCATGTTGACAGTTTGGACGTTATTGGTTCCTGGATAAATTAATTCTTGAACTTGTTTTATTGAATTCTTATATCATTGTCATCATCCTCATGTTTATATTTTATTGAAAGTCATCTGTGGCCTGTAGTGCATAGATAGACTTGGTATGATTATGACCAGGGATTGTCCGGTGTAATTATTACCGTAATGTTACAAATGATGTGGTAAAAGTCCTCATTGGCCCGTAGTGCATTGATGGACAGTTGGCATGATCATGACCATTAATGAATACAAAAATATTCTTGGCTCGTAGTGCATGGATAATTGTGGTCGTGATACTAAAGAATATCCTTGGCCGTAGTGCAGGGGTGATTCGATGATGTGGATTATTTATTAAGTCGAGTCTCAAATGATAAAAGTGATGAAAACCTTTTAAATCATAAAAGATAGTAGATTTTATTCTCTACTTGACTCTTTTAATGGATTGCTTGTTCCGCTGCAGTTAAAGTTGATGTTTGTTATATTGTATCAGTTTAACACTATTTAAGGCTAATGATACTTTATTCTGCATTATCTTAGTCATAATATTTCTTACTGGGCTAATTGAGCTCACCCTTTCTTTCACTGTTCTCTTTAGGAAATGAGAATATAACTGGGACGAGTCGAGGAACGGAGTGATGGTCCTAGATGGTGCATTAGTAGTCCTCACTATTCCGTGATATAGTGTGATAATAATTGTAATGAGGACTCCTTTTGAGTTTGTATACTCTAGTAGAGACAATATTTGTATTCAAACTCACAGCTTTATGTTTTGTCGTATTGTACACGCACAATTGTATTATTAAGTTGTATTTCAATTCTGTACCATGTATCTGGCAACTCAAGATGGGTGATGTATACCTAATTTTGGAGGCTTCACAGTTGGTATCAAAGCTTAGGGATATGATTCCTGGCTAAGATGTGAGAATAGTACTAGGAGGGGAGAGACGAGGAATTCCTTCGCTAGTATGACCTACCTAAGTTTATGTGGTATTTAATTAGTCGGTCAAAATTTAGGGATAATATGTTACATGTTAATTAACCTTTGTTTTGTGGCAGTATCTGAAAATGACATCCGAGAATATTGAGAATAGCAATGGAGCACAGGCAACCGTTGATTCACCACATATCAATAATCAGGATAATGTGCATCAGGAAGGAGACAATCCTCATGCAAACAAAAACACTGACCCAATGATGAATGATCAAATGTTCAGAGGCTTTATGCAATTCATGCAACAAAGAAAGAGAGAGCGGCTCCTCGCCCAAAATGTAGGTGGAAACATCGAAACTCTCTGAACGGCCACCGCTAAATAGTTCAAGGAGCTGGGACCACCGGAGTTTATTGGAGAGCCAAAACCACTTAAGGCGGAAGCATGGATAAAGCAGATCACCAAGATATTTGATGTCTTGGGATTCTCCGAGGAGTAAAAGGTTCCCTTTGCCACCTTTATATTGCGAGGAGAGGCAGATTACTGGTGGTAATCGGTAAAGCGTACTCAACTTGCCGTACTGAAAATGTCTTGGGAGAAGTTCTAAGAACTATTCAACGATAAGTACTTTCCCGAAAGTATTCGTCACATGAAGGAGGTGGAGTTCATCAAGTTGGAACAGAATAATATGATCGTGTCGCAGTACGAAGCAAAGTTTGCCGAGTTGTCCCGGTTTGCGTCCCACTTGGTGGATAATAAAGAAAGAATGACGCGGATGTTTTAAGAGGTTTGAAGCCGGAGATACGTCAACATCTTATTTCTCATAAATTGTATTTGTATTCAGATGTTGTAAATAGGGCTCAGTTAGTGGAGCGCGATAACGTGTTAACACAACCAAAAGAGTGCAAATTTAAAAATGATAATACCAAAGAGAGCGCATCATCGGGCGGTGATAACAAGCGTGGAGGAAATCAATAGGCCAGAAGTGGTAACCACTTTGGTGGTAATCAGGGCCATAACAATAAGAATATGCATTTCAAAAAGAGGAGATTCAACAATGATGGAAAGACGTCAGCACCAACACCTGTCGTTAAGGAATGAGAATGACCACCTATCATATGCTTCAAATGCGGAGGGGAGGGGCACATCAGTCCAAACTGCACGATGCCGTCCAAAACATGTTATAATTGTGGAAGAGAAGGTCACTTAGCCCAATTTTTTCGTTCACCGAAGACAAGTTCAGCTAGGATGGAGGCACCAAAGGCCGTCCCAAAAAAGTCAAAACCGGTAGTGCAAGAGAGAGCGTTTGTTATGACCTCCCAGAAAGCAAGGAACCCGAATGAGGTCATCACGGGTAAGCTTATCATAAACTCTAGCGAAGTCAATACTTTATTTGATACTGGTTCTACCCATTCTTTATTTCTTCTATTTAAGCCAACGATTAAATTTGACTCGAGAAATTAGACTTTGACTTATCTGTGGAAACTCAGTTGGGAGAAACCTTCATTGCATCCACTGTTTATAAGTCTTGTTTGGTTCAAATTGGTACCCTCACATTACCTGTCGATCTTATTTCATTGAAAATACTTGCATTTGACGTGATTCTAGGGATTGATTGGTTAACTACTCATCATGTAAAAATTGATTGTTTTCGTAAGGTTGTTAGCTTTCATATTCCTAACCAACCTATTATGCGAATTCAAGAGACCAAACCATTAAAATAAATCACGGTCATTTCAAGCCATAAAGCTATTCGTTTATTAAAAAATGGATGTCAAGCTTTCTTAGCTCATGTCACAGATTTAAACAAAAATACGTCAGTTTTGAACGATATTTCTATTGTTAATAAATTTCCTGACGTATTCCCTGCAGAACTTCCTGGCCTACCCCCAGAGCGTGAAATTGAATTTTGTATCGACCTTGAACCTGGTACCAAACCCATTTCCAAAGCCCCATATCGAATGGCTCCTATTGAACTTCAGGAGTTAAAGACCCAACTACAGGAATTGTTAAACATTGGCCTTATTCGTATAGTACGTCTCCTTGGGGTGCTCCTGTTCTATTCGTCAAGAAGAAAGATGGGAGTATGCGACTTTATATTGATTATCGGGAGTTGAATCATGTCACCATCAAAAATAGGTACCCATTGCCAAGTGTTGATGACCTGTTTGACCAGTTGCAAGGAGCCAAATTCTTTTCAAAGATTGATCTTCGTTCCGGATATCACCAATTAAAGATTAGAACCGATGACATTCCAAAGACGGCTTTTAGTACTCGGTACGGGCATTATGAATTTCTAGTCATGTCCTTTGGATTGACTAATGCTCCTGCTGCCTTCATGGATATGATAAACCGAGTATTCAAGGAATATTTGGATCAATTTGTGGTTGTCTTTATTGATGACATTCTTATTTATTCCAAAAGTCGTGAAGATCATGAGCAACACTTGAGGCTAACACTCCAAAAGCTTCGTGAATACAAGCTTTATTCCAAGTTGAAGAAATGCGAGTTCTGGCTTGAGGAAGTAGCATTCCTTTGGCACGTAGTATCAAGTCATGGAATATCTATTGACCCGATAAAGATTGAAGCTATTTAAAGCTGGAAGCAACCTAAATCAGTGACCAAAGTACGTAGCTTTCTCGGTTTAGCTTGTTATTATCGGAGATTCATGGAAGGATTTTCTCAAATCGCTACACCATTAACTCAGCTAAATCGGAAAGATACAAAGTTCGGTTGGAGCGAAGAATGTGAGAAGAGTTTTCAAGAACTCAAGAGGAGACTCATTTCAAGACTGCTCGGCTAATACCATCCGCCTCGGAGGATTTGTCATCTATAAATGATGCTTCGGGCAAAGGGTTGGGATGTGTTTTCATGCAACATGGGAAAGTCATAGCCTATGCCTCGCGACAACTCAAAGAATATGAGAGGAATTATCCTACTCATGATCTAGAGTTGACAGCTGTTGTCTTTGCACTTAAAATTTGGAGGCATTACTTGTATGGGGAGAAAGTGGAGATCTTTACGGATCATAAAAGCCTCAAATATTTCTTCACTCAAAAGGAACTCAACATGCGACAACGATGTTGGCTTGAACTATTGAAAGATTATGATCATACCATCCAATACCATCCTGAAAACCAAACGTGGTAGCCGACGCCATTGAGTAGAAGATCATATGCAAGTACGAGTGCGATATTGTCAACGCAAAGGCCCATTTTATGTGACTTGCAAAGGATAGAGATAGAGTTAAAGACTCCAAGGACCCATGTGATGATGGAGAATATACGAGTAGAACCAACTTTAATCGATAAAGTTAAAGCTGCTCAAGCTACAGACCTGGAGCTGATGCGTATGAGGAAGAAAATGCAAGAAGGTGCTATGCCGGAAGCAAGAATCGATGAAGAAGGAATACTTGAGTCAACTCCGCACTTTGTGTTCCTAATGACCCCGATTTAAAGTATAAAATCATGATGGAGGCGCACAACACACCGCTTGCAATCCATCTCGAGTACTAAAATGTATCATGATCTTCGTCATACATTTTGGTGGAGCAATATGAAGAGAGAGATAGCGCTATTTATCTCAAGGTGTCTAACTTGTCAACGAGTTAAAGCGGAGCATCAAGTACCAAAAGGTCCATTACAACCACTTGAAATTCTAGAATGGAAGTGGGAGCACATTACCATGGATTTTGTTACCGGTCTTCCTAAAGTTTCTCAAGGCATAGATGCGATTTGGGTCATTGTTGATAGATTGACCAAGTCTGCTCATTTCTTACCGATACGAGAAACATATACACTTGAACATCTTGCTCGTATATAAATAAATGAGATTGTAAGATCAAGTGTGTATGCTGGGGTATCCATAGTTTTGATCGAGACCCAAGATTCACTTCACGATTTTGGGTTAGTTTGCAAAAAGCTATGGGCACAGACTTTCACGATTTAGCTTTCGGCATATCATCCTCGACATGCACGTGACATAATGGAGAGGACTATTCAAACTCTTGAAGATCTATTAAGACTTTGCATCCTTGATTTCAAGGGAAGTTGGGACAAGTTCTTAACATTGGTGGAGTTTTCCTCTACAACAACAGCTTATCAAGCAAGTATTGGCATGGCTCCATTCAAGCGTTGTATGGAAAAAAAGTCGTTCTCCAAAGATCTTTGGGATGAGGTGGGTGAAGCAACGTTGTTGGGACCAGAGTTGGTACGTATGACTACGAAAAAGATTCAAATGATCCCAAGAACGTATAAAAACCTCACAAGATCGACAAAAGAGTTATGCTGATCTTCATCGAAAGGATGTGGAATTCGATATAGGAGATCATGTGTTGTTACGTGTTGCTCCATGGAAAGGAGTTACGAGATTTGGAAAGAGATGAAAGCTCAATCCTCGATTCATCGGCCCATTTTTAATCCTCGATCGAGTAGGAACTGTGGTCTATAAACACGCCTTACCGCCAAGTATGTCTCGTGTTCATAATGTTTTTCACATATCTATGTTGCGTAAATATGTGAAAGATCCGAACCACATTATTGAGTTAGAACCAGACGAGATAGAGGAATATTTAACGTATGAAGAGTTACCTGTTAAAATCTTGGATAAGAAAGATCATGTTCTACGCTCTAAGGTTATACCTCAAGTCAAAGTTTTGTGGAGAAACCACGATGTGGAGGAAATGACTTGGGAGTTAGAATCTGAGATGAAGTCAAGGTATCCTCATCTCTTCGACATACCAGCTATGTATCCTAATTTCGAGGACGAAATTTCATAAGAAGGGGAGGTTGTAAGACCCCAACTTTTATGAATAAAGAATAATTTTCTCGAATTATATTTTTGAATATTATGGTGTTGATTTGATATAATGTTATAGTTGTGGGTAATATTTATAAATTTTGCAAAGTAAGCAAGTGGTTATATAATATTCGATTGGTCGGGGAATATTCTTTTTGTTAGGGAATATTCGTGCATTTACAAGACAATCATTGGTGGACCCTAGCAAACTAAGTATTGTCAGAAGTTAGAAAACGATAAAATTATCTTTCTATAAAAATAACTATGGAGGTGTTACCGTTAAAACCGCTGAACTACCCTAGTAGTAAAAGTACAATGAATACGCGTGGTCGCATAGTAGCACACACCAGATTGATTATTGATGCTTAAGTGAGAAGTCACTCGCTTATACTCAATTATTGCTACATTAATCGATGCATCATATCTCTTATATTATTGATTCAATTATTGTCACAAGATTATCTCAGATAATATGTTATATTATTAAATCAATAATTGAGACGACAAGTTATAATATTAATGATTAATAATTGTTGAAAGATTAAATATGTGTTGATTAAAAATAAAATGATTTGTGGTAATATTTATTCAATCCTTGATGTATATAAAGAGTCTATTATGAGACGTTTGTGGTAAATTTGGTTATTCTATGGGGGCCCATATGTCATCATCAAAGAGTCTCTTTCGCCAATAGTAATTACCTTTACCAGACGTCAAACCACTTGTCGTTTCATATTACAGGCGTCGAACCAATTGTCATTTCACATTACAGGCGTCGAACCAATTGTCGTTTCACATTACAAGCGTCAAACCTCTTGGTGTTTCACATTACAGGCGTCAAACCACTTGGTGTTTCACATTACAGGCGTCAAACCACTTGGTGTTTCACATTATAGGCGTCAAACCACTTTTCTTTTCACATCACCAGTCGTCAAGCCGCTTGCCTTTTTCACATTGCAAGTGCTAAGCTAGAAATCTTCTATAAATAGAGGCCTAGTTCTTCATTATTTTCACGAATTCATTCAAGCTATAGAGAGAGAAAGTATAGAGAGAATAAGAGAGAAAGAAGAAGAGTATTTTGTTACTACACTACTGCAGTATTCAATCTCCTACTAATGTAAGGGGTGTTATTTCTTTTGTATTCATGAAGAGAACTTATGTTATTCCATTATTTATTATTTTGTTGGAATAACCTGAATACGCGGGCTACCATATACTTGGTGAAATTCTTCTGGTTCCAGTCTTTATTATTATGTTTAAATATCCTGTATGTGCATTTTACTTCGGACCTAGTTCCATTCTTTATTATTCTATTGGAATATCCTATCTGTACATTTTACGCCGGACCTAGTTTCATTATTTATAATTCTGTTGGAATAACCTGCATGTGTGGTATATCGCATGCATGGTGATTTCTTTTGTTATTACATTCTTTATCATACTCAGTTGGTTAAAACTTTGACTTCTATACTCCATGAAATTAGTGGAATATCCTTGATATTTGCGCTTCATCCAGTATCTTTTCATGGAAATATTCTTCTGAGCATTCTTGAATTTTACTCTACAAAGCGATATCATGTCGACATGGGCGTTATTGGTTCCTGGATAAATTAATTCTTGAACTTGGTTTATTGAATTCATATATCATTGTCATCATCCTCATGTTTATATTTTATTGAAAGTCATCTATGGCCTGTAGTGCATAGATGGACTTGGTATGATTATGACCAGGGATTATCCGGTGTAATCATGACCGTAATGTTACAAATGATGTGGTAAACGTCCTCATTGGCCCGTAGTGCATTGATGGACAGTTGTTGGCATGATCATGACCATTAATGAATACAAAAATATTCTTGGCTCGTAGTGCATGGATAATTGTGGTCGTGATTCTAAAGAATATCCTTGTCAGTAGTGCGGGGGATTCGATGATGTGGATTATTTATTAATTGTTGAGTCTCGTGATAAAAGTGATGAAAAACCTTTTAAATCATAAAGATAGTAGATTTTATTCTCTACTTGACTCTTTTAATGGATTGCTTGTTCATTGCTGCGATTAAACTTGATGTTTGTTATATTGTATCGGTTTAACATTGTTTAAGGCTAATGATAATTTATTACGCATTATCTTAGTCTTAATATTTCTTCTTGGGCTAGTTGAGCTCACCCTTTCTTTCAATTGTTCTCTTCGGAAATGAGAATATAAGCGGGATGAGTCGGGGAGCGGAGTGATGGTCTAGATGGTGCATTAGTAGTCCTCACTATTCCGTGATATAGTGTGATAATAATTGTAATGAGGACTCCTTTTGAGTTTGTATACTCTACAGTATACAATATTCAGTATTCAAACTCACGATTTATGTTTTGTCGATTGTACCACGACAATTGTATTATTAAGTTGTATTTAAATTCTGTACCATGTATCTGGCGACTCAAGATGGGTGATGTATACCTAATTTTGGCGGCGTCACATATTATCCCTATACTCTGACCGACCAATTAAATACCAAATAAACTTAGGTAGGTCATACTAGCGAAGGAATTCCCCGTCTCTCCCCTCCTAGTTGTAATCTCACATCCTAGCCAGGGATCATATCCCTAAGCTTTGATACCAACTGTGACGCCCCCAAAATTAGGTATACATGTGACGCCCCCAAAAATAGGTATACATAACCTATTCTGAGTCGCCAGATACATGGTACAGAATTCAAATACAACTTAATAATACAACTGTCGTGTACAATACGACAAAACATAAACTGTGAGTTTGAATAAAAATATTGTCTACTAGAGAGTATACAAACTCAAAAGGAGTCCTCATTACAATTATTATCACACTATTTCACGTAATAGTGAGGACTACTAATGCACCATCTAGACCATCACTGTTCCCTCGACTAGTCCCAAACTACGCTCTCATTTCCTAAAGAGAACAAAGAAAGAAAGGGTGAGCTCAACTAGCCCAAGAAGAAATATTAAGACTAAGATAATGCGTATTAATTTATCATTAGCCTTCAACAAAGTGTTAAACCGATCAAATATAACAAACATCAAGTTTAATCTGCAATGAACAAGTAATCCATTAGAAGAGTCAAGTAGGAATAAAATCTACTATCTTCTATGATTTAAAAAGTTTTTCATCACTTTTATCATTGGGACTCACTTTTTAATAAATAATCCACATCATCGAATCACCCATGCACTATGGCCAAGGATATTTTTAAGATCATGATCACAAATTATCCATGCACTACTACTTAAGATAATCATGTTTTTCATCAACTATTCCCGATCACGCCATAAAACAATTCATCTTTGACTACTACCAAAGAGAATCCATAGCCATAATCATACCAAAATCGGCCCATCAATGCACTACGCCCAACGAGGAATTTTTCCAAATCATTTATAACATTACTAAGTTATGATTATACCGAATAATCCTCGGTCATAATCATACCAAGTCCATCTATGCACTACAGACCACAGATTACTTTCAACATAATATAAACATGAGGATTATGACAATGATATAAGAATTTAATAAAACAAGTTCAAGAATTAGTTTATCCAGGAACTGATAACGTTCAAATTGTTAACATGATACTGCTTTATAGAGTAAAATTCAAGAATACTCAGAAGAATATTTCCATGAAAAGAAATTGGATGAAGCGCAAATATCAAGGATATTCCACTAATTTCATGGAGTATAGAAGTCAAAACTTTAACCAACTGAGTATAATAACGAATGGAATAACAAATGAAATCACCATGCATGCAGATTGTGATAGAAAGGTTATTCCAATGTAATAATATGTAACGGAACCAAAGTTAGGTGAAATTGCATCGCAAGGCGGGATGTTCCAATGTAATAATAAAGACTTTAACCAGTCCTGTAAAATGAACGAATGTGATATTCCAACAGTAACAATAATAAAGATGGAACCAGTCCCATGAAACGCATGTTACGATGATATTCCAATGTAATAATAAAGACGGAATAATAAGAATGTCACCAAGTATAGGTAGCTCACAGATACAAAGTTATTCCAATAGAATAATAAAGAATGGAATAATGTAAGTTCTCTTCTTGAATACAAAAGAAATAATACCCTTACCGTAAAAGAAACTGGATATAGGAGTAGTGAAGTAGCAGGCTTCTCTTCTTCTATAGATTTTCTCTCTATAGCTTCTCTCTATAATTTCTCTCTATAATAAGTGCTCTATAGCTTTAGTGAATTGGTGAGAAATGAAGGAAGAATGAGCTTCTATTTATAGAAAAATATAGTTTCGATAATTGCACATTTTGGGGCTCAAAAAATTACAGAACAATACCTCCAACTTTTCTTTCATTTTTAATTTAGTCCTGCAAGTATTATCAAACTTACACCACCTCCCCTAATAGTAAATAATGTGAATCAATAGTAAATCATGTGAATCAATAGTTCTGAGACATGTGAAAATATGAATTACAAAGATAGTACCTCCATCTATACCTCCATTTTAACTTAGTCATGTAAGTATTATCAATCTTTGCACTAACTCCCCTAATAGTAACAAGAATGAGAAACAATAGTATACACATATGAACAAATAGTTATAATCATGTGAAATAATAGCAATCAATTGCTCATTTATCCTAAGTTAAATACTTCGATTGGTCAAAATAACCTCCGGACATCAATTTTTATCTAAATAAATGTCGATTTTCACTAACACAAATAATTCCAACATAATGAAACTATTTTTATCAAAAATATAAATTTTGAAATTTCAAGTTTGACTTTTCCCAAAAAAAGTCAATCGTTGACTTTTTCACCAAATAGTAAAACAGTAAATTTTGTGTTTCTAGTCTATTTTACTAATTTCATCGCTTACGACTCAAATATCACGTCCGCGTCTCCAAATTCAACTCCGAGCACAACATCAATATTAATAACATTCATCATTAATATTATAACTCATAATATTTATCAACCAAAATCGCTCCCGGAAAGAGGGGGCTTTCCAATAAGGATTTTTCCTTTTTGGCGCAATTAGGTGACCAAACCTCTCCTCGATGTAACTTCTGACATTGTAAATATTGCAATTTAATAATATGAATAACTTTGTCATCTCAATTATTGACTTAATAATATATCATATAATGCAGATGATACTGTGACAATAATCGAATCAATAATATGAGAGATATGATGCAACAATTACTATAGTAATAATTGAGTATAATTGAGTGACTTCTCACGTAAACATCAATAATCAATATCGTGTGCTACTATGCAACCACACGACATCGTACTTTTACTACGAGTAGTTCAACAAAGATTAACTCTGTAAAACTTCTGCCGTTATTTTCAATAAAATACTTTTGTCATTTTCTCAATCTGACAATAATTTCGTTGTTGTGTCCACCAATGATTATGCCGTCGTAATGTATCAATAAAGGATTTATTTGAGTATAGATATTGTCTAGAAGATAATATTTGTATTCAAACTCACAGTTTTCTTGTTGTAATAATAAAGTTGTAGTTGTTTTACGTACCACGTATTGACAACTCGGAATAGGTGTGATGTATACCTATTTTGGGGCGCCACAATTGGTATCGAGCTTAGGATATGATCTCCGGCGAGATCGGGGAATAGAACTAGGAGGGAGAGACGAGTAAATCCTTCGCTAGTGTGTCCTACCTAAGCTTATTTGTTAGTTGGTCAAGATATATAGGATATTATGTGATATATTGATTTCCTTAATTAACCCTTGTTTTATGACAAGATTTGTGAATGTCGACCGAGAATATTAACAATGGAAATGAGACCGTGGAGATGCTGTACTCACCAACGAGGAGAACGTGCAACAGTGTGAATGTTCCTCCCGTGAACAACACCATTGAAAGCGATGATGATGAACGAGGGATGTTTAGAAGTTTTTTGCGCTTCATGCAAAAATCGAATTTAGGAGACTCGTGTTCAAAATCTGAGGAGAAAATGATAGCAATTCACGGGTTGTCACAAAATGCCCAAGTTAGCTTCAAAGAGTTGGGACCACCGAATTTAAGGGAAAGCCGATCCGATCATGGCGAAACATGGGTCAAACAAATTACCAAGATATTCGATGTCTTGGGATGCACGAGAGAATGAAGGTTCCATTCGCCACCTTTATGTTCCGTGGCGGGCGGCAGACTCATCGGTGGGAGTCTGTAGGAAGCGTACCATCCATCCAAATTTCGGCAAATGTCTTGGGAGACGTTTGAAGCTATTTAATGACAAATACTTTCCCGAAAGTGTTCGTCATATGAAGGAAGTGGAGTTCATCGATTGGAACAAAACAACACGACGGTGTCAAGACGAGGCAAAGTTTGCGAGTTATCCGTTTTCACCTCATTTGGTGGAGAATGAGGAACGATGACGCGGATGTTTCTTAGAGGTTTGAAACCCAAGATACGCCAAGATCTCATTTCTCATAAATTTTCTCTTTATTCGGATGTTGTAAACAGGGCTCAATTATTAGAGCAAGATAACGAAAGTACGGCCAACCGAGGACCACAACCGTGGATCGTATCGAGATAGCGATCAATGTAATAATGATAACTGCGGAGAAAAGAAACAGACGGACAGAAATGGTAACCACTCGGTGGTAATCATGGCCATGAAAATAGAAGAAGCGAGTTAGGAGGAGATTTTAAAAGAGGAGATTTAACAACGACCATACGTGAAGATGACAAAGGCTTACGCAAGAATCGGTTCTAAGGGAGGAGAACGACCACCCCATTATATGGTACAAATGCGGAAAAGAGGGACATATCACCAAACCGCCCACAACAAAGCTCAAGGTATGCTATAATTATGGAAAGGAAGGACATATATCGCCGAGATTGTATGATGAATAAACCTAGTTCAATGGGGACGGTGACTCAAAAGACCGTCCCGTAAAAGTCAAAGTCAACGATTCCGGAAGAAGAGCGTTTGTTGTGATCGGTCATAATGTGAGGAACCCAAACGAGGTGATCACGGGTAAGTATTTATAAATTCTTGCGAAGTTTATACCTTACTTGATCTTTGGTGCTACCCATTCATTTATCTCTCCGCATGTGCTCAACGCTTAAACTTGACTCGGAGAAATTAGACTTTGACCTATCTCGTGGAAACTCCGTTAGGAGAAACTTTCATCACATCCAATCGCTTATAAATCTTGTTTGATTCAAGTTGGCACCATTACCTTACCTTCATTGACCTTATCTCTTTAAAGATACTTGCTTTTGATGTGATTTTAGGGATTGATTGGTTAACTACTCATCATGCCAAAATTGATTGTTTTCGTAAGGTTGTTAGTTTTCATATTCCTAACCAACCCGTTGTATGCAATTCAAGCATCTAAACCATTAAAATCGATCACCGCTCATATCTAATCATAAAGTTATTCGCTTATTAAAAACGAATGTCAAGCTTTCTTAGCCCATGTTATGGATTTGAATAAAGACACGTCAAATTTGAATAATATTCCCTCATTGTTATTGACTTTCCCGACGATTTCCGAAGAACTTCCTGGCTTACCCCTCGTAATGTGAAGTTGAATTCTTTATTGATCTTGAACTCGGTACAAAGCCCATTTCTAAAACCCCATATCGAATGGCTCCTATTGAACTTCAGAGTTAAAGGTCCAACTACGGTGAATTGTTGGACATCGGTTTCATTCGGCCCCAAGTACATCTCCTTGGGGTGCTCCTGCTTTTATTTGTAAAGAAGAAAGACGGGGAGTATGCGACTTTGTATTGACTATCGAATTGAACCATGTCACCATCAAGAATAGGTATCCTCTACCTCGTATTGATGACTTGTTTGACCAATTGCAAGGGGCACAATTCTTTTCAAAAATCGATCTTCGCTCGGATATCATCACCAAGATTAGAATCGAGGATATTCCAAAGACCGCGCTTCGTAACTCCGGTATGGGCATTATGAATTCTTAGTCATGTCTTTTGGACTAACTAATGCTCCTCGCGCTTTCATGGATATGATGAACCGAGTATTCAAGGAATATTTGGATCAATTCGTTGTTGTCTTTATTGATGACATCCTCATATATTCCAAAAGCCGTGAAGATCATGAGCACCATTTGATCTTTACTCCAAAGGCTTCGTGAAAACCAACTATATGCCAAATTGAAGAAATGCGAGTTCGGCTTGAGGAAGTAGCATTCCTTGGGCACGTGGTGTCGAAACATGGAGTATCTGTTGATCCGGCCAAGATTGAAGCAATACAAAGTTGAGCAACCAAGCTCGAGAATCAAGTACGTAGCTTTTGGGCTTAAATGGTTATTATCGGAGATTCGTGGAAGGGTTTTCTCGAATCGCTACTCCATTAACTCAATTAACTCTAAGGATACAAAATTGCTTTGAGCGAAGAATGTGAGAAAAGTTTCCAAGAGCTTAAGAGGAGACTTATTTCTAAGACTGTTCTAACAACACCATCCGGTTCTGGATGGATTTGTTATCTACAAATTTGCCGCTTGTGCAAAGGGTTAGGATGTGTTCTCATGCAACGTGGGAAAGTCATAGCCTATGCCTCGCGACAACTTAAAGAGTATGAGAGGAATTATCCTACTCATGATCTAGAGTTAGCGGCAGTCGTTTTCGCTAGCTAAAAATATGGAGGCACTATCTATATGGGGAGAAAGTGGAGATATATTCGCACCATAAAAGCCTTAAATATTTCTTCACTCAAAAAGAACTCAACATGCGGCAATGACGTTGGCTCGAGCTATTGAAAGACTACGACCACACTATTCAATACCATCCCGGTAAAGTTTAACGTGGTAGGCCGACGCATCGAGTAGAAGATCATATGCGAACGAAGTGCGATGATGTCAAGTATACGACAGAGCCAACTTTAATAGAAAAGTTAAGGTTGCTCAAGCTACCGAATCTGGGCCGAATGCGCGTGCGTATGAAGAAAAAGTACAAGAAGGAGCTATTCCTAAGCGAGAATTGATGAAGAAGGAATACTTGAGTCCACTCTGAACTTTGTGTTCCTAACGACTTTCGATTTGAAGTACAAGATTATGATGGAGGCACACAATACGCCATTTGCAATCCATCTCGAAGTACTAAAATGTATCGTGATCTTCGACATACATTTTGGTGGAACAATATGAAGAGAGAGATTGCAAAGTTTATCTCGATGTGTTTAACTTGCCAACGTAAAGGCGAGCATCTTGTACCTAAGGGTCCGTTGCAACCACTTGAGATTCCTGAATGGAAGTGGGAACACATTACTATGGATTTCAAGTTCTGGGTCTTCCTACGGTTTCTCAAGGCATTAATGCTATTTGGGTTATTGTTGATAGATTAACCAAGTCTCGCTCATTTCTTGCCGATACGGAGACTTATTCCTTGAACGCCTTGCTAGTATGCGTGAATGAGATTGTGAGGTTGCATGGCATGCCCAGTATCCATAGTTTTGATCACGACCCAAGATTCACTTCAAGATTTTGGGTTAGCTTGCAAAAAGCTATGGGCACGGATTTGCAATTTAGTTCTATACCATCCCCAAACGGACGGACAAATCGAGAGGACTATTCAAACTCTTGAAGATCTATTAAGACTCATGTCCTGACTTCAAGGGTAGTTGGGATAAGTATTTACCATTGGTGGAATTCTCCTACAACAACAGCTTATCGTGCAAGTATAGGTGTGGCTCCATTCAAGCATTATATGGACGAAAATGTCGTTCTCCAATATGTTGGGATGAGGTGGGTGAAGCAACATTGTTGGGACCCGAAAGTTAGTACGTATGACTACCGAAAAAGATCCAAATGATTCGACAACGATATACAAACCGGCAGACAAGATCGACAAAAGAGTTATGCGGATCTTCATCGAAAGGACGTGGAATTTAATGTAGGGATCATGTATTGTTGCGAGTTGCTCCATGGAAGGGAGTTACAAGATTTGGGAAGAGAGGAAAGCTCAATCCACGATTTATCGGTCCATTTCAAATTCTTGACCGAGTAGGAAATGTAGCCTATAGACTTGCGTTACCTCAGAGTATGTCTCGTGTTCATAATGTGTTTCACATATCGTGCATTCAGTAAATATGTGAAAGACCCGAACCACGTTATCGAGTTAGAACCGGACGAGATAGCCAAGACTTAACGTATGAGGAGGTACTGTCAAGATCTTGGATAGGAAGGAGCATGTCCCACGTGCAAAGGTCATACCACAAGTTAAAGTTTTGTGGAGGAATCATGCTATATAGAAAATGACCAGGGAATTGAAACGGAAATGAAAGCGAGGTATCCTCACCTTTTCAAACACCAGTGCGTCGTCACGCCAATTTCGAGGACGAAATTTCATAAGGAGGGAGGTTGTAAGACCTTCAAATTTTAAATAAAAGGAATTTCCTTTATTTATTATTTTGAAATAGTAAGGGTTGATTTGATTAATGTGGATAGTTAAGGGTTAAATACGCAAATATTTCAAAATAAGCAAGTGGTTATAAAATATTCATTATCGTCGGGAATATTCGTTTTGGTCGTGGAATATTCGATCGCTTGTCAGGAATATTCGTATGCGACGATGCGACCATGTGTGGGCCCCATAACTGAAAAGCGATTGGATAAAGAAAACGACAAATATAAGTTGTTTTTTAAATAACTACAGAAGTTGTTATTCTCAATTATCATTTGTTGAATACCCGGTGGTTAAAACACACACTAATACGCTGTTGTTGAAAGCGATTACACCAGTATTGCACCAATTATTGATTCTTACGTGAAGGCACTACTCAATAATGGTTACGATAATTCTTCGCTCAATATTTTATTGAGTTAATAATTCTTTGTGTTGATATTTTATATTCTTTGTTGTTTCAATAATTGTCATTACACAAGATTTTTCATTATCGAAGCAATAATTCATATTATCTCGAATAATATTATTAGATAACATTATTGGCAATGTCTAGAAAGTTCGCTCTAAGGAGAGGTTTGGTCACCTAATCAAGCGCCAATAAGAAGAAATTCTTATTGAAAGCCCCTCTTTCCTGAGGAACCGCCAGTTGTCAATATTGTGATTCTCAGAATATTTATATGAATAATTAATTATTGATTCATATGATGAGAAAAATATTGATTTTATGTGGATATAGATGGAGAAAATTTTATAGTGACAATTGTTGAAAATTGAAATTTTATCTTTTTCTCGATAAAATAATTCATTTAAATATATTATTTTAATAATATATTAACAGTGATATTTTTACAACGAATGTGGGATATATGAGTATACGAGGAGGAAGAGTATTTTGTTGCAATAAATGTTTAAAACATGTTAAACATGCTCGGTGGACCCCATTTATTGATGAAATTTGATTATAAACTTGTAAAATCGCCTGCTTATGGATTTCGGTCGATTTCTGTTTGGAATTTGGAAACACTTTCTTCTGCAAAGTTGTAGAGAATTGAATTTCCTATAAAAACTCATGAGATTCAATTTTTCTGATGAAAGGGCTATTTATTATGAATTATTGAAGCTCAAGTTCAAAATAATTAATTTTGGAAGTTTTAATTGTTTTATTTAAGAAAAACGTTTTTGCAATCCCACATGTGATACAAATGTGCTGAATTCAGTTGGTCTAAGGTGGGCTTGAATTTGTTTAATTATATTATTATTTTATTTAATTTTCTGCTTTGGTGTTCTAAGCAATTTCCTATAAATAGGTGTCTTAGGTTAGAATTGAAAATCACACCGTAAACCTCAAGTTTTCTCTCTATATTATCGAGCGTATTCTTGTGAGTATTTTGAGTATACTTTGAGTATTGCTAGGCGGTGCAAGTTCCTTCAAAGACTATACCCTATTCTAGCTAGAAGTCTTGATCTTTCGAGGTAAGGGATATTATTTTTTTCGTAATGATATTATTTCTTCAATATCATTATAATTGAAATGTTGATCCAAGTTTTATCAAATTTGGAACTTTTTCATGTATGGGGTTACTATTCATGGGTTACTATTCATGAGTTACTATTCACGAAGTTACTATTCACGAGTACTATTCATGAAGCGTGAAGATGTTTTTTGTGGAATTTCTATCTTTTGGTGTCTGAGTTACTATTCACGATACTAAGACTATTCACGATATCTGATACTATTCAATAGAAAAATAAAATTTCTTCTTTTCATCCAAAACATCTATTCTCGGATACTAACTCGATTGTGTCCATGTTTTGATCATTATTGAATTTTACACCACTATGATTATTTTTGAGGTATTTTTGACGTGGATAAAACCAAGTACGAATCCTTAATCCTTAATCCTTGTCATTTTGTTTCACTTTGGATTCGTTTCTTTAAAAAATATTTTTCATCATCCTCGGTCTTAAATGATGATATTATGGAATATCTTTGGCCCAGATAGTGCAAAGATGAATGATTTCTTAAGAATATCTTTGGCTTTGTAGGTGCAGATGAATGATTTCTCGATGAATATCTTTGGCCGTAGTACAAAGATGAACAGTGTTTAAAATGAACATGACCAATCGATGAATATCTTTGGCTCGTAGTGCAAAGATGAATATTTGATTCCGTATGTATATTGATTGATGTTACGGGGATAAAAGATAGACGATGAACTTTTAAATTCATACATAGAAGATAGTAGTTTGCATTCTCTACTTAACTCTTCTAATGAATTATTATTTCATTGCGAATATTGATTTAAAATTTGTTGTCTATCAGATTCTATTATATTTTTCCTGTTGAAGACTAACGATAATTTGTTGTATATTATCTTAGTCATAATATTCTTTATTGAGCTAGTTGAGCTCACCCTTTTCCTTTTTGTTCCATTTTTCTCGGAGGCGAGAATATAGCAAATACGAGTCCTGGGTATGGAATGAAGGTTTTAGAAAGGATTGTTTAGTAGTCCTCACCATTTTGTAAAATAATGTATCAATAAATGTGATGAGGATTTATTTGAGTATAGATATTGTCTAGAAGATAATATTTGTATTCAAACTCACGCTTTCTGTTGTAATAATAAAGTTGTAGTTGTTTCTGTACCATGTATTGACAACTCAGAATAGGTGATGTATACCTATTTTGGGGGCGTCACATTGGCTCTGACTATGACGAGGACGATGATGAAGAATTTGCTATGCTGGTAAAAAGATTAAGAAGGTTCATGCGTCAAGGCAAAACCAGTAAGCCAAAGAAGGTTAGCAACTACAACAACCGGGAACAAATGAATGATCTATGCCACAACTGCAAGAAGCCTGGCCATTTCATTGCCAACTACAACAAACCTCTCAGAGAAGAACTAAAGAAGAAATCACATGCAAAGAAGGAATACAAAGGCAGCAAAAGGCCTCAGAAGAGAGACAAAGGCCTGGTAGCTGGAGGATCGTGGAGTGATTCAGACAATGACTCAAATCCTGATTCTGGAGATGATGAAGAACCACAAATGGTTAATCTGTGCCTAATGGCCAAACATCCAAAGGACAAACAAAATTCCAACATACATGAAGTAAGTCTCGATGAGGTATTTGACTTCAACTCTCCTGATGTAGACATTAATGATTTGAGAACCGCATTGCATGGCATAACAAATGATCTACATCAATACATGAAGTGGTTCAGAGTTCTGTCTAAGGATCATTCTCTTCTTCAAGAGGAGAAAAAGAAAGTTCAAGAAGAGCTTGAAACAGCTCTTCTAAGTACTAACCTTCTCTCCAAGCTTGAGGCTGAGAATGAGATCTTAATACAGACAAATAAACTTAATACACAAAGAGAGTCTAATCTAACCTTTAAAATTGAGGAACTAGAAAAGACTATCTCTACATGGAACAAATCCTCATCATCCATGGACTCTTTGCTCTCTAGTCAGAGAAATGCATTTGACAGAACAAGCCTAGGCTTTGGGGAATCCACTTCAGAGCCATGTGTGGAAAAGACAAAGGAAACTAGCACTAGTAATGCCTTAAGTTTTAGTAAAAGCATTACCTTTGTGAAATCCTCACAGAAGGAAGAACCAGCCCAACCTTGTTCTACTATTTCCACTCATACTCAAAGGAGAAAAGGATCTCATGTTGGCCTAGGCTTCATAAAAGAGAAGAGTAACCCAATCTCTACTTACCAACCTTGAAGAATCGTAGAGTCAAGTAAGACCAACTCTACGAATCAACCAGGAAGGTACAGTGGAGGTAAGACACACTCATCAGTATTTATGAAACCCAAGGACACGTGGAAGAAGGAAAATCAGTTTAACAAAAGGATAACTAAAGAAGGAAAATGAATTATCACACACACAGAGGCATGTATCACACTAAATGTTTTGTGTGCAATAGAGTTGGTCACAAGGCTACAAGATGCTATTATAATTCCATGCATGTGAGACCTAAGATCAGACAGATTTGGGTCCCCAAGGGCACTAACAAAATAGGACCCATGCAAATATAGGTACCAAGATAAAGGTTAAATGTTATGACAGGAAAAGAGCTCCACGATCACAACCTGGTATCTGGACAGTGGATGCTCAAGACTCGTGACTGGAAACAAAGCCCTTCTATCTAACTACATAGAGAAGGAGGGTCCCTCAGTCATCTTTGGAGACAACGGCTCGGGCAAGACAAGAGGATATGGCTTTGCTGGTAATGGTGCAGTATCTTTCAGCAAGGTAGCATATGTGGAAGGTCTCCAACACAACCTTCTAAGCATCAGCCAACTCTGCGACAAGGGTCATCAAGTAACATTCCTCAACAACCAGTATCAAGTCAGAGATTTGAAGACATCTGTTGTAAAGCTAACCGGGACAAGAGAAGGAAACGTCTACACAGTGAATCTTGGTCAACTAAGCTGAGACGAGACAATATGCTTCATGGAAAAAGCATCTGAAGAAATGAGCTGGCTATGGCATAGACGGTTATCCCACTTAAACTTCAAAAGCATGTCCAAACTGGCATCAAAAGATCTTGTTGCAGGCCTACCTAAGTTCAACTTCGTAAAAGAAAGGCCATGCAATGCCTGTTAGCTTGGAAAGCAAACCAGAAGCTCATTCAAGAACAAAACTGCCAAATCTATCGACAAGCCCCTGCAGTTGCTCCACATGGATCTATTTGGGCCAATTCCAACAACAAGTCTTGGAGGAAAAAGATATTCTCTAGTTATAGTCGACGACTACACCAGATTCACATGGGTATTCTTCTTAACATCAAAGGATGAAACGAGCTCCCAATTGATCAAAATGTTCAAACTGGTGATGAACGTGAAAGGAGAGAAAATCAAGGCTATAAGGAGTGATCATAGAAGAGAATTTGACTTCTCAGAAATGGACCAGTTCTGCACAGACAATGGCATCAGTCATAACTTCTCAGTTCCACGAACTCCTCAACAAAATGGTGTAACTGAAAGAAAGAAGAGAACATTGATAGAGGCTGGAAGAACTCTACTAGCAGCAGCTCATCTACCTGAATACTTCTGGGTAGAAGCCGTCAACACTGCATGTTACACGCAGAATAGATCACTGAAACACTCTACGATCAAGAAGACGCCCTACGAACTGTGGAAAGGAAGAAAGCCAAATGTTAGCTACTTTCATGTATTTGGCTGTGCATGCTACATTCTCAACAATGGGAAGCAGTACTTGACAAAGTTTCAACCCAAGTCAGACGAAGGAATCTTTCTTGGATATGCCAAAGACAGTAAGGCCTACCGAGTGTTCAACAAGAAGACACTGAGTGTTGAAGTCTCGATTCACATCATCATTGATGAAACAGACTTAGACAAAATAGTGCTTCAAGACACTACGACCGATAGTACAGACACTACGAATAAAATCGTCGAGCTCAACACTACGATCGTAGTGCCAGATAATGAAATCATTGAGCAAGTGAATGAGATCGTAGAGAGGCCTATGCAAGACAACGAACCTCCACACCAAGAAGAAGAAATAAATCTTAAATATTTAAGATAAGAAGGTATCAGGATAGATGTTCCAACTAGAAACAGATGGGCAAGAGATCACACTCAAGATCTAATCATTAGAGATCCGAGTGCAAGAGTCAAAACAAGAGCTGCCACCCAAAATGAATGCTTTTATCTAAGCTTTCTGTCACAAATGGAACCAAAGAAGATAGATGATGCTATGGAAGACTCCAACTGGATAGAAACCATGCAAGAAGAACTCAACCAATTTGAAAGAAGCAAAGTATGGAGATTGGTACCAAGACCAAAGAGTCATCCTGTCATTGGAACCAAATGGGTCTTCAGAAACAAGATGGATGAAGATGGAGTAATAACCAGGAACAAGGCAAGATTAGTGGCCAAGGGCTACTCTCAGGAAGAAGGCATCGACTACGATGAGACATTTGCACCTATTGCCAGACTAGAAGCCATCAAAATCTTTCTTGCCTTTGCTGCACACATGAAGTTCAAGGTCTTCTAGATGGATGTCAAAAGTGCATTCTTGAATGGAGAACTTCAAGAAGAAGTCTATGTAGAGCAACCTCCAGGTTTCATCAATCCATCTCTTTCCAATTATGTTTATAGATTAGACAAAGCCTTATATGGTCTTAAACAAGCACCTAAAGCATGGTATGAAACACTAACTAACTTCCTGATTGAAAATGGGTTCACTAGAGGTAGAGTAGATACCACATTATTTCTTAGAAAGCATAAAGACAAAGTCTTATTGGTTCAAATATATGTTGATGATATTATTTTTGGTTCTACTGACGAAAAGTTATGCAAGAGATTCTCCAAGATAATGTAGAGCAAGTTTGAAATGAGCATGAAGGGTGAGCTGAATTTCTTCC
This sequence comes from Panax quinquefolius, assembly GCA_020205615.1. NCBI lineage: Eukaryota > Viridiplantae > Streptophyta > Magnoliopsida > Apiales > Araliaceae > Panax > Panax quinquefolius. The sequence continues at coordinate 96,341,063 of CM035171.1, read as the reverse complement.
TTAGACTGCAAGTAAAGCAGACTGATGAAGGAATCTTCATAAACCAAGCCAAGTACATCAAAGTTTTACTTAAGAAGTATGGCATGAAATCAGCCTCTCCCATGAAAACCCCAATTGCTCCTGCAACCAAACTTAACAAAGAAGAAAAAGGTAAAAGTATTGATATAACTCAATACAGAGGTATGATAGGCTCTCTTTTATATCAAACTGCCAGTAGACTAGACATAATGTTTGCAACATGCATCTGTGCTAGATTTCAGGCTAACCCTAAAGAATCACATTTTTTTTGCTGTAAAGAGGATTTTTAGGTATCTCAATGGTACACCTTACTTGGGGCTTTGGTACCCCAAGGAATCTTCATTTGAACTAACAGGATACACATATGCTGATTTTACAGGCTATAAAATAGATAGAAGAGTACCAGTGGCACATGTCAATTGCTAGGAAATAGACTTGTGTCCTGGTTTAGCAAAAAGCAAAACTCAGTGTCTACGTCAACTACAGAAGTTGAATACATTGTTCTTTGGCAAATCAACAGTACTCGATCCTATGGATGAAAAATCAGCTAGCTGATTATGGGTTTGATTTCAAATCCATTCCCATTCACTGTGATAACACAAGTGCCATAGCAATAACTCATAATTTTGTTATGCATTCTAGGACTAAGCATATAGAAATAAGGTATCACTTCATTAGGGATCATGTGCAAAATGGAACTATATCTTTACAATATATCCCTACTGAAAATCAACTTGCTGATGTTTTTACAAAACCTCTAGATGAATCCAGATTTAACAAGTTAATAAGTGAGCTAGGAATGCTTAATTTACAACCATGAGATATATGCTCTAGTATGTGCTAACTATACAGATACAAAGGCTATGGTTGAAATCGTAGACATGATCAAGGGAAGTCCACGATCGTAGAGATAAAGTGACATGGAAGAAAACGATCGTAGCATAGACTCAACCATCGTAGTGCAGACTCAACGATAGCAGAACCCCATCATCAAGAGGAGAATTATGTGATGATAAGTTTCAAAACAAAGCAATCTCTCTGATAAGCGCCTCAAGAACAAACCTAACCCTTGACTCACTCCAAGAGGTTGGCCCTTCCTGAGCTACCCTAATGTAATGCTAAGTCAAAACTCATCACAAGGATCTGAAATGCACTCGACGATCGTAGCTCGTACACCTGGCGAATCTTTGGGATGCATTAGACGATCGTAGCTCGGACGACGACGATTCTTTGGGCCGACGAATCAATGATCGTAGTTCAGACTCAACGAACGCAAAGCAGACTCAACGATCACAAAAACTACCTCAACGATTGTAGGACACATCAGCTATGCAGGAGCTAAGGGCAAATCAGTACAATCCTTCTCAGTCAAATTCGTAAAGCCAAGCAGAATTCGACACCTGTCCCACTAAGCGAAATAGAGAGAGGGAAGTTACATGTACTATTTGAAAGCGCCTTTTTGAAATCAGAAGTTCAAAAGATTATCTTTCTCATCCTCTCTCGAAACAAAAACCCTAAATCAGAAGAAAGCTCAGTCACACTACACCAAAAATGGCCTCTAGTAAAGGACAAATCCTTCACTAGAGGCCCTATATCTCTCACAAGTTATTTATTGCGAAGAAATATTTCCTTCACACGAAGTCTTTCGCATTAGACCTCCTCATGAATTGGGTATCCTTCGCTAAGTAGTAACTAAATGTTTTTTGTGAAGGATATATTGTGAATAACTTATTCCTTCACAAATTGTATTTAGTAATGGAATATTGTTATTTAGTGAAAGATTAGTTTCCTTCACAAATAATATTTTAAGAAAGACTATTTGAAATTAGTGAATAACTTGATTCCCTCACAAATAATATATTGTGAAGAACAAATTTATTTAACGAGTGAATATTTTCCTTCGCTAATTATAAATTGAGAATGTATCTTCAAATTAGTGAGGAAAATAATCCTTCATTAATGTTCATTGCTCAAGTAAGATCATTCACAAATTATAAATTTATAAATAAAAATTAATTTTCAAACTAGTGATTTCATATTTTTTTATTATTATTATTATTCTCTATCTCTATAAGAAATATTAAATTTAATATTCCAAATAAATATAAATATTGTCATACTTGTTTCAAACTAATTGATAAACTAATGCATAAAGAACTAATAAAATCAATACTCTGCATATAAATAGATAATGCTCAAATCACCATAACTACATAATTTTGTTATCGTATCTTGGTCTCCCAAGGACCATAGTACCTACAATATTTATTAACTAATATAAGAAAATTAAAAGAATAACAACGATCTAGAAGGAATAAAATTTGTCGTGTTAGGTCCACTTTATCATCATCTTCAAGGAAATCAAGGTTGGACCTGTAAATTTCATGCTATAAGAAAAACACCAAAATTCAATTTCAATTAGATGAGGAATGAAAAGATGACATTGGTGAACTTAAATTAAGAGAGATTAATGAGGGATAAAATAAAAATATAGCTATCAGTAAATACCTCAATTGGTAACAACCACCACAACGATAAAGGAAATGAATTTTATATATTCCTAGCTTTTTCCATTTCCTTTCATAAGTTTATCCAAGAGCTTTGAAGGAAATAAGAGCCCAGATCATAATACCTTGTCAAACACGAGAGCCGAGAGCAAGTTTTTGAAACTCAATATTTTACTGTATAGATAAACACTAGACAAGTAAGTTATGACCGTCTACAAAGCTAAGTAGTTACCGCATATATCGAAAAACTCAATATTTTACTGTATAGATAAACACTAGACAAGTAAGTTATGACCGTCTACAAAGCTAAGTAGTTACCGCATATATCGAAAAACAGCACTGTAATGAATCCATTGCCCGTCATCCATAGCAATCAAAAAATCATATTATATTGGAGAAGAACTTGGGTTCAAAGCAATAAGAAAAAGTTTTTTGTTCATATCATCGATATGATTACTCAATGACATATTAATAGAGCAATGAACAGACCTTGTTCTGGAAAAGAGCTAACATCACACATGTAAAAATTTCTAGTGATAAGTTAAAAGTATTCAGTTTAGAAGGATAAAATGTCACAAGGCTTATGAAAACTTGCTTTAGTTATTTGCAAAATTAAGACCTGCACACTTACCAACTCAAATTTCTACTATAAAGTCCTATCCATGTATGAGGTATCGAAGTCCATCATTATTAATCTGCATCATGCTAAACTGGACTCTAGACAACTGCTGCAGAATGGTGGATATAAAAATATTGGAGCAAACATCATTTTATATGGGAACAAACATCATGGTCTTGCCATTTCTAACACTACATTGATAGAGACATTAAAGGTAACTAAAAAAATACAATCCAATACAAATTCATGTAAATATGTTAATAAAATAAAACAAAATAAAACTTAGACTATATATTTAATTGAAGCTTCAAGTAGACAGCCTATCAAAATTTATGATAAGTAATATCAATCCAATATGAATTCACCATACCTGAACATTACTAGTGAATGCATTCTGGATTGATAAGGCACGCAAAAATGGCAGGAGATCGACGAGCAGTTGATACAGCTGAGAAAACCTGAGGTACAAACACAAAGGTAGCATATGTAGCAAATTAAATTGCCGGGAGTAGTGTAAAGGTGTAACAAAAAATTCAAGACATAACAAAATGTGTATATGATGCTGATTGATAAGCCCAATCTTAGTGATGAACCGTTTCTTTAATATCATCTACCTTTTCATTACCAAACACAAATTGTTTCTAAGCAAAAGCAATAATTAGAATCAAATCATCAATAATCACATTTCTTAATCAATACCAAACAAACTCTGTGAATCAATTCAATAATCACACCTTGTCTGGAAAGTCGCATAATATTATAGAGAATTTTTTTAAATCAAGTTTATGTAGACACAAGTCTTCAACGAACCTGCAAGACTCATGCTTGATAAATCATGCAATCAATAATTTTTCCAATCGAGGAACCTATTAGCAGATACTAAAAGGTGGGGAATTAGCTTCTTTCCCATGTTTGTGTGTTGTACTATGTGAAATGGTAATTATAACCACACCAATGACACACAACAATGAACCCGCAATTTTGACTCTGACGTATATGCAACCCGCAATTCCTCCATGAGTTGGTTGTTTAGACACCACGAAATGCAAGTCACACTATGGTCAAGGGAAATCAGTCCCTATTAGGCTTACCTACTAGATAAGTTGTGAGAAGGACTTGTAGCTACTTCATGTATTACTCCAGCTATAGTTCCTGCTCCACCCACTCATCCCAGCCCATACATCATGACATATACTAATTCAGTAGTGATTAACAACTAGTAGCAATCCTAGTTCCTTGACTGAAATCTTAAACAGAGTCCTAGCTCCATTCCAGGCCACTGCTGCAGATTCTGTTTTCCATCTCAACTCAACTCACTATTTCAATTATTTCCCTTCCTTGGTTTGGTTGAGTTGGATTTTGAAACTACTATAGATATAGAGATATACTAGCTGGGTATGTTTGGTTAGTTCAAGAGGGCTGATCGAGAGCCAAGGAAGCCCCTAGTCCTGTCTAACATGGTGACTGCTGCTGCCAGGGGCAGCAGCCATACTCTAACTAGCCGCTTAACAAATTAATAACTTTTGACTCATTTGTCAAACAGTAGCAGACTTTAGAGTATAATAGACATTGCATACAAGGCTGCTATTATAGAGTATAAACTCCCCATCTTGGAATAATTAAGTTCATCAAAACAGTGGTCAAGAATAACTTGACACACTAGTTTTCAACTTTTCCTTTTTGGTTTGATATTGGATTTGGTTTTCATTAAATACACCAAATATGTTTATCTATTATCATGGATGGTATTTATACCTAGCTCAAGCTTTATTTTGCATAGCCTAATCACTCAAAACTTTGATTTGATTAGGTTGTACATCAAGAACTATATGGTGATATATTCAACTATCATAGAGAGGATATTAGCTGGGCACTCTAGAAATTCTATGGTGTTGACCAAGAGCTCCAGGAAGTCACCCGCCCATGCTTAACACACCCACTGCCGCTGCCAATGGGCAGCAGCTTTAACCACAACCTAGTCACTTTTCCATCCCATAAATTTTGATTTATGAATCGGATAATAACCAATTTTAAGTATATTATAGATAGCATACAAGACTATATTTACAGATTGTAAACTACTCACTTTGGAATCTTCAAGTTACCTATAACAATGCTCAAAGTTACTTGGCACAATAGATTCCCAACTTTTCATCTTAGTTTAACATCATTTACTTTTCCATTTAACTTGCTTAAATCTCTTCATTAACTGAATAAAGTGTTCTACATACAACTTTTGCTTTGGATTCTACTCTTTCTTTGATTTTAAATCAAAACAGTCCATTAAGGACTTTTGACAAACACCCTATGTGCACTGTTATGTCACACATGTTTCATAGCTATTCATCTACTCTTCAACTCCATTAAGTCTCCTTATAACACCACAGCCAACCTATCTCCTTGTTCCTAAGCCAAGAAATAAATAATTTAACAAGAGTTGGGTATAACAGTTATCATAGCAACAACCATATCATAGCAGTAATTTAACAAGAGTTTCGCACCAAGTTCCTTCACCTCCATTATACCATCTGTACATTAAATCACACCAACTCAATACATCAAATCATCTTTGTAAAGTTGCAACCATCCCAAACCCAAATGTGTTCCATACACAATGATCACAATGGACTTTACATTTGGATTCTGCAAGCTCAATTTGCAATAAGACATAATGTTCAACATCGCAATGAGGTAACAAGAAATATGATGAACAACACTGGATTAACACACAATGGACCCTACATTTGAAAAAATCCCGTGTTTTTCTCAGATTAAAGGGGATAATTTTTATTCTCCTCAAGAAAGTAGTCTTTGATAGCCTTGAACATATATCACACTGAAGATTCAACTAATTTAAACCTAATAACTAAAATGAATTTATATAATCAAATAAAACCTAATAATTAAAATGAAAACACCAAAAGGGCCATCAGAAGCCATCAAAATCTGATTAATAAGAAAACATAAGATCTCAATAAACTTTAATCTGTGAAAAACATTCTCTTTTACCTGATTCAGGTGATTAGAATTAGAGACAGCTCTTAAATTGTAAAATTGATGGATCAAATCGAAATTTCCAAAATGAATTGTATAAAATATCTGTGTATTTACAAATCACAAATCGTACCGATACTACTGCGATCCGGGAGGAATTATAAGCTGAAAGAAAGACTGTCCCGATCGAGCAAGAGATGAGCAAAGACAGTGATTTCAATTGACCGAGATGAGAGAGCAGCCGTTTGTTCACGTTTGAGAAGGGTTGAAACATCCAATTTTGGCTAAGTAAGAGACCCAATTGATCTCTTACTTTCCTCTCCAGCCGAACCACGCACGCACGCACAGACCAACTCGCTCTGCTCCACACCGGCCATACGAACATGAATACTGATATGTTCCAAAAAAAAATTAATTACATTTAAAAAAACAAATCTTTTATAAGTAATATTATAATAAGTTAATTAAAAAGTGTAATATTAATGTATTTATATTACAATTTATATTCACCACAACTTATTCTAAAAATTTTATTTAGAAACAAAATAATAGCGTACCAAATTTTATCCTCATGAAAAAACTTGAATAATGATATATAGTGAGTAATAATTCCTTCACTAAATAAATTTTTCCCTCTCAAATTTTCATCATAAATTGGCTCCAAAAATCTTTCTATCGCCCTAATTTTGCGAGGAAAAAAATAGAAATTGTGAAGGATGTTTCTTTCGCTAATAACTATATTGTCACTATACTTTTTTCTCACTGTTCTTCGCTAAAACATGACTCCTCGCCAGTGAAGGAATAAATTCCTTCACAAAATTTCCTTCGCTAGAGGCCATTTTTGGTGTAGTGTCAATCACACTTCTTGCAAAAAAACTAATGGTGGCTTCCTGTGTTATCTCCGGCTACAGACTCTGCTTTGACGAATTCAAAATAGCTGAGTCCAAGTTTCACAAAACTTTGTCGTTACTGAAGAAGGCGGGTCTCGAAGAAGCTTTGGGCACAGACACATTGATCTACCCGAAGCTGGTAAAAGAATTTTACAATAATGGTGTATTTGAAAACAACACCATCACTGCAAAAGTCAAAAACGTAGAGATCAGACTAAAGGCTATGGACATCAATCTAGCCCTAGGTCTCAAAACTGAAGGGTATCCGTCCATAGATGGCATAGACTTCCACAAGGGACTCAAAAAGATGCATCACAAGAAATCACCCTCTGTCAAAGGATATAAGAAGAAGGAGTTTCCACCAAGGTATGAATTTCTAGCTGATATTGTTGGAAAATGTATATGTTGCAAGAGCTCTGCTCATGACTCTATAAATGAGGTGCAACTCAAACTCATGACTGCCATAAGTTATGAAATACAACTTAACTATGGGGCTCTATTGCTTGAATGGATTGGGAAGTGGTTAATCAGCTCAAAGAAGGCAAAGAGCTCTCAAAAGATGCTCTACGGATGATTCATAAGCATCATCCTACAAGTTGCTTTGGGTGACAAGATTAAGGACGACGAAGGAGAAGCCATTAATCCAAACAGACGAATGACCCAACAACAATTCGTGAATTGGAAAAGGAATCCAGCTAAAAATGTGCGAATGATGTCTGAATCCAGTGGAAGAACTGGTGAAATAAGGGAATCAGGAGTACCAGAAAATTTGTCAATTGTCAGAGAAATTGAAGGAGAAGAAGAAGAAACAAACAAGGGAGAACCCTCTACCCTTATCAGAAAAAGCAAGGGCAAGAAGAAGCTTAAGGCTAGGATGGAAGAAGAACCCCAGGAATCCACAACTGATAAACCAGTAGAGTCCTCTGACATTGAGACTCTAAGGATCCTGAGAAAGAAGCAACAGCAGGTTGAGGCAGAAGAAGATAGAGCTACCATATCTCAGCTGCTGAAGAAAGATAAGATCAGCCACAAACCCAAAAGGCCATCTCTCTCTTCAATTGTAGAGTCTCTACTGATCGTAGAGACCAGACCAAACACCTCGAGCAAAGAAGCTGCCACACCTGATAGTCCGGGTGATCAACAGGACAAAACTGAAGTTCAAGAAAATCCTGAGGCTGAGGCTCAACCTAGAAAATCAAGAAGAAAACTGGTCAAGAAATATATCCTTGAAAATGAAAAAGTGCTCAAGATGGAAGACAAGAGTATGGCTGCCAAAAAGGAACTGTCCAAAGCAAGTCAAGAGGACAATGCTCCAGCTGAGGGGGAGATCCCTAAAGTTCTTATGATAGAGAATACACCAGCTGAGGGGGAGATGCCTGAAGCTCCCATCCTAGAAGATGCTCCAGTTGAGGGGGAGCTATTGATCGTACAAGAAGATGATCAAGTTGAGGGGGAGGCTCATGACATCTCCATGGCAGAAGAAGAGGTCCCTGCACGAAATGAAGAAGAACTAGTGCAAGAACATCAAGAGGCCATTGAGATAATGGAATCCTTCAACGAGAACAGAGAAGTGGAAGAAGATGATGAGGTCAAGATCACAGCTGTGGGCATAAATGGGTATAGAAGAGCTAACTATGAGCAACTATTTTCATATCTACCCATGATGCCTTTCCATCAAGCTCAGATTCTAAATTCCTGGAATCACATATTTTGGAGCTTCAAAGAGTATCCGGCTATCTCAGTACTAGCCAATGGATTCCCAGGAAGATTCAACTTCGCCAAGAAGTTACTCACAAACTTCTCTTCCTCAAAGTATAAACCTGAGGTACTATCTATCCCAACCCTCTTCCGAGTTAATCACTTGTCATCATCCTCATTCAGTCAATTTTATGAATTCCCACGATGGTTGGAAGTGATTCTTCATCCACTAAATCAATTTCCAGTTATAGAATTCCATAATTCTGTAACTGAGGAACCAAATGCATTCAACTTCATAATGCTCCCACAACCAATCATCTCTACGATCACGGACTCTAGCCCCATTGCAGAGTCTCCACCTCAAATCGTAGAGTCACCAAACTCAAACATCCAAACCCAGGCCCCTCCATCGGATATTCCCTCCTCATCCAACAACGAATACTTCAATCTCGATCTTGCCCTCTACTCCGTGTAAGATCAATTCCAGAAAACATCCCCTCCTTTAACCACTCCTCAACCCAGTGACCCACTCATAAATTTGCCCACGAAAGATGACTTGAATGAAGTGTCCAAGAACATGGTCAAGGACATCGATGAGAGCCTGGAAACTCACTCAGAACACATTCATCTCAGGCTGACTCAAATGATCACTGCTGCAAATAATCTCCCAGGCACTCTGAACACTGAGCTTACAAAGAAGCTGAGGGAAATTATTAAGGAAATGATTCAAAGCATGAAGGACAGAGATGATATTCACTTCCGGATAGCCATCAAACAAAGAGAGGTTGTTCTTGAATTACAGAAATCTCAAGAAGCCAAAAATAACCTTATAATGGAGAACATCATCAACCTGAAAGCTTCAGTCAAAGAATTTCAGAAAGCCTATGTAAACCAAGAACAACAAATCGACACTTTATTTAGCGCCCTCCGAACAAAGAAGCTCGCCCAAGCTCGATCAAGGAAAATCGAGAGGACATTGCTCAAACATGAAGCCAACTCAACGAGCTTGTCCAAGGAGTGACTCGACAATCTGAAGACATTTAAACCCTTGATGCTGACATAAAGGGGGAGAAAAAATGGAAAGGAGTTCAAGGAAGCCAGGGCAGAGGCAGAGGAGTTCAAGGAAGCCAGGGAAGAGGCAGAGGACAATTTCACACTCAAGCGTCAAGAAGCCCTCCTGCAAGACAATTCCACCAACAGACTCCACGATCAAGCAATCAGACTCAACGATCTGATCAGCAAGAAGTCTTGATGGCTCGACCCGATAAGGAGTCAAGGCGCGACCACATTTCACAAAATGTGACCACCACAGGCCTAAGAATGCCAATTGGAGATCCTGCATTCATGAATAGGCATGATCACAACCCAAGGATAAGCCCAAGTGAGCTAGAAGAGATAGCCAAAAGGGATGAAGCAAGCAGAAAAAGAAGGGCTGAGGAGTATGCCAATCCTCCACGCAAAAGACCAAAGAAATAGAGATAAGTGAAATTTTAAATTAATATTGATGTAAAGCTAAATTGTAATACTCTTCAATCATCAATAAATTCATGCTTACTCTCTAGAAATTTCAACTGCTCACTGAAATACTAAGTCATGTTTAAATTTCTTGCAATTACATCTAGATACTAATAATCATGAAAACAAATCTCCTTGGTTATGTCAACATCAAATAGGGAGAGATTGTTGGGAGAATGCATATGTTGATTTGATGTTTAAATACAAATGCTCATAATTATTTGTAAAGTCCTTCAAGGAATATATGTACAAGGACTTAGTGATAGATCAAATTTGTTAGGTTGATCTAAGCTCTTAATGTGTATCATTCTGAAAATGAATGTATAGATAGAAAGATCAAAGATGTTAGGTTGATCTTGAGATGTAATAGATAGGCTTCGAAGAATTCATAGTGCATCAATCTGATCAAGATTGCAGAAGTTAAGGCAAAAATATGGAGTTTTAAGAATCATAGTGTGCCTGCCTTGAAGGGCCTCTTCGGAAGTCGTAGAGTGGTCCCAACATTTGCCGAGCCAACTCAGAGATCGTAGTGTGCTCTCGAAAACGTAAAGTTTACAACTCAAGCAAGCAAAGATCGTGTGTGCAAATATTTAAGAGAAATCGTAGTGCTCTCGGTTGATAGCATCAGACCAAGCACCAAGGTGACATGTCACCACGATCTGAATCGTAGAGTACCACGATCTGAATCATAGAGTACCACGATCTGAATCGTAGAGTATCATCTGTCTTGTGTCAGAAGCATCAAGCCTCACGATTTATGTGGAGATAAACTCCAACATATGAGGAATGGATTCTAAATGTTGTAGTACTCACCAGTCCCAAAGTCATAAAAAATATCCTTAGTATGCAATAAAGAAGCGTATTAAAGAAGCAAAGGAAAGTACCATTAGTAAGGGGGAAAACACCTTTTCAGGTGTTAGGTGAGAAAGAAGTCTGATGTGTCAGTGGGCCAGAATGCAATTCAGAAGATGTGCAAAAAAGTCTCCATCCAAGAACAAAAAGGTCAAACGCATTTAATGCTTCAACGGATGGATCGAACAGATAGTTTTCAAGATCACATATATGAAAATCAAGCAGATGAGAGAAGTAAGCATGAACAAAAACGTAAAAGAACTCTCAAAGCTCAACTCTACGATTTGAGAAAAAGAAAAGCTTGCTCAGCTACTCAGTTCTTTCGAACAAGTGCTTAAACAGCAACTGAGTAGCAACCATCAAGAACTCAACATCTACCAATCAACTGAAGAAAAAGTTCCAAGTCAGAAGGACTTGAAGTGTTCTAAGTGAACTGTAAGAGAACCAAGTCTGCTGGACTTGAAGAGTTCAAGAGTGAACTAAGAAGTTCCTAGACTGCTGGTCTAGAAGGAATCTAAGTGATACAGAAAGTGTAAAAGACATCCTTAGTGGATTTCCTACTCGAGAAGTAGAAGAGTGGACTAGGAGATTTAAGTGCTCTAAACCACTTAAAACGACTGTGTCTCTTACATTCTTACTATAACTACTATATATGCCTCACTCTCATAAACTAACTATCTTAAGGGGGATTAAAACTAATATTAATTCCGCTAAAGTTTTAATTATTATCTACTAACAAGTTAAAACGAAAAGTTTTTCAAATATCTATTCAACCCCCACTTCTAGATAACTATTGTGCCTCCGGGAACTAACACAATATTATTCTTGAATTTTACTCCACAAAGCAGTATCATGTTGACAATTTGGACATTATTGAATTCTATATAAATTGAATTATAAATTCATCAATTAAATTCATGCATGCGCATAGCTAAGCTTCCTGTTTCCTCTAGATACAGATTTAGGGTCACGTGATTGCTTAATATTTACAAACCAGAAAGTAAACTAGATCTAGCTAGATCTTAGCTATTCTAGCTCAACGGTTCAAGTTTTATAGCTTTTGAATCGGATAAAAGCTAGATCTGGCTAGATCTAGTCAATACACATCAAATATTGACTATTTACGCAAAATGAACAGTTAAAACTGTTATCCAGACACAACTAAGTAATATATATATATATATATAAGCAAGAAAAAGGCACAGATCTGAAGAGATCTTACAGCCTTGCACGAGATGGGCTATCGAACGATTTCTGGTGCCTTTAAACTCGATTTCCACTGATTAAAACTTGATATGTGGTAGTATATATGTATATCAGGGTTTACAAGTGAGATTTGTAGGTTTAGAAATAATATATGAGCTGTTTGACACTATAAGGTTCGGATTTTCTCTCTTCTGGCCCTTTTTTCTCTCTAAAATCTCTTAAAATGAGTTGATGGAGCTGATATTTAAAGGACCAAGCTTCCGCAGGTAGACCTGCTACTTTCACAGGTACACCAGTGAAAATGACCAATAGGCCCTACCGCCTCAAAGTTCGTGCACCTCGATCGACGCATAATTTGCTGAAACATATGTAACTTGCAATTCGGGAATCCCATGGAGATGTGTTATACACTTCCGGAAAGCACTTTCCAAGAGCTACGCAATAACATAGGGCTTTCCCTTTTCCAAATCCGGGAAGATGGGTCCAATGCCAAACTGGCATATTCAGGTCTACGCAGGAAGTTCGTTGAGCTATTTTGCATAGTTTGTGCTCGAAAGTGTTGCAATGGCTTTTTGTGGCCCTATTTGTAGCTATACTATGGTTTTTGACATTCTCTTGTCAAAATGACCTTTTTGCCCTCCTGGGGTTGTCTCCAAGGTTGATGGGGCTTTTGGCTGTCTCTTGGGGTTGTCTCCGAGGTTTGATTGCAGTCGATTCTATTCTTCCTCATGGTTATCTCGGAAATTGATATGATATCCCCCAAGGATTTTTTCTGGATTTGATTTGATATAGTAACTCTAGGGTTGTCTCCGGAATGAATATGTGAACCTCTAGGGTTGTCTCTAGAGTTGGAAAAGACACATTTCCCCTTCCTGCATGGGTTAGTAACAGACAAACAAAATTTTAAGTCTCTACAAATGCCCTTCTTTATCATGTTTATGCAATGTAATGGAATGAACAAGATAAAGATTACTAGACACTTAAAATCCAGATAAGACGTAATGATACAATGCAAATGAAATGTAATGATGCAATGCAAATGAAATGATATGATGCAATGCAGATGCAATGATTTGATGCCTATGTTGGGGTCGTCTCCAATGGTTGACTTTCCATCAGTGTTGCTGATGCTTACGCTGGTGTTGACTCCAACGGTTTTGATTTTCATCGGTGTTGCCGATGTTTGTTTAACTGAGATATTTTCTACATCTCTGTTGGGGATGATGTTCTAAAATCACCGAACCTTCCCGATGTCTATACTGATAATTTACAATGGTGTTTACCCTGCTGGTAGTTTACAACGATGCCTCATCGGGTTGATGATGATGCCTACTCGAATGGTAGTTTTCTAGGTTTTATCACTGGGTTGATGTCGATGCTACGCTGGGGCTGTAACCAATGGTTTATAATATCGAATATCTCGATATCTTCACTGAAGTTGTTTTTAATGGCTTACAGTTTCATTAAGCATTCTTGATATCTTCGTTGGGGATGGAGTATGAATGGTTGTCATCACCAAATTGTCTCGATGCCTACCGTCACAATAGTTTGCAAAGGTTGTTATCTCTGTGGATTGATGCCAACGGTTTACAATATCAAACAACCCGATATCTTTGTTGAAGTAGTTTTCAACGACTTACATCATCGGACCCTTCCCCGATGCTACGCTGGGTTGATGCCAATATTTTACAATATCAGACAGACCGATATCTTCGTGGAAGTAGTTTTCAATGGCTTACATTATCGGACCCTTCCCCGATGCTATGTAACATTCCAGTTTCTTTTTAATGTAAATTATAAATATTTATTGATTTATATAAATATTTATTGGATGTGTTTATTATTGGATAAAAATTGTTCAATTTGATTGATTTGATTTAGTTAATTATTTATTTATTAAATAATTAATGTGTTATGTGGATTGAGTTATGTGATTAAGTGATTTATTTATGAAATTGTTATTACATAAAGTGTGACAAATAACTATGTAAAGTGTGACAAATAACTATGTGATAAAGAGTTATTAAAATAAATTAAAGTAATTTTAATTTAGTTTTGCCAAACAAGGTTTAAGTATATTAATCCTTTATTTTGTAAATGGTTTGCCAAACAAAGCCTTATGGCTTTTGGATTTCTTTTGAATTTAAATTATTAGTTAAATAAATAAAATATATATATATATATATATATTTGGTAACTGATATATTATTAGGGTAATAAGTGTTGCGTCGATTTTATACGTTTTTAAAACTGGTACGTTGGTGTTATTTTATGTTACGTATATTCTATATGGCTTAAGTCTAAGAACAAGTTCAGAAAAAGGTTTTCAGAGAGAAAAGTTCAGAGTTTTGAGAGAGTTTGAAAGAAAACGTGATTTTCAAAGCAAGTCTGTTAACAAAGATTCTTAAGCAAACAAAAAGGTATGTTTCTCTAACCTTAATATATGTACGTGGATATGTTTAAGCCATTTTCCTATGAACTTGATATTCTTTATTTTCTTGAATATCACTGGGTTTAAAGTTTTTATCAAAGTTTCTGTAGAACTATGTTTTTACAATTTCGTATGATATTTTACGTGTACGTGTAACTATAATTGTTATATTAGCATATGTATATATGAGATTGTATGCTAGATTACGTATACAATAAAAAGGAAAATTTGTTTTACAGTGAAAAACATGTATGAACGTATGTTTTGCAAAATAACAAAATTGGTATGTGATTATGCAAATTGTGAACTACTATGAAATTGAACTATACATGTTAATTGGTTTATATGTTGATATGCTTGTATTTCAAAGGAATCAATTTGGTTATAAACACGGAATTACAGTGTCACTGTGTCAAATTAGTTCAACGATGGAGTTTGGTTTTAAACAGTGCTTTCAAGGAATTTAACTTTTCTTAAATTATGATTTAGGTGGTGTTAATTAGTATATGCATGTTGAGGAATGTGCATGAGTAATTTATATAAGTTATGCATGTTAATTAGTGTTGGAATTGAAGTTATAGACAGAAAACTTAGTTGTTTTGTTCTTCGTGGTTGGTTTCTGTGAGTTTCGGCGTCCCAGCGCCAAAATCCACGCTCCAGCGTCAAGGATAGGCCAGAAGTTCACGCCCGACCTTGAATTCGCGCCCAAATATCAAGCTTTCGCCCCAAATACAGAAAAGTGGTGCAGGTCGAACAGTTTTGACCTCCTGTAGTAAAATGGCCATAACCTTTTCATACGAACTCCGATTGAGGTGATTCAAGATGATTCAGAAAGAGGACGAATAGGCCTATAACTGTTATTCTTTAAGTTTTTCAATTTGAAGTTGTTATGAAGGGTCAAAATGGCCATCTTTAGGACTGTTGTGTATTTGGAGCCAATCGGAGGGCGTCAAGATGCGCGAATGCAACTGAAATCCTTTGAGTATTAGTATAACCTAATGATAACATGTTGGACATGTAATAAGATGTTGTATTAAGTTTTTAATGTGTATGTGGTGCAATGACATGATCACTTAAGTAGTTGTAATAAAGCTAAAAAGTAATGTTCATCAAAAGATGCAATGTTATTTAAACTTACACTTAGTTAGTAGCTATACTAAAAGTAAGAAAACAACTCATGAAGGTAATGTTAGTGTAACTAATGCGTATTGTCAATACATATGGTATGTGTAGGACTTGGGGTGAACGTGAGTATTGATTGTTTAACCTACGCACGAGGCAAGTTCCCTAACCTTTGCTACTTTATTATTCAGCAAGGTTACTTTTCACTGTTATGTTATACTTATGCAACTTCTCTATTTCTAATCTCTTGTTTAACAATTTATTGTCATGCAAGTTCACTAACTCTACTTTGTTAATAGTTGAGCAAGTTTTTCTAAATCATAAATCGTCGTTATGCAAATTTCATAATTCTATACTTTATTCAGTAAAGTATTTTCATTAAGCAACTTGATTGTATCTATATTTTCATGATGATACAAGTTTTCCATCTCCACACTTTCGTCGAGATAGTTATTATGGTTATGCAAGTTTTCTTAACTCTAAACTTTTTATATCAGCATGCTAGTACCTTTATTTTGTTTAATCAGTTTATCGTTCAAATTATTGTTGTTATGCATTCTTGATATTAAATTCTAAGTTGTAACCTTAGCTTAATGTTGTTCAAAGCAAGGTATGATAGATTATTCTATTGTTATGCTATTAGATTATTCCTAAAGCATGAACTTAGAACGAAATGTTTATTCAGTTATGATCATTCAATAACATAGTGTTATTATCTTTTATTCAACTAATCCTTAGTTGATGTCCGTTGAACTCCAAATTACCTTTAAGTGTATCCAAACCAAACGGACTTTGGTGCGGACTTGTACTCTAAATACTGAGATGAACAACCCTATTTTTAGGGGGTGCACCTAGTTTTGTACTTTGTGCTGAAATGTTTGTATACAATACATATACAAAGGATTGATCCCCCTAAGTACCTTTGAGTCCTTGCAGTCGTATGACTGTTATAGTTAAAGTTAAAAGATTACTTATAATTGTGGACAGGGTTCGTGGTCATTAGACCCTCAGTGAATGTTATGATTTATGGAATATTAATAGAACATATTATTCAGTTCTATTCAGCCTAGTATTTGGCAAGTGATGTAAAGGTTAAGGTTTTATTTATTGTTATTCCAAGTGAGCCTTGTTTGCTCACTCTTGCCTGTAAAATTCTTACAGCTAAAGCTGAAAAGGGTGACGTACCTAGCACCAGTAAGGGAAAAGGAAAGATGAACAAGTACTGAATACTTGTAATAGTTTAATAGTTTTATTATCAGACTTTGGTTTAACGATTGTAATGAAGTTATTTTATTTTTTTCGCATGAATGATTGTTTGTAAAGGTTAGATAACCTAGGAGATTTTATTTGATGTAATTCCTATATAGGTAGGTTTATTATTCAATTTTATTTATGATTGGGTAGTTATAAATGAATGTTTTGATTACGTGAACACCAAATCTTGAGGTAATAAAGTACCGGGATTTGGGGTGTCACAAGTTGGTATCAAAGCTTTAGGTTATGAACCTTAGGTGGGGGAAAAGCCTTAGGAAGTAACCTTTGAAAAGATAGTGGAGAGAACTCTTATCGAGTTTTAAGGAAGAAGTAATAACACACTTATGTGCTTATGTGTTTATAACTTATGTGCTCGTGAGTGTCGAGTAGAATGATTAATAATTAAAACTTTAAAACTTTGTTGTCAGGATGACTAATGTCGAAGAATCCAGTCAGGCTAGAGAGGAAGGACCTCAGATGCCTATAGAGGAGGAGCCTCGTGATATTCAGGTTGTTTGGGAACAACTACTACCATGGGAGTCAGCCCCGTTGGTAACAGTGGTTGAAGATGAGGATGATGATGTGGAAACGGATGAAGAGGATCCCGTGGAGTTGCCACAGGAGGATGAGGAGAAAGAGACTCCACTAACCTCGATGGCTGCTCGTATGTATGATGAAGTCTAAGACCGTAACGTGGAACTTCAGGACACAGTTGAGGAGTTGCAAGAGATAGTAGCTGAACAACAGACTGCAATGACACAAAAGGACGACGATATCCAGGATCGAGATGAACGTCTAACTAATGTTGAAGAGAAGTTGATGCAGACTGAACGAGAGAAGGAACAACTGATCGAGATGGTCGTGGAACTGAAGAACAAGCTGAAGGAAGAGGCTACCAAGAGGGCGAGAGCTGAAGATGCATACGAGGAAGCTTATCAATGAACTGAAGAGTAGTAAGGGACGCACAAGCAAAGAGGATGAAGATGGAAGAGATGGATAAAGTATTCAATATCGTGATCAATCGAGCTCAAGATCAGGTCATGGGTTATCCGATTCAGTTCGAGACTCTGCCATCATACGTGTTAGATCGCCGAACAATGTTCTGAGTTATGGAAGAAGAGCGTCGAAAGGCTACGGAGTATCTTAATATATCATCGTAGGAAATGTGCCTGTTATGCACGTAATAAGTGTTAAATAATGTGTAAATCCCTAGTGTTAAGTAACCATGGGATATGAGAATAATGATGTTGTCCTATAACTTTTGAAGTTCAAGGAAGGAATATAAATAGCAATGACGCTATTATTTTATGTTTTTCGAAGTAATGATGAATAAATAAAAGTTATTATTTTATTCAAAGTGTTATGTGTTATGTGGTTATTTCTTTTATGGAGGCAAGTTACTTAGAAAATACTTAGACAAACCAATATCTTCGCTGAAATACTTTTGAACGACTTACATCATCAGATCCTTCCCGATGCCCTGCAAGGTATTTCTTTTATAACAGATTCCATTATCATTCCTTCTAATGAAGGTAGTTTTTCAAAGTTATCCTCACTAGGTTTCTCTGATTCTTCATTGATATGATACCAATGGCTTAACTGAGAATTTCATATTTACGAAGTATTTCGGGATTACAGGTGCTTTTCGCTCAATCGCGTAGAACCTTTTTTCTCATTTGACGTTTTGGCTTCCAAAAGACCTTGCGGACCTTAAATTGGATCAAACAGAAGGAGGTGGGACCCACCCTAGACTTCTGTAAGTAGACCCGCGGAAGGTCGCAGGTTATTTTATACCCCCTGGCCAATTCGCAAGTTACTTTCAACTTGATTCACTCTGAAAAATCCTAATTTTCTCACTCATATCTACTCAGTTCGAGCTGCTTTGTTTGAAATCTATCATCGTACAAACGTTCTGCACACTTCAAGTAACGTTTACATCCTTTCTTTTCAAGTTTTGACCGTTAGAACGATATATTTCATGCTTAGTAAGTTTAAACACAATATAGTAAATATGTATTCTTATATGACTTGATAAAATTGAATGGGCCTAGTAAATGCTTGTGTTATACCATGCTGAACGTAATGATGTGAAAAAAATTCATTTTTTCAAAATTTAATTTACACCCATTTTGGCTATTATAGCTATCCTATTTTAGGACAAATGAGCATGAAATGTTTTTTCAAATGCCTATGGCAATTTAGCTACCATTGGGCCAAGTTTAATGTTAAATATATAAAATGTTCATGATTTGGGCTGGTGTGCTACTGAATGGCCACCTAGTCATGCATGTGTGTATGTGGATAATCCCTTTTACAAATGAGACTCTGGCGAAATTTTTTAACGAGTCTGGGTATTTTAATGCGCATACATATTTAACTCTATAGGGAATGTATGTTAAAATAGTATGAGTTGACATGATTATGCTAGGCATGATATGATGATCTAGATTTATTCTTTAGGAATCTAATGTCCTAAATGCACTCACATGCTCAATTAGATTGACCATAAATAAAACATACCTCGCGCTTTCTGAGGTGATTTGGAGTTTTTTTGTTTTCAGACATGGATTCTGATAGGCCTAGAAATTCTTCCTCTCGTAGAGTTTCTTCTGGTGTTAGGAGGGAGGCTTCGGACGTTCCCTTACATAGACCAGCCCGACAGGCGCGTCGGTTGACCGAGTTTGTGATTCATCCTATTAGGGTTGATAGGACGGATGCTATTGATGAGGAGGATGATTTTCTTATTGCAGATCCAACTTCCTCTTCTTTTACCTCTTGCCAGGATCTTCCTGGCATACATGTGGTGGTTCCCAATCTTCTAGGTGATTTGAACCGCCATCCATCGGTCCATCTCCATGCTAATGAGGTACTGGAAATTTTCAATCTCTTGACTTGTTTCCTCTCCCATTTTTGGCAATGGTTGAGCCTTGATTGTTCCCAAATTTATTCAGCCCAGGGGAACTAGTTTAGCATTTATTCTTTGTACAGGAGCCTTCATCCTGAGTACAAGGCCATTGTATATTCCTGGGGGTTTGAGGCTTTCTTTTCGATTGCACCCCGACGTTATCTATGGGGTTATCTGAGAGCTTTATCAGAGCGATGGTTTCATCAAACTCAACCACTCCATTTGCTAGATTATGAGGTGGTGATAATGCCGATGGATTGGCGATTCATCACTGGTTTGGAGTTTACAGGTTGAGAGGGTGCCCCTGGTGACGGATATTTCCCCGACTGCCGTTAGATCTTTATTGTGGGTACCTTCTTTGGCCCTCAAGGGTCGGGCCATCCATTCCGGTCTTTTGAGCATTGATGCTTCTAGCGGAGCTTTATCAGAGCCACCTTCTGCTAATCAGGTGGAGAGAGATTGCATTCTATGATGTCTATTTCTGACGATCATCAGAGGCTGCTTCATTGCAAATATTTTGTGAGACCCCAGATTTTATGAATAAAGATTTAATTTTCTCAAAATATTTTTTTGAATATTATGGTGTGGATTTGAGATAGTGTTATAGTTGTGGGTAGTATTTAAAAATTTTGAAAAGTATGCAAGTTGTTGTATAATATTCGATTGGTCAGGGAATATTCTTTTTATCGGGGAATATCCGTACGACGGTACAATCATTGGTGGACCCCACAACGAAATTATTGTCGGATTGAAAAAACGACAAAAATATTTTATAAAAATAACGGCAAAAGTTTTACTGCTTATCTTTGTTGAACTACTCGGTAGTAAAGAAAGTACGATGTCTGGCGCGTGGTTGCATAAGAGTAGCACACCAGTATTGATTATTGATGCTTACGTGATAAGTCACTCAGGTTTTGTTTTATTAGTATTATTAATGTAATAAAATAGAAAAGCTTTTTATATAAAATAGAATACTTTTATAAAGTTATTCGTTTTATTAGATTATAAATAGAATATATTATATTCTATTATGCATAGTGTTTTGCATAGTAAAATCTTTTTATATAAAATGTAATACTTTTATAAAGTTATTTGTTTTATTAGACTATAAATAGAATATATTATTTTTATTATGCATAGTGTTGCATAGTGTTGCATAGTGTTTTGCATAGTAAAATCTTTTTATATAAAACAGAATACTTTTATAAAGTTATTCGTTTTATTATATTATAAATAGAATATATTATATTTTATTTAAAAGATTTTTCTTTAAATATGGAACATCCGATTAAAATTAAATCAATCTGGACCGTTCATGAATTAGTTACTATGCAATCCATTCTTCTATAAATAGAAGCTCATTCCTTCATTATTTCTTACGAATTCACTGAAACTCTAGAGAGAGAAACTATAGAGAGAGTTCTTCTTCTATAATCTTGAGGGAATTTTTTAGAGTTTAAGAAAGCTTTGAGCGTAGTGTAAGTTTTCTTCGAGTATATCATCGCTCTACCAGTCGGAATACTCTTCTTTCAAAGGTAAGGAATATTATTTGTTGTACTCGTAAGGGGTATTATTTCTTTCTTATTCATGAAGAGAACTTCAGTTATTCTATTTTTATTATTACATTTGGAATAACTTTTACGCATGCTACCCTATACTTGGTGAAATCCTTGTGTTATTCCATTCTTTATCATTATGTTGAATAACATGTCTATGCGAATACCGCATACATGGTGAAATTCTTCATTATTTCATTCTTTATTATTACATTGGAACATCCACATGCAAATGCGTTTACGCATGACCGGTTCTCATTATTTATTATTCATTGGAATATCCCGTATGTGCTTTTACGCACGACCGGTTCCATTATTTATTATTACATTGGAATATCCTCATACGTGCGTTTACGCATTACCCGTTCCGTTATTTATTATTCTCATTGGAATAACTCGTGCATGCGGCTCTATCGTATGCCTGGTGATTTCTTTTGTTATTCCAATCGTTATTATACTCAGTTGGTTAAAGTTTTAACTTCTATACTCCATGAAATTAGTGGAATATCCTTGATATTTGCGCTTCATCCAATATCTTTCATGGAAATATTCTTCTGAGCATTCGTGAATTTTACTCCACAAAGAAGTATCATGTTGACAATTTGGACGTTATTGATTCCTGAATAAAATAATTCTTGAACTTTTTTTATTGAATTCTTATATCATTGTCATCATCCTCATGTTTATATTTTGTTGAAAGTCATCTCGTGGCTCAGAAGTGCATAGATGGATTTGGTATGATTATGACCGAGGATTATTCTTGTAATCATGATCGTAATGTTACAAATGATGTGGTAAAAGTCCTCATTGGCCCGTAATGCATTGATGGACAGTTGTTGGCATGATCATGACCATTAATGAATACACAAATATTCTTGGCCTGTAGTGTATGGATAATTGCGGTCGTGATACTAAAGAATAACCTTGGCCGTAGTGCAGGGGTGATTCGATGTTGTGGATTATTTATTAAAATTGAGTCCCAAATAAAAAGTGATGAAAAACCGTTTAAATCATAAAAGATAGTAGATTTTATTCTCTACTTGACTCTTTTAATGGATTGCTTGTTCCGCTGCAGTTAAACTTGATGTTTGTTATATTTTATCAATTTAACACTGTTGAAGGCTAATGATAATTTATTCTGCATTATCTTAGTCATAATATTTCTTACTGGGCTAGTTGAGCTCACCCTTTTACTTTCATTATTCTCTTCAGGAAATGAGAACGTAGCAGGGACTAGTCGGAGAACAGAGTGATGGTCCTAGATGGTGCATTAGTAGTCCTCACTATTCTGTGAAATAGTGTGTCCTCACTATTCTGTTAAATAGTGTGATAATAAAAATAATGAGGACCCCATTGAGTTTGTATATTATCTAGATGACAATATTTGTATTAAAATTCACAGCATATGTTTAGTCATATTCTACACGACTATTGTATAATTAAGTTTGTATTTGAATTTTGTACCATGATTTGGCGACTCAAGATGGGTGATGTATACCTATTTTGGGGGCGTCACATATTTCCTCGATTGTCTCATTTGCATTGATTGGGGCTCTTCTCGATGTAGCTCGCATTGGAGATTTTGATTGGGGATCCTTTACCTTTGCCTATTTCCTCCGTCGGATGCATCTACGCTCTAAGAGCGTCACAAAGGCTTGGTTAGGCTTCTACCCTTTTCTAATGGTGAGTAGTTTTAATTAGTTTTCCATTTCCCACCTTCGGGTGTTTTTGATATATGGTCTAATGTAGTTGATTAATGTCTTTTCAGTTCTAGGCTTACGAGAGGCTTCTTTACCTTCGGCCAGTTACCACCTTAGGCTTGGAGACAAATTTGAGGGGACGCCAATGGCACTGTTCTACCCTGGCTGAGATCCCTGTGGCTGAGGGCTTTACACACTATCGCTTAAAGCTGGAGATGCTTATTGTAGATGTCATTATGTGGATTCCTTAAGTAACGGGTCGAATTTATTGAGTCATGATTCTGAGGACAAAATCTTTTTAAGGGGGGAAAGATGTGACGAATGAGATTTTTGTAATTTCATTTTAATATTTATTGGATTAAATAAATATTTTTGATGATTTAATTATTAGATTAAATAATTAATTGATGCAATTGTGATAGATTAATTTAATTATATGTGTTATACTTATTAAATTAATGTGGAGAATATTTATTATTCATGTAGGTATTTATGTGAGCTTATTGAATTAAATAAAATATTTAATTAAGCATAATGTTATTTTAATTAATGTAATAATTAATTCGAGATTTAATAATGTGACATAATTAATAAATAAGAAATTTATTATGCGACGACGTGCATTAATGATAAATTATTATATTTTATTTAAATTAAATTAAATAAGATATTTGAATTATTGTGTAAGGGTGTGACACGATTTAAACTATAGTATAAGAGATTTATTAAATTAAATGATTTTGAACCAATTAAACCTAACCAAACGAATCCTTACGGGGAGTTAATAACAGTTAACCCATGATTGAGTTAACTAGCCACTTTGCGTTCAGTTTCTTTTATAAAAGTTATGCGTCTTCTTATTTTCTTTATTGTTCTAAGTCTAGCAAAGAAATACATAGATAAATTGTCAGAGAAAATATTTAGAGATTGTGAAGGAGATTGAGAGTGAGGAATTGAAAAGCATCTAAGCCTACTAATCTATACTCTACGCTCTAGGTAATTCCTTTAACCCAATTTTTATTACGTTGTTTAAGTTTTTAAATAAAAATGGCTTTTATGTTCTGTAAAAGCTTTGTAGTGGAAAAGGGAGTAACAATTATGTGTTGATTACATGATAAATGTTATCAAATCATATTTGATTATATATATTGCATAAACCATATCATCAGTTTCATAAAACATGTCGTATATACTTTCTACAAAATTACTGAGTATAGAATATGGCCATATGACCTTACCTACCAAATTTGATACGTCAATCATATGTTATATCATAAATTTATACTTGTACATAATTATGCATGTTAAAACGAAGGAATCAAACTCCAAATAAACAGATTTGGTGTTATAATGAACCCTTAATGTTGATTTTCATGTTTTGTATTGAAAACTCTCAAGAAAATCAAGAACAGTAATTATATGTTTTGATTATGCAAAATTATGTGTTATAACATGTTAAAAGCATGCTAGAAGGGTTAAGTAATAGTTATATGTGTATTATAATGTTTAGGTATAATTAAATTCGTGTAAAAATAAGTTGATTAGAGTTTTGTTGGCCATGTTTTGCAATTTTCGCGAATTGCAGAATCTGAAATCTGAGTCTCGTTATGTGGCCAACTCCATGCTTTATGACTCATGTGCAGCTGCCACCGCTCCACAAATACCAAGAATAAAGCATAAGCAGGTGGCCATGCATGGCCACTTAGCAGAATGGTCCAGAAATGAATTTTTAAAATGTTTAAGTCTAGCAATGTGATAGTAACTTAATATAATGAACATAAAATTAGGTTAAATGTATAATGAGGTGTTAAAATAAATTCTTCACATGTCAACAACACATTTATGTGTAAATTGAATGCATAGTTAGCTTATTGTTCCTGAGATGTAAATTATGTGACAATGAATGTAGTAATTTGACTAAGTATGGTCATAATCAAAGTTAGACAAAGAGAATGAACTTGTGATGACTAGTTACGTTATAATTGACTATAGTTGTGAATGGAAATGATATGTAGGATTAATTCAAGGAATGTGTTTAATTAACGTGTAATATATGCACGAGGCAAGTTTTCTAACCCTACTTGTTATCCTTATTCAAGTTTATACATTACGCTGAGTAAATTCTCATTATTATTAAATCAAGTTCATTTTGTTATATTAAAGATGATTTATCTTTTCAAAGTATGATTCAGTTATACAATACTTGTTCTATTGTATACCTCTTGATATCGATATTCAATTTAAATACCATTTATTGTTGAACCTTGTTAGACTAGTGAACCCTTATTGATTCAACTAGTCCATAGTTGATGAACGTTCTAAATTTCAGAACCCTTATTGAATTATCCAAACCAAACTTCCTTTAGTGCGGACTCTAATGTCAAATGAGATGAACAACCACAGATAGGGATTTCTTATGCGTTAAGCGTTAAGATATTATGCATGCGATGTATGGTACTAAGGGTTGATCCCCCTAAATGCAGTATAAGAGTCCATAGTCTTATGACTGTTAAAGGTTTCAAGTATAACCCTTGATAACCTAGGACATAGTTCAAGGTCTTATGACCCTCAGAAATCTTTTGATTCTTGTTATTCATTCTTGATTAAAAAGTTGAGTTTTATTTCAGAAATCTTTGATTCTCGCATGTTATTATATTGTTATTTCATTATTATACTTGTGGGAAACCGTGCTCACTCTTGCGTAATAATAACATTGTAGTTAAGAATGAAAGGTACGATGAGCCTTCTACCAGTAAAGGCAAGGGCAATGCTAATAAGTGATGAAGACTTGTTATTTAATTTATGAATGTTATTGTCAAAACTTGATGTTGTTTAAGACTTATTATTTGTTTATGTTTCCGCACAGATGTTTAATGTTAGTTTGACCTGGGATTTATTTCTATCTATTGCATGGTTTGCATTTATTATGGGTAGATAGATAGATGATATTTGTACAGTGAACACGAAATCATTTGGAAATTAAGTACCCGGATTTGAGGGTGTCACAGGTTGGTATCAAAGCCGTAGGTTATGAACCTTAGGTGGGGTAACAACCTTAGGTAGTAGCCTTATAGAAAGAATATAGTGATGGAAAACTCTTATCGAGTTCTAAGAAATGAATTTCTTTAATTCATTGAAGATAATAAAAGACTTTATATGTTTATGTGTTAAATTATGTGCTCACTTGTACGACTTAGTAACTAAAACTTGAAATTATGTTGTCGAGATGTCAGATGTTGGAGGAGCTAGTCGAGCTGGGGAGGAGGAACCCCGAGTACCTACTGAGGAGGAGCCCAGAGACATACATGTTGTCAGGGAGCAGTTGATACAGAGAGAGCCATCTCCATTGATCATTGTTGTTGGTCAGGAGCATGAGCCTGAGACTGATCCAGAGGAGGATCCTGAGGAGGAAGAGGAAGAGGAAGAAGAGGAGTTCCCACCGAACTCCATTGATGCTGAGATGTACGACGCGCTATATGACCGTAACGTAGAGTTACGAGACACTGTCCAGGATCTGACTGAGCGGGCAATTATTCAGCAGATTACTCTCGAGCAGAAGGAGAGGGTGGTTGAGACTCTTCACACACAACTGGGAAATATAGAATGGGATTTGGTCCATGAGAAGGGTCAAACCGAGGATAAGACCGAGGAGATAGAGAATTTGAAGAAGGAACTGAAGGAAAGCTCAGAAATGCTGATCATAGCAGAGGAGGGTTGGGTAAGAGAGTCACGTCGTGCTGATCTTGCGGAAGAGGATGGTTGTGCAAAGAAGGCTAAGCTTGGGGAGACGTACTCTACACTTAATAGTGCAATGGATGAGGCTCAAGATCGAGTTTTGAGGTATCCAATCCAATTCGAAGGACTACCATCGTACATGCTAGATCGTAGAATAATGTCTCGCATCATGGAAGAGGAACGTAGCAAGGCTATTCAACGCCTTAACAAGCAGTGATTGAAATTGTTTAATTATGTGAAAAACTTATCTGGTATTTATATGTAAATTTCGATGTGTTTATGAACGAAGGAATATTTTAAATCCTGTAGATTCTTTATCTCAGGATAGATGATGTAAATAGCAGTGATGCTATCGTTTGATGTTAAAACTTTTGATTTAAATAAATATATAAAGTTGTTTGAGATAATGTGTTAAATAATTATATTAAATTGTTGAGTCAAGTCTTAACTATTTAGAGAATTTAATAGAGAATTAATAAGCATATATTTTAACAGAAATATGCCGCCAAGAAGAAGACAACAACGTCAACCAGCTCAAGAAGAATCTACAAATAACAACAATAACGCCAATGCTAATCCCGTTCAACAATTAGTGAACTTGCTAGCTGGAGCAATGAATAATCAACCTCAAGCTCCACCAAATACAACGTTCAAAGATTTCAAGGCGGTGGGACTGCCAGAGTTTAAAGGCTCCATGAACCCGATCGAAGCTCAGACATGGGTTATAGAGATGGAGAAGGTTTTTGATGTTGTAAGAGTCAGAGAGGACCAGAAGACCGCTTTTGCAACGTTTATGCTAAAGTCTGAAGCCAGTTATTGGTGGCAAGCAAACAAAGTCCGTGGAGGAGAAGATATGATCACGTGGGAGAGGTTCAAGAAGATGTTTTTCGAGATGTATTTCCCGACCAGCTCGCAGAACCAATTGGAGGTTCAGTTTCTGGAGTTAAAACAGGGGAATATGTCCGTTCCAGATTATGCGGCTAGATTCAACGAGTTGGCGAGGTTCGCCACATATCAGGTACACACGGATGAGAGGAAAGTAAGGAGATTTGAACAAGGATTAAAGCCCTGGTTGTATAACAAAGTATCGTTGTTTCAGTTGAAGACATTCACAGAAGTACTAGAGAAAGCCATACTCGCTGAAGATGGAAGCGATGCGGTAACCAAATATAATCAGGATCAGAAGAGGAAGAAGAATGAAAGTGAAGGAAATAACAAGGCAAGTGGAAGTAATACGGGAGGAAGTAATAATAATCAGAAAAGAAGGTGGTCTGACAACACATCAACTGGAAGCTAACAAGGAGGTCAAAAGAAGAGAATCGAAGCGTGCCTGACCTGCGGGAAAGCTCATCTGGGAGTTTGCATGAAGGGAAAATGAGTGTGCTACAATTGTGGTCAGGAAGGCCACATAGCACCTAACTGTCCTAACCCAAAGAAGGGTGCCTGCTTCACTTGTGGTTCAAAAGATCATTTGGCAAGAGACTGTCCTAAGAAGGGATCTGGAGGGGCAGGATCAAGAGGAAATAGGGAAACAACGATTAAGCGCCTTGACTATCATTTGGACCAACCGCAACCAACCGACCGACCGACCGCCAGGACTTTCAACATGATGGTGCAGGATACAGTTCAGTCTCGTGATGTGGTGTCAGGTATCATTCCGATCAATAAAGTTAATGCTTATGTATTATTTGATTCGGGTGCTACTTGTTCCTTTATATCCGATGACTTTGCTAAGAACTTAGATTTGCCTAAGGATGAGTTGGATTACCCAATGAACATAGAAATTGCGAATAGAGAAATAATCCCAATTAAGTACGTACATAAGAACTGTAGAGTGGATATTAAGGGTAATATCGTGAACGTAGATCTTATCCTTATTCGACTTGGAGAATTTGACGTTATCTTGGGAATGGACTGGTTATTCAATTATGGGGCTGTAATTAATTTCCAAAAGAAGCGTATTAACCTTATGACTCCGTCCAAGGTTGTGTTTTATGGTATCAAGTTGCCTAGACAAGCGAGTTGTCTAACGATGATGCATGCCAGGAAGTTGTTAAGATAGGGCTATGTAGGATATTTAGCTTACATAGTCGACAGTCGTAAAGAGAATCCGAAAGTAGAGGAGATACCGATAATAAGAGACTTCATCGATGTCTTTCCAAACAATTTGTCAGGACTTCTGCCTGATAGAGAGGTTGATTTCGTGATCGATTTGGCGCCAGGAACGACTCCAATATCGAAGGCACCGTACCGAATGGCACCAGTAGAGATGAAAGAATTAATGGTTCAACTACAAGAATTACTGGACAAGAAGTACATTCAACCGAGTGTATCGTCGTGGGGAGCGCCGGTGTTGTTTGTGAAAAAAAGGATGGAACGATTCGGCTCTGTATTGATTACAGAGAACTGAATAAGGTCACGATTAAGAATAGATATCCATTACCGAGGATCAATGATCTGTTTAACCAATTGAAGGAAGCGAAATACTTTTCCAAGATAGATTTGAGAAGTGGTTATCATCAATTGAAGGTGAGGCCAGAGGATGTACCGAAGACAGCGTTCAAAACACGATATGGTCACTACGAATTTTTGGTATTGTCGTTTGGTCTAACGAATGCTCCTGCAGCATTTATGGGACTAATGAATGGTGTGTTCAAACCATTTTTGGACAAGTTTGTAGTGGTATTTATAGATGATATTTTGGTATATTCAAAAACTAAGGAAGAACATGAAGAACATTTGAGATTAACGTTGGAAGTGTTGAGGAGGGAGAAGTTGTATGCCAAGTTTTCGAAATGCGAATTTTGGATCGAGCGGGTACAATTTCTTAGGCATGTGATCGATAAAAACGGAATTTCGGTAGATCCATCCAAAGTAGAAGCCGTGATTAACTGGGATCAG
The DNA here is from genome assembly GCA_020205615.1 of Panax quinquefolius. Classification (NCBI taxonomy): domain Eukaryota; kingdom Viridiplantae; phylum Streptophyta; class Magnoliopsida; order Apiales; family Araliaceae; genus Panax; species Panax quinquefolius. The sequence goes on along the minus strand of CM035171.1, from coordinate 96,311,160 downwards.
CCAAGGACGCCGTCGGAAGTATGAAGTTTTCTTGGATTGGCAGGATATTACAGAAGGTTCATTCAAGACTTTTCCAAGATCGCAACTCCGCTAACGAATTTTACTCGAAAAGCGGTGAAATTTGTTTGGACTGAGAAGTGTGAGGAAAGCTTTCATGAATTGAAGAAGAGGTTGAGTACAGCACCTGTGTTGTCTCTTCCGGACGATGCAGGAAATTTTGTTGTTTATAGTGATGTGTCGCATAAAGGACTTGGCTGTGTGTTAATGCAAAATGGTAGAGTCATTGCGTATGCATCACGACAATTGAAGGATTACAAGAAGGGATATCCGACCCACGACTTGGAGCTAGCTGCTGTAGTTTTTGCTTTCAAAATCTGGAGGCATTATCTCTACGGGGAGAAGTGTGAAATATATACAGACCATAAGAGTCTGAAATATATTTTTACACAGAAGGACTTGATTATGCGCCAAAGAAGGTGGTTAGAGTTAATTAAAGACTAAGACTGTGAGATTTTATATCATCCGGGTAAGGCAAATGTAGTTGCCGACGCCTTAAGTAGAAAGGGTCGGGAGAAGTTGATGATGCTGACCGCTCAGAAGGAGCTAATTTCAGCCATGGAGAAGTTAGAACTGGAAGTGAAGTATCCTATGGAAATTAATGAAAAGTTGTTCCAAATGCAATCTGGTACAACTCTACTAGATAAAGTAAAAGATGCTCAGCTTCAGGACGAAGAATGTAAAAAGGTGACAAAGAAGATATCCAAAGGAACTGAACCGAGATTCAAAATGGATAAGGAAGGAATACTGAGATTTGAAAGCAGAGTTTGGGTACCGCCAGTCACAGAGGTTAAGGAAGACATTTTGAGCGAGGCTAATAGCTCACGATATTCGATTCACCCTGGTAATACCAAAATGTACCAAGATCTTCGACAACATTTCCGGTGGCCAAATCTAAAACGTGATGTTGCAGAATGTGTTGCCAAGCGTCTGACCTGTCAAAAAGTGAAAGCAGAACATCAGAGACCGAGTGGATTGCTACAACCATTGGAGATCCCAGAATGGAAATAGGAACATATTACAATGGACTTCGTGGTTGGCCTTCCGATAACTCAGAAAGGCTATGACGCATTATGGGTTATCGTTGACCGATTGACGAAATCCGCACACTTCATTCCGATCAAAATTAGATTCAACTTAGATCAGTTGGCAAGGTTATATGTAAAAGAGATTGTTTCGAGGCACAGAGTGCCGGTGTCAATTGTTTTCGATAGGGATCCGCGCTTTACATCGAACTTCTAGAAACGTCTATAGGAATGCATGGGTACGTAATTGCGGATGAGTACGGCATATCACCCTCAGACAAATGGATAGAGCAAAAGAACGATTCAGACATTAGAAGATATGCTAAGAGCCTGTGTAATGGACTTTAAAGGAAATTGGGATGATCACCTATCGTTAGTAGAGTTCGGCTACAACAACAGTTACCACGCTAGTATTGACATGCCGCCTTATGAAGCATTATACGGCAGAAAGTGCAGAACTCCGCTATATTGGGATGAAGTTGGCGAAAGACAATTACTAGGCCCGGAATTGGTACAACAAACAGCAGAAATAGTCAAAGTGATCCGAACAAGATTAATAGCAGCCCAAGATAGACAAAAGAAATACACCGATCCACATCGTAAAAATGTTGAATTTGAATCGGGTAGTTATGTTTTCTTGAAGGTCTCTCCTTGGAAGGGAAAGATTAGGTTCGGAAAGAAAGGAAAATTAAGCCCAAGATTCATTGGACCATTTGAAGTATTGCGAAGAATCGAAGAAGTCGCGTATGAGGTAGCCTTACCTCCATCACTCGAGAATGTCCACAACGTCTTTCATGTTTCTATTTTACGACCCTACAAAGCCGATTACAAGTATGTAATTGAATACGAACCCCTACATTTTGAAAAAGACTTATCTTACGAAGAAATTCCTATTCAAATTGTCGACAAAAAAGAACAAGTTCTCAGAAATAAAGTAATACCTTCTGTTAAGGTAATTTGGAGGAACCACAACAAGAAGCTACGTGGGAACTCTCAAGAGAATATGATGAAGAATTACCTCATTTATTTACTTAAATTATGTGTGTTTATTACGGGGATGTAATCTTTGTAAGAGGGGAGAATATAACGAATCAAATTTATTGAGTCGTGATTACGGGGATGTAATCCTTTTAGGGGGGAAAGATGTGACGAATGAGATTTTTGTAATTTCATTTTAATATTTATTGAATTAAATAAATATTTTCGATGATTTAATTATTAGATTAAATAATTAATTGATGTAATTGTGATAGATTAATTTAATTATATGTGTTATACTTATTAAATTAATGTGGAGAATATTTATTATTCAAGTAGGTATTTATGTGAGCTTATTGAATTAAATGAAATATTTAATTACGCATAATTTTATTTTAATTAATGTAATAATTAATTAGAGATTTAATAATGTGACATAATTAATAAATAAGAAATTTATTATGTGACGATGTGAATTAATGATAAATTATTATATTTTATTTAAATTAAATTAAATAAGATATTTGAATTATTGTGTAAGGGTGTGACACGATTTAAACTATAGTATAAGAGATTTATTAAATTAAATGATTTTGAACCAATTAAACCTAACCAAACAAAGCCTTATGGGGAGTTAATAACAGTTAACCCATGATTGGGTTAACTGACCACTTTGCATTCAGTTTCTTTTATAAAAGTTATACGTCTTCTTATTTTCTTTATTGTTCTAAGTCTAGCAAAGAAATACAGAGATAAATTGTCAAAGAAAATACTTAGAGATTGTGAAGGAGATTGAGAGTGAGGAATTGAAAAGCATCTAAGCCTACTAATCTATACTCTACGCTCTGGGTAATTCCTTTAACCCAATTTTTTATTACGTTGTTTAAGTTTTTCAATAAAAATGGCTTTTATGTTCTGTAAAAGCTTTGATGTGGAAAAGGGAGTAACAATTATGTGTTGATTACATGATAAATGTTATCAAATCGTATTTGATTATATATATTGCATAAACCATATCATCAGTTTCATAAAACATGTTGTATATACTTTCTACAAAATTACAGAGTATAAAATATTGCCATATGGCCTTACGTACCAAATTTGATACTTCAATCATATGTTATATCATAAATTTATACTTGTACATAATTATGCATGTGAAAACGAAGGAATCAAACTCCAAATAAACAAATTTGGTGTTATAATGAACCCTTAATGTTGATTTTCATGTTTTGTATTGAAAACTCTCAAGAAAATCAAGAACAGTAAATTATATGTTTTGATTATGCAAAATTATGTGTTATAACATGTTAAAAGCATGCTAGAAGGGTTAAGTAATAGTTATATGTGTATTATAATGTTTAGGTATAATTAAATTCGTGTAAAAATAAGTTGATTAGAGTTTTGTTGGCCATGTTCTGCAATTTTTGCGAATTACAGAATCGAATCTGAGTCTCAAATACTACGCGCCACTCCATGCTTTATGACTCATGTGTGAAGGTGCATGATCACACCGCCGTGACATGAGAATAAGCTTAGCCATGGCCATAAATGCTTACTTCTTAGCGAGAATGGTCCAGAAATGAATTTTTGAAATGTTCAAGTCTAGCAATGTGATAGTAACTTAATCTAATGAACATAAAATTAGGTTAACTGTATAATGAGGTGTTAAAATAAATTCTTAACATGTCAACAACACATTTATGTGTAAATTGAATGATTGAATGCATAGTTAGCTTATTGTTCCTGAGATGTAAATTATGTGACAATGAATGTAGTAATTTGACTAAGTATGGTCATAATCAAAGTTAGACAAAGAGAATGAACTTGTGATGACTAGTTACGTTATAATTGACTATAGTTGTGAATGGAAATGATATGTAGGATTAATTCAAGGAACGTGTTTAATTAACGTGTAATCTACGCACGAGGCAAGTTTCCTAACCCTATTTGTTATCCTTATTCAAGTTTATACATTACGCTGAGTAAATTCTCATTATTATTAAATCAAGTTCATTTTGTTATATTAAAGATGATTTATCTTTTCAAAGTATGATTCAGTTATACAATACTTGTTCTATTGTATACCTCTTGATATCGATATTCAATTTAAATACCATTTATTGTTGAACCTTATTAGACTAGTGAACCCTTATTGATTCAACTAGTCCATAGTTGATGAACGTTCTAAATTTCAGAACCCTTATTGAATTATCCAAACCAAACTTCCTTTGGTGAGGACTCTAATGTCAAACTAAGATGAACAACCCTGTATAGGGATTTCTTATGCGTTAGCGTTAAGATATTGTGCACAATATGGTACTAAGGGCTGGTCCCCCTAAGTACGAGTATAAGAGTCCATAGTCTTATGACTGTTAAAGGTTTCAAGTATAACCCTTGATAACCTAGGACATAGTTCAAGGTCTTATGACCCTTAGAAATCTTTTGATTCTTGTTATTCATTCTTGATTAAAAAGTTGAGTTTTATTTCAAAAATCTTTGATTCTCGCATGTTATTATATTGTTATTTCATTATTATACTTGTGGGCAATCGTACTCACTCTTGCATAATAATAACATTGCAGTTAAGAACGAAAGGTACAATGAGCCTTCTACCAGTAAAGGCAAGGGCAAGGCTAATAAGTGATGAAGACTTGTTATTTAATTTATGAATGTTATTGTCAAGACTTGATGTTGTTTAAGACTTATTATTTGTTTATGTTTCCGCACAAATGTTTAAGGTTAGTTTGACCTGGGATTATATTTTATTCAGATGTTGTAACCCCATAAGGGGAGGATTTATTTCTATCTATTGCATGGTTTGCATTTATTATGGGTAGATAGATAGATGATATTTGTACAGTGAACACTAAATCATGTGGAAATTAAGTACCCAGATTTGGGGGTGTCACACCTTACACCCCTGACCATCTGACAGTAGGTTTTGCATATGGCTTCCCGATAGGATTGGAGTATGCCTTGTCGACTCGTTGAATTCCCTTATTGACTGAGGGAGGCTGGGAGCTCTATTTGGGGGAATGAGCTATTAGATGCATCACATGGGAGATTCGCATTCCATATCTTCCTCCTACACGACGACAGTGGTCTTTGTCCCATCTCGCTACGGATATTCCCTTGATGGGCTTTGATGGTTTCATGTTGGTTGATGGTCCTTGCTCTCAAGACACTTTTTTATCGATGGTGGGCTCCCTACACTATTGGGGCTCAGACTCGTGCTACCCAGTTCCTAATGGACATTGTGCTTGCCTCTATGATGATGACAGATTGGATAGCCTATGTTTGAGAGACTACCCATTTGGATCAGATAGCAGATTTGACCCAGTGTCTGGATAGGGTGCATCTGTTCATTTGACACTTAGGCAAAGATCCAGCAGAGGAAGATACTTTTGATCCATCTAGCTCAGGTGCTGGTCCTTCTGGCAGCCCATAGACTGATGATTTCACTGGAGTAGATGTAAGACCCTAACTTTTATGAATAAAGAATAATTTTCTCGAAATATATTTTTGAATATTATGGTGTGGATTTGATATAATGTTATAGTTGTCGGTAATATTTACAAATTTTGCAAAGTAAACAAGTGGTTATATAATATTCGATTGGTCGGGGAATATTCATACGACGGCACAATCATTGGTGTACCTCACAACGGAAGTATTATCGTAGTTAGAAAACGACAGAATTATCTTTTTATAAAAATAACGGTGAAAGTGTTACCGTTAAAACTGTTGAACTATCTGGTAGTAAAAGTACATGAATGTCTGGCGTGGTTGCATAGTAGCTACTTAGGTATTGATTATTGATGTTTACGTGAGAAGTCACTCGGTTATACTCAATTATTACTACGATAATTCTTTGCATCATATCTCTCATATTATTTATTCAATTATTGTCACAAAGATATCATCAGATTATATTTATTATTATTAAATCAATAATTGAGATGACAAAGTTATTCATATTATTATTTGCAATATTGATGATGTCTAGAAGTTACATCGAGGAGAGGTTTGGTCACCTAATTGCAGGCTACATAAGGAGAAATTCTTATCTGAAATCCCCTCTTTTTTTGGAAGCGACACGTTTGTTAAATATTGTGAGTTATAATATTAATGATGAATAAGTTGTGTTGATTAAAGATAAATTTGATAGTTCCATTGTGTTGGGATTATTAGTGTTAGTGTAAATCGACATCTATTCCGATGATAATTGATGTCTGGGGGTTATTTTGATAAATCGGGTAATTTATCGGATAAATGAGCAATTAATTGCTACTAATTCACATGCTTATATAACTATTTGTTCACATGTGTGTACTATTAAATCACATTCTTGTACTATTAGGGGAGTTGGTGCAAAATTGATAATACTTGCATGACTAAGTTAAAAATGGAGGTATAGTTGAAGGTACTATACTGTAATTAGTTTTTTTTCACATGATTATACTATTGAGTCACATGAATGAACTATTAATTCACATTATTTACTATTAGGGGAGGTGGTGCAAGTTTGTTAATACTTGCAGGACTAAATTAAAAATGAAGAAAAAGAGGAAGGTATTATACTGTAATATTTCGAGCCCCAAAACGTGCAATTATCGAAACTATATTTTTCTATAAATAGAAGCTCATTCTTCCTTCATTTCTCACCACTTCACAAAAGTTTTAGAGCAATTATTATAGAGAGAAATTATAGAGAGAAAGAAGAAGAGAAGTCTGCTACCTCACTATTTCAGTATCCAATTTTTCTAAGGTAGGGGGTATTATTTCTTTCGTGTTCTTGAAGAGAGCTATTGTTATTCCATCCCTTATTATTTTGTTGGAACATCCTATCTCGCATTTAATTACGCGCGTGACTGGTTCCGTTATTTATTATTCTGTTGGAATAACCTATCTATGCGAAGTACCACATACATGGTGAAATTCTTCTGTTATTCCATTCTTTATTATTCTGTTGGAACATCATGTCTGTGCGTATTACGCATAACCTGGTTCCATTATTTATTATTCTGTTGGAATAACTTTGGTCAGTAAGCGATCTATCGCATGCGTGGTGAATTCTTCATTATTCCATTCTTTATTATTCATTGAATATCGTATGCGTAACGTTCTGCATGACTTCGTTCCATTATTTATTATTCTAATGGAATAACCTAAGTGCATGCGAGGTCTATCACATGCACGGTGAATTCTTTTGTTATTCCATTCTTTATTATACTCAGTTGGTTAAAGTTTTGGCTTTTATACTCCATGAAATTAGTGGAATATCCTTGATATTTGCGCTTCCTCCAGTATCTTTTCATGGAAATATTCTTCTGAGCATTCTTGAATTTTACTCCACAAGCGAAGATCATGTTGACAATTTGGACGTTATCGGTTCCTGGATAAATTAATTCTTGAACTTGTTTTATTGAATTCTTATATCATTGTCATCATCCTCATGTTTATATTATGTTGAAGTCATTTGTGGCCTGTAGTGCATAGATGGACTTGGTATGATTATGACTAGGAATTATTCGGTATAATCATGACCGTAATGTTATAAATGATGTGGTAAAAGTCCTCATTGGCTCGTAAGTGCATTGATGGACAATTGTTGGCATGATCATGACCATTGATGAATACACGAATATCCTTGGCCGTAGTGCATGGATAATTTGTGGTCGTGATACTAATGAATATCATTGGCCATAGTGCAGGGATGATGTGGTTTCTTTATTAAGCTGAGTCTCAACGATAAAAGTGATGAAAATCCTTTTAAATCATAGAAGATACTATATTTTATTCTCTACTTAACTCTTCTAATGGATTGCTTGTTCCGCTGCAGTTAAACTTAATGTTTGTTATATTTTATCAGTTTAACACTGTTGAAGGCTAACGATAAATTATTCTGCATTATCTTAGTCATAATATTTCTTACTGGGCTAGTTGAGCTCACCCTTTCTTTCACTGTTCTCTTCAGGAAATGAGAACGTAGCCAGGACTAGTCGGGGAACGGAGTGACGGTCCAGATGATAGCATTCGTAGTCCTCACTATTCTGTTTAATAGTGTGACAATAAATGTAATGAGGACTCCATTGAATTTGTATATTGTCTAGATGATAATATTCTTATTAAAAACTCTTGGATTATATTTTGTCATAATTTACACGACTGTTGTATAATTAAGTTGTATTTAAATTTTGTACCATGTATTTGGCGACCCAAGATGGGTGATGTATACCTGTTTTGGGGGCGTCACAGTAGATCCCCCTTTGTACCATCCTGGTGTGCCCTCTAACAGAGATACTGTAACTCAGAAGGAGTTGGATCAGGTTACTCGGCTTGGAGATGTAGATTTTAGGGATTTCTTCATGTAGGATTTTGTTAGTCCTTGGGCGATTGTGCCCCGTCTCCTTGTACTTTTTTATTTTTATTCTTTGAACATATATAATGTATTCAGGATGTATGCAGTTTTATAGAGATGTATTTATAATGCTTTTCATTTACTGCACCTATTATATTGTCATTTATCATGATGCATGCATTATATGTCATGAATTTACATTTATTTTGATGAGTTAGAATTGACCACTGTATGGTCTTTGTGATACGGTTTTAAAGATGTATTCATCTTCAATTACCCGTATTGATCATAGTCCACCCACAATGATAGCCTCGGCTTTGAGGTCTTGGTATGACAGCTTCCTTGATTCGGATCGCATAGCTACAGGTCGCATGTTAAGACACTCTATGTCCTTCCTGTCGTTCCAGGTCCCTGAGGGCTTACAGAGGGCATGATATCCTGCAAGATTCCTAAGAGACAGGTTTTCAGGTTTGGGACACATGATCTGACTCCGACTTTGGAGGAGTACGAGCGTATCACCGATTTACCTTTGGATAGACCCTATGCTAGAGTAGCTGTCGATCAGTTGTGTTAGCAGTTTATGACCATGACAAGTCTGAGACACATAGTCATATTGAACGAGATCACATTTGGGCATGTAGTGTTTATGGACTTCTTGATCGACCGTTTTGGTCTCCAGATAGCTATTTAACGCATTCAGAGGATTTTACCATTTCTGAGGATGTTTGGCGGGTTACCCGGGTGGACGCTTTCTTGATGTGCGTTGTAGCATATTTATATATGTCTTTATACATGGATCATCTTGATATTAGCTTGGTTACTGTAGCCAGTGCCCTAAGAGAGGATCACACCATCCTTCCTATGATTTTGGCAGAGACTTTCATTTTAGCTTCACTTTGTCGTACCCGTCCTACCGAGTTTTTTAGAGGCAGAGTTATATTTTTGTATGTCTGGTTCATGACGCATTTGAGATCGATTGGTACTTTTTGATGCCATGTATATTGATTTATACATGACATAGCCATGTCTTATTCTTTCCGCCTGGCTGATTGCATATGTTGGGAATTGTATATTAAAATTTGATGTTGAAAGTAAATAAACATGCTTTATGTAAAGTCCTTCTAAAGAACACATGTACAAGGATTTAGTGATACATCAAAGATTGTTAGGTTTGATCTGTGCTTTATGTTTATCATTCTATAAATGAATGTATAGAAGAAAAGGTCAAACCCGTTAGGTTGATCTATTTTGAGATGTAATAGATAGGCATCAACAGAATCGTAGTTTGTCGAGCTAGCCGAGGGATTGCAAAAGCCAAGACAGAATCGTAGAGTATCAAAAAAGTTGCTACAGAATCGAAGTTTGCTTTGGAGGGCCTCACTCAGAATCATAGAGTTGGTCCAAGCGCCTGCCGAGCCAAGTCAAGAATCATAGTCTGCTCTCGGAAGCGTAGAGTCTGCAAAACAAGTAAGTAAAGATCGTAATCTACCAGTGCTTAAGAGAAATCGTAGTGTTCTACTCTATCAGACTGATCAAGCACGAATATGACAAGACACCATGATCGTGATTGTGAGTATCTCCTGTCAGCATTAGAAGCAACGAGCCTTGTCCATTTTTTTAAGAACAAGATACAACAAATGAGGAATGAATTATAGACATTGAGGCTTTCGGGAATTCCAATGATCCAACACTCATCCTTAGCATATATCGAATAAGCGTATTAAAGAAGCTAAGGAAAGGACTGCATGCCTGCTGAAAACATCTTTTCAGGTGTTAGGTGAGATAGCAGTATGTTGTGTCAGTGGGTCAAATGGTTGAACAACATATTTCCAGGAAGTCACCATCGGTGCTCAGAAATGTCTGATGCATTTAATGCTTCAACGGACGCCCTCAAACGGACATATTTCAAAGGTTTCTTTATATACAAATCAAACACATATGCAACAAGTAAGCAAGTACATAACAAAAGCTGAAAAACACTCAACGCTAAACTTTATGATCTAAAAAGAAAGCTTGCTCAGCTACTCAATTCTTTCGAACACATGCTTAACAGCAACTAAGTAGCACTACCCAAGAACTCAACTCTCATCAAGTGTATTCCAAGTCTGCTGGTCTTGAAGAGTTCTAAGTGAACTAAGAAGTTCTAAGATAGCTGGTCTTGAAGGAATCTAGGTGATTCAAAGATTGTAAAGATATCCTTAGTGGATTTCCTACTCGAGGAGTAGAAGAGTGGACTAGGAGCCTTAAGTGCTCTGAACCACTAAAAAACACTGTGTCTTTTATATTCTTGCTATAGCTGCTATATCTGTCATAACTGCTTATCACCTATTAACTTGGTTTATCTTGAAGAGGAACAAACAAATCTTATATTGCGCTATGGTTAATTTATTAACAAATCTGGCGAGTATTTTGAAAAAGAAAATTTAAAAATATTTATTGAACCCCCCTTCTAGATAACTATTGGGCCTCTGGGAACTAACAATTGGTATTAAAGCAGGTTCTCTCAATCAGCCTACAAAGCTTGAGTAGATCAAATGGCACAACTGATAAGCGAGTCCAAGATTAGAGGAGGCAGCAAGCCACCAATGTGCAACATAGATAAATTTGCCAACTGGAAAGTTCGCATACAAGCCTACATGGATTCAATAGATGAAGAACTATTTAAAACTGTTCTGAATGGGCCCTACGTTCCAACAAATCTTGTACCAACTCCAGATGATCTAAACAGAGTTCAGATCAAGATCAAATCAGAATGGTCTGATAACGAAAAGAAAGCAGTCCAACTAGACAAAAAGAGCAAGAACATTTTGTTCCATTCTTTAGAAGACGGTCTGTTCGAGAATGTGGTCAATAATAAAACTGCCAAGGAAGTCTGGGAAGCATTGCTAATTATGCATGAAGGAACAAAAGAAGTAATAGAAAACAAGCAATCTCTTCTGACTCAACAGTATGAGATGTTTGCCCATGTTCGAGGAGAAAACGTCACTTCCACTTATGAAAGATTCAATGTGCTGCTTAACTCTCTTCGAGCTTTTGAAAAAATATATCCAAACAAAGATCTTATCATAAAGTTTATGATGGCTCTACCGAGCAAGTGGGATGCCAAAACCACTGCCATCATAAAATCAAAGAACCTCCATGAAATGACAGTACAACAACTCTATGGCAACCTTCTTACCTACGAATTAGAGCTGAATCAATGAGTAGAGACTCTATCTGAAGGAAGAAAGAAGGACACAGGAGTTAATCTCAAACCAACAGAAACCATCTTCAAAGCTCATGCTAAAAATGATTCTGACTCTAAGGAAGATGATGATGAGGATATTGCAATGTTGGTAAGAAGACTCAAAAGGTTCATGCGGAAAGGAAGAAGCAGTAAACCTAAGAGATTCAACAACAACAACAACCAAGAACAGATCAATGACCTATGCTACAACAGCAAGAAGCCTTGTAATTTTATTGCAAACTGCAAGAAACCTCTCAGAGAAGAGCTGAAGAGGAGAACAAATCCAAAGAAGGAGTTCAAATGCAACAAAAAGCTCCAGAAGAAAGACAAAGGTCTTGTGGCCGAAGGATCATGGAGTGACTTAGACAACAATACAACTCCTGAGTCTATAGATGATTAAGAACCTCAAGTAGAAAATCTGTGTCTAATGGCCAAAAATGCAAAGGATAAGAAAATTACTGACCATCATGAATTAAGTATCGATGAGGTATTCAACTTTAACTCTCCTGATGTAGATATTGATGATTTAAGAACTGCATTACATGGCATAACATCTGATATGCATCAATACATGAAGTGGTTCAGAGTTCTGTCTAAATATTATTCTCTTCTTCAAAAAGAGAAAGAGAAAGTTCAAGAAGAACTGGAGACAGCTCTACTAAGTACTACTTCTCTCTCCAAATTTGAGGCAGAGAATAAACTCTTAAGACAGACCAATGAACTTAACACACAAATAGAGTCAAATCTAACCACTAAGATTGAGAAACTAGAAAAGACAATCTTATGTGGAATAGATCTTCTTCATCCAAGGACTCCCTGAACTCCAGTCAGAGAAGTGCATCTGACAGAACAGGTTTAGGTTTTAAGGAATCCACCTCAGAACTATATTGTGACGCCCCCAAAATAGGTATACATAACCCATCTTGGGTCGCCAGATACAAGGTACTGAATACAAATATAAACTATTATACAACTGTCGTGTAGAATACGACAAGACATAACTGAGAGTTTTAATAAGAATATTGTCATCTAGACAATATCCACACCCAATGGAGTCCTCATTACATTTATTGTCACACTATTTAACAGAATAGTGAGGACCACTAATGCTATCATCTGGACCGTCACTCCGTTCCCCGACTAGTCCCGGCTACGTTCTCATTTTCTAAAGAGAACAGTGAAAGAAAGGGTGAGCTCAACTAGCCCAGTAAGAAATATTATGACTAAGATAATGCAGAATAATTTATCGTTAGCCTTCAACAGTGTTAAACTGATAAAATATAATAAACATCAAGTTTAATCTGCGGTGAACAAGCAATCCATTAGAAGAGTCAAGTAGAGAATAAAATCTACTATCTTCTATGATTTAAAAGGTTTTTCATCACTTTTATCGCTGAGACCCAGCTTAATAAATAAACCACATCATCCCTGCACTACGGCCAAGGATATTCATTAGTATCACGACCATAAATTATCCATGCACTACGGGCCAAGGATATTCTTGTTTTCATCAATGGTCACGATCATGTCAACAACTGTCCATCAATGCACTACGGCCAATGATGACTTTTTCCACATCATTTGTAACATTACGGTCATGATTATACCGAATAATCCCTGGTCATAATCATACCAAGTCCATCTTTGCCCTCAAAATTTACGTACGTACCTGGTATGCCGAAGAGGTGAGGATACCTTGACTTTATTTCAGATTCTAACTCTTGAGGTATAACCTTTGGCTGTTGAATACAATCCTTCTTATCCAAGATTTTAACACGTATCTCCTCATACGTTAAATCTTCTGCTATCTCGTCTAGTTCTAATTTAATAACGTGGTTCGGGTCATCCACATATTTACGTAACATCGATACGTGAAAAATGTTATGAACACGCGATATACTTGGCGGAAAAATGAGTCTATAAGCCACAGTTCCTACTCAATCGAGGATTTCAAATAGGCCAATTAAATCAAGGGTTGAGATTTCATCTCTTCAGCAACTCTTGCTTTTAAAATAACGCCCTCTTGAACCTCTTCTTCGTATTCATCAGCTCCGGGTCTGTAGCTTTAGCAGCTTTAACATTATCGACTAAAGTTGGTTCTAATCATATATTCGTTATCTTCACGTAGGTTCGTATATTCGTACTTGTAAACGCATACGATCTTCTACTCAACGCGTCAGCTACCACGTTCACTTTTCTATGATAGTATTGAATGGTATTATCGTAATCTTTCCACAGCTCGAGCCAACATCTTTGGCGCATAATACGTTTGTTTTAGTTGAAGAAATATTTAAGGGTTTTAGAAATTGGGTTTTGTACTGGGGTCAATACAAAATTCGATTTCACGCTCTGGGGTAGGCTAGGAAGTCTTCAAGAATACGTTAGGAAATATATTAACAATAGAAATATCATTCAAAACTGTGACCTTCATCCAAGACTTGGATAACAAGTCACATTAATATCTATCAACTTGCCACCGTTATTCACGACGTCCCCTACAGATATTCTAGCTTCGGTGTATTCCAAGACTTGGAAGTCACGAGCGAAAGGCTCGGGGCTCTTTACTTATGGCTTGATATAACAATGATTAACTTTAGTGGTTTGGTTGCTTGAATTCGTATAACAAGTTGGTTAGGAATGTAAAAGCTAACAACCTTACGAAAATAATCAATTTTAGCACGATGAGTAGTTAACCAGACGATATCTAAAATCACATCAAAGGCAAGTATTTTTAGGGAGATAAGATCGACAGGTAACGTGAAAGTGTCGATTTGAATCGACAAGATTTATAAACAGTGGATGTAACGAAGGTTTCTCCAAACGGAGTTTCAACAGATAAGTCAAAGTCTAATTTCTCCGAAGTCAAATTTAAATGTTGAGCGCAAGCAAAAGAGATAAAAGAATAGGTAGAACCGGTATCGAATAAGGTATAGATTTCGTAAGAGCTTATGATTAACTTACCCGTAATAACTTCGTTCGAGTTTCTCGACAAACGCTCTCACTTAAACTACCGGATTTGACTTTGCTATAGAGTACATTCCACCCTTACTTACTTCATCACATTCCTGATCTATGATTCGAATCATTACTCTCCGATCCATATCGAATTGGGGTTGACCACTCTGCACAGGGTAATTCCGAATCCGATGTTGGATTCTCCCAATTGTTGTCCAAAAAGCCAAATCCATTTCATCTATTTTGGCCTTATTGGATCGGACATCTTTTTCTACAATATCTACGCGTCGTGCGGCTTTTACCCATGCATCATCTATTCTCCTTCATTCATTTGTTTCTTCTTTCATCAGAACTTTGATCATAGCATTCTCAGATTCCAGCTCTAATATCTTATACTTTGCCAAAGAGTGCTTCTGTTCAAGCATCGCACATCGGGTAACACAATTTTGAATTGTTACATATCTTTGCTCCACGACCGCCTGCCATTCTTCAGCTTGCTCTTCTAACTCATGAATACGATTTTGTAATTCTAAATTTCGATCATAAAATTCTTCTGGTAATTTCTCCTCATGTTCCTCTTCTTCCTAGCTCTCAGCTGCTACCTCTGCAACTATCTCGGGTGCAACTATTAGTTCTTCACTCACCACATAGATATCTCTAATTTCTTCTTCTTCTGACATCACATTAACCTGGTTAGTGATTAAAGGTGTCTCAACGGTCTCATTCACTCCATTGTTAACATTTTCAGCTGCCATTTTCAAACACTGCCACAAAACAAGGGTTAATTATCATATCACATATTATCCCTATACTCTGACCGACCAATTAAATAACAAATAAACTTAGGTAGGTCATACTAGCGAAGAAATTCCCCATCTCTCCCCTCCTAGTTCTTGTCTCACATCTCAGCCAGGGATCATATCCCTAAGCTTTGATACAAACTGTGACGCCCCCAAACTAGGTATACATCACCCATTTTGGGTCACCAGATACAAGGTACTGAACACAAATATAAACTAATTATACAACTGTCGTGTAGAATATGACAAGACATAACTGAGAGTTTTAATAAGAATATTGTCATCTAGACAATATCCACACCCAATGGAGTCCTCATTACATTTATTGTCACACTATTTAACAGAATAGTGAGGACCACTAATGATATCATCTCGACCGCTACCCGCTTCCCCAACTAGTCCCTTCACGTTCTCATTTCCTGAAGAGAACAGTGAAAGAAAGGGTGAGCTCAACTAGCCCAGTAAGAAATATTATGACTAAGATAATGCAGAATAATTTATCGTTAGCCTTCAACAGTGTTAAACTAATAAAATGTAATAAACATCAAGTTTAACTGCAGCGGAACAAGCAATCCATTAGAAGAGTCAAGTAGAGAATAAAATCTACTATCTTCTATGATTTAAAAGGTTTTTCATCACTTTTATCGCTGAGACTCAGCTTAATAAATAAACCACATCATCCCTGCACTGCGGCCAAGGATATTCATTAGTATCACGACCACAAATTATCCATGCACTACGGGCCAAGGATATTCTTGTATTCAAAAATGGTCATGATCATGCCAACAACTGTCCATCAATGCACTACAGCCAATGAGGACTTTTTCCACATCATTTGTAACATTACGGTCATGATTATACCGAATAATCCCTGGTCATAATCATACCAAGTCCATCTATGCACTACAGGCCACAGATGACTTTCAACATAATATATGCATGAGGATGATGACAATTCAATAAAACAAGTTCAAGAATAAATTTTAAAGATTTATAAGTTAATTTATCCTGAACTCAATAACGTCCAAATTGTCAACATGATACTGCTTTGTGGAGTAAAATTCAAGAATGCTCAGAAGAATGTTTCCATGAAAAGATATTGGATGAAGCGCAAATATCAGGGATATTCCACTAATTTCATGGAGTATAGAAGCCAAAACTTTAACCAACTGAGTATAATAGAATATATGAAACCACAAATGGATTTTTTCCGCCATGCGGTAATCCACGTAGACAGATTATTCCAACAGAATAATAAAGAATGGAATAACAGATGAATTCACCAGCGCGTGCAAGATCCGCATGCATGAGTTATTCCAACGAATAATAAATAATGGAACCAGTCATAATAACCCGCATGCATGTGATATTCCAAATGTAATAATAAAGAATGGAACCAATGTCATGCGTAATCCGCATGTAAAGGATATTCCAACAGAATAATAAAGAATGGAACCAGGTCATGCGTAATCCTCATGCATGTGATGTTCTAACGTAATAATAAAGAATGGAATAACAACAGAATTCACCAGGCATGCGATAGAGCCGCATGCATGAAGTTATTCCAATGTAATAATAAAGAATGGAATAACAACCCTTACGAGTATTGAAAGAAAATAACTCTCTTCATGAATACGAAAGAATAATACCCCTTACGAGTACAACTAATAATATCCATTACCTTAGAAGAAACTGAATATAGGAGTAGTGAAGTAGCAAAATACTTTCCCTCTTTCTCTCTATAGTTTTTCTCTCTAGAGTTTCAGTGAATTCGTAAGAAATAATGAAGGAATGAGCTTCTATTTTACTATGCAAACACTATATAGGCACTATGCATACACTATACATAATAGAATATCATATATTCTATTTATAGTCTAATAAAATAAATAACTTTATAAAAGTATTCTGTTTTATATAAAAAGTTTTCTATTTTATTACATTTATAATAATAATAAAATAAAATTTATCACCTTTATTATAATTCACAATATTAATCGACCAGGTCGTTCCCAGGAAAGAGGGGGCTTTCCAATAAGAATTTCTCCCTATTGGCACGCAATTAGGTGACCAAACCTCTCCTTAACAGAACTTCTAGACATCGTTAATATTGCAAATAATAATATTAATAACTTTGTTATCTCAATTATTGATTTAATAATATATAAAATATTGACAATAATTGAATCAAATAACGTGAGATACTATGCAGCAATTACTGTAACAATAATTGAACAAAACTGAGTGACTTCTCACGTAAGCATCAATAATCAATACATTGTGCTACTATGCAACCACGCATACTGTACTTTTAACACCGGGTGTTTCAATAATTAACGGTAAAACTTCCGCCGTTATTTTCATAAAGTATTTTTATCGTTTTCTCAATCCGATAATAATTCTGTTGTGGGGTCCACCAATGATTGTGTCGTTGTACGAATATTCCCTGTTAAAACGAATATTCCCCGACCAATCGAATATTATACAACAACTTGCATACTTTTCAAAATTTATAAATATTACCCACAACTATAACATTATCTCAAATCCACACCATAATTTCGAATAAACATATTTCGAGAAATTTAAATCTTTATTCATAAAATTTGGGGTCTCGCACATATGGGGAAAAGTTAAAGGAAACTAACATTAGTAGTGTTTCAAACTTCAATAGAAGCATTACATTTGTGAAATCCTCACAGAAGGAAGAACCAAACCATCCCTGTTCTTCTGATCCAATCCATGTTCCAAGACATAACAGATCCCATGCTGGCCTAGGGTTCAAAAAAGAGAAGAGTAACTTAGTCACTACTCTCCAACCTCGAAGGATCGTAGAGTCGAGTAAAATCAACTCTACGAACCAACCAGGTAGGAATAGTAGAGTTAAGTTTCACTATTCACAAATCATGAATCACAAGGATACATGAAAAAAGAAGAATTAGTCTAAAGGAAATACTACCAAAAATCCACATAAGTCCAAATGGAGAAAGAATCCACACACACACACAAGCATGCATCGTGCTAGATGTTTTTTATGTGATAAAATTGATCATAAGGCCGCAGTATGTTACAATAATCCTCTGCATATTAGACCCAAAGTCAAGTAGATTTGGGAAGGGTACTAACAAGGTAGGATCCATGCAAGTCTGGGTACCAAAATGAGAGTTTAATCTTACCACAGGAACAAAGCTCCATGATCACAACTTGGTATCTGGACAGTGGATGCTCAAGGCACATGTGACGCCCCCAAAATAGGTCCATTCCATCCAACCCATTCTAAGTCGCCAAATACATGGTACAGAAGTAACTATAACTTTATTAATACATTTGTCGTGCAAAATACGACAACATATATACTGTGAGTTTAAATATAATTATTGCCTTCTAGACAATATGCATACCCAAATAAATCCTCATCACAATTATTTATACATTATTTTACAAAAATGGTGAGGACTACAAAACAACTCTCTCTATAACCATCATTCCATACTCCGACTCGTACTCGCTACATTCACGCCTCCTAAGAAGAAAAATGGAACAAAAAGGAAAAGGGTGAGCTCAACTAGCCCAGTAAAGAATATTATGACTAAGATAATATACAACAAATTATCTTTAGTCTTCAACAGGGAAAAATCTAATAGAATACAATAGACAACCAGTTTTAAATCAATCTTTGCAGCGGAAATAATAATTCATTAGAAGAGTTAAGTAGAGAATGCAAACTACTATCTTCTATATATATGAATTTAAAAGTTCATCGTCGATATTTTATCCCTGTAACATCAATCAATATATATCTAGAATCAAATATTCATCTTTGCACTACTGAGCCAAAGATATTCATCGATTAATCATGTTCATCTAAACACTGCTCATCTTTTGCACTCTGGCCAAAGATATTAATCGATCGGTCGTGTTCATCTCAACACCTATTCATCTTTTGCTACGGGCCAAAGATATTCATCAAGAAATCATTCATCTTTTGCACTTGCACTGTGCCAAAGATATTCATAATATCATCATTTAGGACCGAGGATGATGAAAAATATTTTAAAGGAAACGAATCCAGTGAAACAAAAGAACAAATATTAAGGATTCATATTTTAAACAATCCAAGTTCAAAAATACTTCATAAGTAATCAGAGTGGAGTAAAATTCAAGAATGATCAAAACATGGATACAATCAAAGCTAGTATCCATAGTAGATATTTTGGACAAAAAGAAGAAATTTCATTTTTCTAATGTGAAAAGTGTCGATTCGTGAATAGTGCAAAGATATCGTGAATAGTAACTCCGACACCAAAAGATAGAAATTTCACAAAAAAACATCTTCACGCTTAATGAATAGTACTCATGAATAGTAAACTCATGAATAGTAACTCATGAATAGTAACTCGTGAATAGTAACTCATGAATAGTAACCCCGACATGA
Source organism: Panax quinquefolius (assembly GCA_020205615.1). Taxonomy (NCBI): domain Eukaryota; kingdom Viridiplantae; phylum Streptophyta; class Magnoliopsida; order Apiales; family Araliaceae; genus Panax; species Panax quinquefolius. Next base: position 96,291,320 of record CM035171.1, on the reverse strand, counting down.
AAAAGTTCAAATTTGATAAAATTTCCAACCAATATTTCATCATAATGATATTGAAGAAATAATATCATTTTCGAATAAAATAACATCCCTTACCTCGAAAGATCAAGACTTCTAATTGAAACACCTGGATATAGGCTATGACTTGAACTTGCACCGTATAGCAATACTCAAAATATACTCAAAATACTCACAAGAATACGCTCGATAATACAGAGAGAGAAAATTTCAGTTTCTGATGTGATTTTCAATTCTAACCTAAGCACCCTATTTATAGGAAAATGCTTAGAACACTAAAGTAGAAAATTTATTAAATATTATTATATTTTTTCCAAAACTTCATACGCATGCTTTTACCATCTGAACTCAGCCCCTATCACATGTTAAATGAGGGAAACAAAATGAAAAACACGTTTTTGTAAATAAAAATAATTAAAACTTTCAAAAATCAATTATTTCGGAACTTCGGAACTTCAATAATTCATAATAAATAGCTCTTTTATCAAAAAATTCGAATCTCGCGACTTTTTATAGGAAATTCAATTCTCTACAACTTTCCAGAAGAACGTTTTTCCAAATTCCAAACAGAAATTGACCGAAATCAATAAACGGGCGATTTTACAAGCTATAATCAAATTTCGGTCAATAATTGTGTCCACCAACACACAAAATATGTGTTAAACATTTAATTCCACAAAAATACTATTCCTCCTCATATACTCATATATCCCACATTCATTATAAAAATATCACCGTTAATATATTATTAAAATAATATATTTAAATGAATTATTTTATCAGAAAAAGATAAAATATTAATTTTCAACAATTGTCACATTAAAAATTTTCTCCATCTATATCCACATAAAATCAATATTTTCCTCATCATATAAATCAATAATTAATTATTCACAAATAATATTACTGAATCACAAGATCTTGTGACCAGTAGCTTCCTGAAAGAGGGGGCTTTCCAATAAGGATCTCTCCTTACTTGGCGCCGAATTAGGTGACCAAACCTCTCCTTAGATGTAAACTTTCTAGACATTGCCAATAATGTTATCCAATAATATTATTCGGATAATATGAATTATTGCTCTGATAATGGAAAATACGTGTAATGACAATTTATTGAAACAACAATAATATAAAATATCAATCGCAAATTTATTGAATCAATAAAATAAAATCTTTGAGCGATAATTCGTAACCATTATTGAGTAGTGCCTTCTTATGTAAGAATCAATAATTGGTGCAATACTGAGTACTTCTTGTTCAACAACGCCGTATTAGTGTGTTTTAACCACCGGGTATTCCAACAAGATAATTGATGCTAACTACGCCAGTTATTTATAAACAACTTATATTTGTCATTTTCTTCATCCAATCGCTTTCCGTTATGGGGCCCACAAAAGACTACTGCGTCGTCATTTAATATTCCCGACGCGATCTTTAATATTCCACGACCAAACGAATATTCCCCGACAATAATGAACATTTTTTAACCACTTGCTTATTCGAAATATTTGCGTATTTTACCCATAACTATCCACATTAATCAAATCAACCCTTACTATTTCAAAATAATAAATAGAGGAAAATAAATTTTATTTATTAATAATTTGGGGTCTTACAACCTCCCCTCCTTATGAAATTTTGTCCTCGAAATTAACGTCACGTACACTGTGTTTTGAAAGATGAGAATACCTCGCTTTCATTTCCGTTTCCAACTCCCAGGTCATTTCCTCAATAGCATGGTTTCTCCACAAAACATTAACTTGTAGTATAACCTCGGTACATAGGACATGTTCTTTCCTATCCAAGATCTTGACAGGTACCTCCTCGTACGTTAAGTCTTCGGCTATCTCATCCGGTTCTAACTCAATGACATGGTTCGGGTCGTCCACATATTTACGTAACATCGATACATGAAAAACGTTACGAACACGCGTCATACTTGGCAGTAAAATGAGTCTATAGGCCACAATTCCTATTCGATCGAGAATTTCAAATGGATTAATAAATCAAAGGTTTGAGCTTTCCTCACCTCACCGATTCTCGCTTTTGAAATAACAACTTCTTGCACCTCCTTCTTCAAATTTATCAGCTCTGGTGTGTAGCTTGAACAGCTTTAACTTTCTCGATCAAAGTCGATTATACTCGTATATCATCACGTGGGTACTTAGAGTTTTCATCTCCATCTCTATTATTTGTAAATTATACGAAATGAGTCTTTGACAATATCGTACTCGTACTTGTATACGATCTTCTACTCAACACGTCAGCTACCACGTTCGCTTTTCCAAGATGGCATGGTCAGAACATGTGCTGAAATGGGTCTCCTCTTGAGTTCTTCGAAGCTCTTCCCACATTCCTTGCTCCATTCGAATTTTGTATCTCTACGAGTCAGCTGCGTTAATGGAATAGCGATTCGAGAATATCCTTCAACGAATCTCCGATAAATAACCAACTACGCCTAAAAGCTACGTATTTCGATTCTGACTTAGGTTGTTCTCAAGCCGCTGACTCATATCCCAACCTTGGATATGCGTTAAATGACACCTATCGGTTTACTATCGCATACGAATATGGTGTCCCCTACGGAGAGTCGGCTTTGCATTCCACAAAGGAAGTCACCAGGATAAAGGCTCGGTACCAAATTCTATAGTTGAATTTTTAACTCACGAAGTTCAATAGAGCCATTCGATATGAGATTTTAGAAATGAGTTTTGTCTGGGGTTCAAAGTCGATACAAAATTTAATATCGAGCTTTGGGAGTAAGCGAAGAAATTCTTGAGAAATACGTCGGGAAAAAATCAATAACAACAGAATATTATTCAAATCGACGTGTCTTTATTCAAATCCATAACATGGACTAAGAAAACTTGACATCCGTAATAAACGAATGACTTCATGGCTTGATATGAAAATGTTTGACTATAATGGTTTGATTGCTTGAATTGAATAACAAAGTTGCTTAGGAATATGAAAACTAACAACCTTACGAAAAGTAATCAATTTCGGCATGATGAGTAGTTAACCTTAAAATCACATCAAAAGCAAATATCTCTATAGAAATAAGGTTAACATGTAATGTGATAGTGCCAACTGAATCAAGCAAGATTTCTAAACAACGGATGTAATGAAAGTTTCTCTAACGGAGTCTCCATAAATAGGTCAAAGTCTAATTTCTCCGTAGTCAAGTTCAAACGTTGAGCGCAAGCAAGAGAGATAAAAGAATGGGTAGAACCCCAGATCTAGTAAGGTATAAACTTCGCAAGAATTTATAATTAACTAACCCGTGATAACTTCGTTCGGGTTCCTCGCATTTTGATTGATCACGACAAAACGCTCTTCCGAGAACCGCTTGACTTTGACTTTTACTGGGGACATCCTTTTGAGTCACCATTCCCGGGGATCGGTTTCGATATCGTCATAATCTCGGCGATATGTCCTTCTTTTCCATAATTATAGCATACCTTAAACTGTTGTGGGCGGTTTGAATGATATGTCCTCTTTCCGCATTTGTAACATACGACCGGTGGTCTTTCTCCTCCTTGGAACCGGTTACTCTGGCGCCGACATCTTTACATGGTCGTTGTTGAATCTCCTCTTTTAAAATCTCCTCCCACTCGCTTCTTCTATTTTTATGGCCACGATTACCACCGTAGTGGTTACCGCCTTTGTCCGTATTCTTCTTTCTCCACCGGGTTATCGTTATTCGATGATCATTATCTTGGATGATCCTCGGTTATGGTCCCTCGGTTGAACGTACTCGTTATCTCGCTCTAACAACTGAGCCCTATTGACAACATCTGAATAGAGAGAAAATTAATTAGAAATGAGATACTGACGTATGCCAGGTTTCAAACCTCTCAGAAACATCCGCGTCATACGTTCCTCATTCTCCACCAAATGAGGTGCAAACTTGGATAACTCCGCGAACTTCGCCTCGTACTGGGACACCGTCATGTTATTCTGCTCCAGTCTAATAAACTCCACTTCCTTCATATGACAAATACTTTCAGGGAAGTACTTGTCATTGAATCTGCTTCAAACGTCTCTCATGACATCTTTGAGTGCAATTTGGATGGGGTACGCTTCACGATTCCCACCAAAGAATCTGCCTCGTTCTAACATAAAAGTAGTGAATGGAACTTTCGTTCCTCCATGCATCCCAAGACATCGAATATCTTGGTAATTTGTTTGAACCACGTCTCCGCTTTTAATCGGATCCTCGCTTTCCCAGAATTCGTGGTCCCAACTCTTTGAACCGCTTTGGTTGTGACCACCCGTGAATTGCTATCATTTCCTCCTCGTATTTTGAACACGAGTCTCCTAAATGCGATTTTGCATGAACTGCAAAAAGCTTTTAAACATCCCTCGTTCATCATCTCGCTTTCGGTGGTGTTGTTCACGGGAGGAACATTGCCACTGTTGCCGCGCTCTCCTCGTTGGTAAATACAGGCATCTCCACGGTCTCATTTACTCCAATTGTTAACATTCTCGATTCGACATTCTCAAATCATGTCATAAAACAAGGGTTAATTAAGGAAATCAATATATCACATAATATCCCTATATACTAACCAACTAACAAATAAGCTTAGGTAGGACACACTTAGCGAAGGATTTACTCGTCTCTCCCCTCCTAGTTCTATTCCCGATCTACGCCAGAGATCATATCCCTAAGCTCGATACCAAATTGTGGCGCCCCCAAAATAGGTCCATTCCATCCAACCCATTCTCGAGTTGCCAAATACATGATACGAAATAACTACAACTTTATTAATACATTTGTCGTGCAAAATACGACACAACATATATATCTTGTGAGTTTAAATACAATTATTGTCTTCTAGACAATATGCATACCAAATAAATCCTCATCACAATTATTTATACATTATTTTACAAAATGGTGAGGACTACTAAACAACTCCTCTATAACCATCATTCCATACCCACTACTCATACTCGCTACATTCTCGCCTCACGAGAAGAAAAATGGAACAAAAGGAAAAGGGTGAGCTCAACTAGCCCAATAAAAGAATATTATGACTAAGATAATATACAACAAATTATCGTTAGTCTTCAACAGGAAAAAATCTAATAGAATACAATAGACAACCGGTTTTAATCAATCTTCGCAATGAAATAATAATTCATTAGAAGAGTTAAGTAGAGAATGCAAACTACTATCTTCTATATATATGAATTTAAAAGTTCATCGTCGATATTTTATCCTGTAACATCAATCATATATATATCTCGAATCAAATATTCATCTTTGCCCTACTGAACCAAAGATATTAATCGATTTATCATGTTCATCTAAACACTGCTCATCTTTGCACTATGGGCCAAAGATATTAATCGGTACCGGTCCATGTTCATCTCAACACTGCTTCATCTTTGCACTACGGGCCAAAGATATTCATCAAGAAATCATTCATCTTGCACTATTCTGAGCCAAAGATATTCAATAATATCATCATTTAGGGTAGAGGATGATGAAAAATATTTTAAAGGAAACGAATCCAAAGTGAAACAAAAGAACAAATATTAAGGATTCGTATTTTAAACAATCCAAGTTCAAAAATACTTCATAAGTAATTAGAGTGGAGTAAAATTCAAGAATGATCAAAACATGGATACAATCGAAGCTAGTATCCATAGTAGATATTTTGGACGAAAAGAAGAAATTTCATTTTTCGGTGAATAGTGCCGTATTCGTGAATAGTCTCAGATACGTGAATAGTCTTGATATCGTGAATAGTAACTCCGACACCAAAAGATAGAAATTTTACAAAAACCATCTTCACGCTTCGTGAATAGTACTCATGAATAGTAACTCGTGAATAGTAACTCATGAATAGTAACTCGTGAATAGTAACTCATGAATAGTAACCCCGATATGAAAAAGTTCCAAATTTGATAAAAATTTCCAACCAATATTTCGTCATAATGATATTGAAGAAATAATATCATTTTCGAATAAAATAACATCCCTTACCTCGAAAGATCAGTACTTCTAGCTGAAACACCGGATATAAGCTATGACTTGAACTTGCACCATATAACAATACTCAAAATACTCACAAGAATACGCTCGATAATATAGAGAGAGAAAACTTCAGTTTCTGATGTGATTTTCAATTCTAACCTAAGCACCCTATTTATAGGAAAATGCTTAGAACACCAAAGTAGAAAATTTATTAAATATTATTATATTTTTTCCAAAACTTCATACGCATGCTTTTAGCATCTAAACTCAGCCCCTATCACATGTTAAATGAGGGAAACAAAATGAAAAACACGTTTTTGTAAATAAAAATAATTAAAACTTTTAAAAATCAATTATTTCGGAACTTTGGAACTTCAATAATTCATAATAAATAGCCCTTTTATCAGAAAATTTGAATCTCGCGCCTTTTTATAGGAAATTCAATTCTCTACAACTTTGCAGAATAAAGTTTTTCCAAATTCCAAACAAAAATTGACCGAAATCCATAAACGGACGATTTTACAGGTTATAATCAAATTTCGGTCAATAATTGTGTCCACCAACACACAAAATATGTGTTAAACATTTAATGCCACAAAAATACTCTTCCTCCTCATATACTCATATATCCCACATTCATTATAAAAATATCACCGTTAATATATTATTAAAATAATATATTTAAATGAATTATTTTATCAGAAAAAGATAAAATATTAATTTTCAACAATTATCATATTAAAAATTTTCTCCATCTATATCCACATAAAATCAATATTTTCCTCATCATATAAATCAATAATTAATTATTCACAAATAATATTACAGAATCACAAGATCTTGTGACCAAGCCGCTCCTCAGGAAAGAGGGGCTTTCGATAAGGATCTCTCTTACTTCTTGGCGCATGATTAGGTGACCAAACCTCTCCTTAGATGTAACTTTCTAGACATTGCCAATAATGTTATCCAATAATATTATTCAGATAATATGAATTATTGCTCAGATAATGGAAAATCTTGTAATGACAATTTATTGAAACAACGGTAATATAAAATATCAATCGTGAATTATTGAATCAATAAAATAAAATAATTGAATAATAATTACCAGTAACCATTATTGAGTAGTGCCTTCTTACGTAAGAATCAATAATTGGTGCAATACCGCATATCTTGTTCAACAACGCGTATTAGTGTGTTTTAACCACCGGGTATTCCAACAGTATTAACGGTAATAACTACGCCGTTACTTATAAACAACTTATATTTGTCATTTTCTTCATCCAATCACTTTCCGTTATAGGGCCCACAAAAGACTGCGCCGTCGTACGAATATTTCCTGATAGTACGAATATTCCACGACCAAACGAATATTCCCCGACAATAATGAATATTTTATAACCACTTTCTTATTCGAAATATTTGCGTATTTTACCCATAACTATCCACATTAATCAAATCAACCCTTACTATTTCAAAATAATAAATAGAGGAAAATAAATTTCATTTATTAATAATTTGGGGTCTTACAGCACATGACTGGGAACAAAGCCCTCATGTCTAACTTCGTGGAGAAGGAGGGTCCAACAGTCATCTTTAGAGACAATGGCTTTGGCAAGATAAGAGGATATGGCTTAGCTGGGAATGGTGCAGTGTCTTTCAGTAAAGTAGCCTATGTGGAAGAACTAAAGCACAATCTTCTAAGCATAACACAACTCTGCGACAAGGGTCATCAAGTTACCTTCCTCAACAATCAGTGTCATGTCAGAGATCTGAAGACCTCCTCTATAAAGTTGACCAGAACAAGAGAAGGGAATGTATACACTGTTAATCTTGCTCAACTAAGCTCTAGTGAGACAATATGCTTTCTTGCTAAAGCATTTGAAGAAATGAGATGGCTATGGCATAGAAGATTGTCTCATCTCAATTTTAAAAGTATGTCAAAATTGGTCTCCAAAGATCTAGTAGCAAGTTTACCCAAGCTCAGCTTCGTCAAAGAAAAGCCATGCAATGCCTGTCAGCTTGGAAAGCAAACTAGGAGTTCATTCAAAGGAAAAACGATCAACTCAATTGATAAGCCCCTACAATTACTCCATATGAATCTTTTTGGGCTAATTCCAACTATAAGCCTTGGAGGGAAGAGATACTCATTGGTCGTAGTGGATGACTACATCAGATTTATATGGGTGTTCTTTCTAAACTCTAAAGATGAAACAAGCTCTCAACTCATCAAGATGTTCAAGCTGGTGATTAACGAAAAAAGAGTGAAAATCAAGGCTATAAGGAGTGATCGTGGTAAAGAACTTAACTTCTCTGAGATGAATCAGTTTTACACAGACAATGGCATCAGTCATAACTTCTCAGCTCCACGAACTCCACAGCAAAATGGAGTAGCTGAAAGAAAGAACAGAACATTGATTGAAGCCGGAAGGATTCTACTAGCAGCAGCTCATCTGTCTGAATAC